>JBCNJP010000015.1:8941425-8981044 GCA_039602395.1 Deinandra increscens subsp. villosa | reverse complement strand
TTTAGTTGAGAGATTGAGGAAGAAGGATATCTTTATAATTTGTTAAAAATTAAATTTATTTGTAGTATATACATGAAATTAGTATGGACTATGGAGTTTTGATAAATATCTAACTGATTTTCATTATAAATATAGTTGTTCAATACATAACCAATTATTAGTTGAAAACTGTGAGAACCACATCATCAGTTGTATATCCATCAAGCAATATGTACAAGTGCATTACAAGGTTCTCTTGGTTACCCGGTTTTATACTTAAAATTGGTTTTGTATTGAACGCACCTCATATATTTATTTACACATAAGAAAGATAAAATATTAACATATAACCGAAGTAACATGATTCTATACCCTAATCTCATGAAGCCACATGCATACGAATTACATTTAAATTGTATATATTTGAGTATCTGACAATGCAAGTAAACTACATATGAAGTGATGATCCTGATTTACAAACAGGTGAACCTTGCAGCAAGACAAACCATTGAAGTTCTTGAGCAACCAGATCAGCTTTCATCTCGGTCACTACAAAAAGTGAATGATCTGAACAATCAGCTTCACCAGGTGATGTTTTCTATGAAGAACATGCAGTCGAATGTTTTCAAGTTCAATAACATTTCATACCAAAGACCATGAATCGTTGATTGCAATGTGCGTCTAGGGTGATATGTCTAAGAAAATGCAAATGTATGGATACTTATCTCATCATGTTTTGCACGCAGGGAAAAAAGAAAACCTTGTTATGTGTTTGAACACTTGTTTAAGTAGTTAAGTCTATTTAACATAAAACGTATTGGCTTATCATAGCTGTGATAGCTTGTCTCAAAATGAATTGAGTTGTTCTTTAAAGAGCCATATTCTGTTTTATACAAATAAAATCTGAACTGCGTTTGAAGTATAATAAACCGAGTTGCTGTCTTCACAGCCGCATCCAGTTGCTACTTCATGCTTTGGATCCCGCATTTATTTTCGCTCAACTATCTGTTACAATCACCCGTTGTGCTCATATCAACATTTTCACCTTTAACAAAATCATCCATTAAATGTATCTTGTTTACATTGTTTGAGATCTCTGGACTTTTCTCTTAATCAACTGGAAGGGGAATTCTCCAAAAATCTTTCCAACTTCTTAAAGTCTCAAGCAATTCTTTAACCGGAAATTTGTCGTGTTTTAGAGATTTCTCAATCTAATTGCAGTCAGCAGTTCATTCTCTTTTAAATTTAACTTGCATGATTGCAGTCCCTCTAGTAACCTTCACTTATCATCAACTAATCATATATCAATGTCAATTTTGTAAATTTAGACCACTTTCACAAATTTCTTCAAAAACTCCACGTAGATTACAAACTCATCATGTATAATCAACCACTCACATACAGAACATTGTTTATAGTGTCAACCAGTATATTCAAAACGATTGAAACTTTAAGTATATAAGCCATTAGAGCTTGAGCTCTTAAATTTACATATGAATGTCCCGACTCCTTTTAAGTTACAATACATGTCCCTCAACTTTTCCAACCTTTTAGCTTGCTGCTTTTTCTTTCTTTTTTTTTCTTTTTTTCTTATATAGCTTTTATAATATGGTATTTCATACAATCCTGAATATACCTTTATGACATGCTTATTTTTATCTATATTTCAGTATAAATTTCATTCAAAATGCAACTGTTTGTAATAATCTACAATGCATCAAAGCACACACATACAAGTCGTCAAAGCTGCTTTTAGATTTATTATATTTATTTTCTATTACACCTTATAAAATATGACATTTGATATTATTCTAAATTTTGTTATTATGACGTGCTTATTTTTATCTATATTCTATGTAGGGAAAAGATTTATAGAAAACCAACAATTATCCAGAAAATCAAAAAACCAACCCTTTTTTCTCTATAACTTTTTCATATATTAATAATTTTTAAAATGAATTTCACCAAAAAGTCTATAATTTTATTAGCTTTATTTATGTGAAAAAAAAATTAAAAAAAAATTAAAAAGTTTGGTGATTTTTTATTAGTGCATCATGCAATATTACTAATAGTATTGCATAATGCATTATAATAAAAACTATTTAAAAAGAAGAAACTTAACTTAAATATGGACGTGGTTTATGCGAATAATGTAAAAAACAAAGAATTGACATTCATGAACCAATTTTATATTATTGTTGCATGGTGCATTATTAATTTCAAGCTAAAATCCGAATTTTATTTTATTTTAAAAAAAAAACTCGAAAATGTTTTTAAAGTTTTTTCTTTTTGCAGTATTCTTAAAATCATGAAAGAAACATATAAAAAAGTTTAAAAAAATAAAATTTCTTGGTTTTTTGGTTTTTGTTTTACAAAATAGTGGTTTTCTATAGAACCCAACCCATTCTATGTAATTTTTTTTAATTATTGTCGCAAAGTGTTCTCGATATATACATTTCGCTTGTAAAATTATCCGTTGATAGATAAGAATGAGTGTTTAGTTTTTTTTTTTAATCAAAGGGGTAAAATTATCACTTTAAAAATATAACAAAATTTTAAAACAAAGTCAATGTTAAACCACAAATGTGCTATATATCTAAGCTCCACAAAATGTATATTCTGTTCATATATCGTAAAATAGAGGTAGAGGTGGACAAATGGTTCGGATTACAAACATGTTTTGGTTCACTCGCAATTCATTCGTATACTATTTAGTTTTTGAGTTAGAGTATGATACGATATGTGTGTGATAATTTTGAACCAAATTGATATAATCCACCAGCTCGACCTAGCGGACCCCACTCTCGAGGGCGTTACCCCTTTGAACCCTCAATGAGATTTTGAGAATTATGATATCAATCAATACAAACGTACACACCTAGCCTCCGGACTTGCTCGATGATGTATATCATAAGTCATCTTAGTTAAAGTCAACTCAATTACACTAAAATAGCAACAGAATCATACTCGGTTGAATTCGGGTTTAACTGATTTTAAAATATAGGATTACAAATCGATTTAAACTCTACTATTTGAGTCGGTTCATAACCGACTATTGCCAAACTGTTTCCTACCCTAAAACCGAACTCAATTCAATTCAATTCAAGTTGGATTTCCAACGTGGGTTTTTTGTGCACCTCTATTTTTACTTGAAATGGGCAAGGAAAAAACTTGTGACGCCCAAACCTGGGAAAGCGTTGTCACGCCTACAAACCGTATAAAATTAGAGGAGCACCTCTCATCTTCTCCACTCCCTCTTCTTATCCTGAAATCAATCACAGGATCTGTTCTACAGTCAATCGAATAATTCACAACTGAAATCAATCTCCCCCTTAACTAAAATGCGCATCCTTTCGAGGCCACCCTGCCTCTCATCGTCTTCTTCGTCTCTCCAATCTAAATCTTTAACCATACCCACCTTCCATTTCTCATTCTCAACTCACTCCACTTCCTCTTCTTGTTCCTCGTCATCTTCTTCCTCCTCCTCTTTTAGTTTTCTTAGCTGTAGACCCTTCAATAAGCGCTTTCATTTCTTTAACCCACCTCGTTCTTCCCTCAAAGAAACCAAGAAACAGCAACGAACCCTGCAAACTAATGCCCCTCCTCCGAAAAGCAGCATCCGGAGATTATTGAATTTGAGTAATAGTCCGAAAGATGATGAGAGTGGTGGAGGTGATGGTGGTGGTGATGATGAGGATGAGGAGGAGCAGAAACAGACTGCGATTAAAGGGACGATTTTGGCTGGTTTGTTGCTGGTGGGGTTTGTTGGTGGATTTGGTGCTTTTGGGTATATTTATAGAGATCAGATCAATGCTTTCTTGATTCAGTTTTCAAGCTTCATTGAAGGTATTCTGTTATTTCATGTATTGTTTCCCATGTCGGTTATTGATTCGGTTATTTGGAATTTATGATGGGGATTTAGGATGTGATGTGCTTCTATTAGGCTATGAAACTATATGAGCTCTGTTTGCAACTTTAGGTTTTGTATTCTTGGATCTTCCTGGATATAATAGTGTGAATCAATTTGAGGTTAAAGTTGTTTTGGTGGTGCTCTAAGACTTTAAAATCTAAAAAATTTAATAGGATAATATAAAAGTTTACAAGAACAGGTGTGATTTACGATATGGCTAAACTGTACCGAACTATTGTATATCGATTATTTATCAAACTAGACAATCCAAAAAGATTGTCTGTATATAGTGGGAAACCAACCATCACAACGTTTTAGTTGGTGACTGTTAACAGTTACATTAGTAGAAACCCCATGGAGTATTTATTTGTAATTTCGGGTAGCGTAGGAGTAGTGTAGTTTGCTATTAAAAAAAAAGTAACTTTACTTCCTCGGGAGTAACTTAATACTGACATCATTACTATCGCTATTGCTTAGTTGTTGCTGCTAATGTTTATTGGTGGTTGTTTATGCAATCTATTACCAACACCCAATTTTACTACTGAAGTTCCAAGTTGCTATTGACGAGTAGAACTGATAATCAGTTACTACTGTGATCAGATTTCAATCAAGATTTCATCAGTTATGCAACTCCTAAACATTTTTTAGTAGTGTTTTATGAAAGTGCTGAATATTTTTCCACTCTGGGCGCCACTCACTAACCGGGCAGTGAGACCCCCACCAAGGGGGTGCTGCCCCATTGAACCCTAGGTGGCTAGGTTCCTCGGTGCATGAAATAAAAACATTCTTATTTGAGTGTGTGCTTCACAACTCCTAACTCAATCAATTTTTATGCTTGTTTCTTTTGGTCTTAAGTAAATCCCGATTAATTAAAATGGCCACACTAAAATCACCAATAACAAATTATTTTCATCCCACCAAATTTTTTATTTTTATTTATGAAATTCATAGAAAAAAGGTGTGGCAAAACAAGCCTATTGGTCAGCCAACCCGATACATTTTGACATGCCCTAAAAGCTTAGACTTTTTGACTTGTCATCCAACCAACCCATTTTGCCAATTATACTTTAGATTGTTATCAACCTTGAGGTTGATGTTCATACTGTATATGCACTACAAACCAGAATAGGTAACCCTTAAAGTTTATACAAGAAACTAGTGTTCTATTAATCTTTAACGTACAAAGATAGTCATTCAAGAAGCTACTTGCGGGTATCTCAAAAGTAGATTTTTTAGCCAAGCTTCCAATTGAGATTGATATTTCTCCTATTCCTCAAAGTTTTGTGATTGCACAGGATATGGCCCTGCTGGATACGCGCTTTTTGTTGCAGTTTATGCCGGCCTGGAAGTAAGTAGCTAAAGCCCCTGTATTTATCAAATATTAATAAAATTTGATATTAGTCTCTCAAAGATGGTTTAACAGTACTTGCTCATTCAGTTAAAAAGTTGTAACTATATTTAGTTCTTTGTTTATGTTCTATCACATAGTATGCGCTCTACTTGAACTGAATCATACACTGAAGTGACCAATATATACGCAAAAAGAAATACCAACAAATAATGGATGATTGTAAACAATATAGCCTATTATGTACCCTTTCATCTTTTAATTCTTCTGCCTGATATGTCGAGGTGGCAATTTTGGCCCAACGGGTTATGTTTTTTGGACTTAACAGGTCAAACGGGTCGAATGTAGGCAACATGTATAGCTAATGCAACAAACCACTAAATACATTTTTTTTTCTTCAAAAGTACAGATGATCATTGAAATTATTTACTCTTTGTAATCATATATAGCACTTCATTAATAAAATAGGGTACTGATGCAAATAAAGCATTTTCTTGTAGGTACTTGCAATACCAGCAATCCCGTTGACGATGTCAGCTGGTCTTTTATTTGGCTCATACACAGGCACAATACTTGTTTCCATAAGTGGGACCGTAAGTCATAGACAAGATGCTTACATAACCATTGGTATATGGTACGCAAATCAATAATCGCTGCATATTTTGCATCTGTTTCAGGTAGCAGCAAGTGTTGCATTTCTAATTGCTAGATATTTTGCACGTGATCGAATACTTAAAATGGTTGAAGGAAACAAAAAGTTTCTTGCAATTGATAAAGCAATCGGAGAAAATGGTTTTAGAGTTGTCACACTTCTCCGTTTGAGCCCATTACTCCCGTTTTCTCTTGGAAATTACTTATATGGACTTACATCTGTCAAGTTTGTTCCTTACGTCTTAGGAAGGTTAGCCTTTACATTTACAGTGACGGAATTTTTTTATTTTATTCTGCGAACAGAGAGATCATTTCTATAAATTGGATAAAACATTGTAAAACCTATGATTATATGCAGTTGGTTAGGGATGTTACCTGGAACATGGGCTTATGTTAGCGCTGGTGCATTTGGTCGAGCAATCATCGTGAGTTTTTTTTTTTTCTTTTCATAATTTAAATGGTAAATGAACCCAGAGCCCGACATTTCTCCTCCCCCTTTTTAAGCTTATTAAATTATGACTTTTTTGCAGCAAGAAGAATCAGGGGCGGGTTTAACAGGAGGGACTAATCAGCTACTGACCTTGGGTGTGGGATTACTGGCTACAGCCCTGGCGGCAACCTATGTCACACGGTTAGCCAAGGTTAGACGTTTGCTCATGATCACGAACCAACTGCTTTCTTAAGTTATGATTTGATTTTCGCTAATTATTTTTGCTTGCAGGATGCCATGAAAGACATCGAATAAGACATATGGGTACTGTTTCTTATTCTGGCATAGTTTTAGAGCTTGAACTTGCAGAATCCATGGCCATCTCCTATCAGAAACCACTATGTGTAAATTCTAAATGGCCACTTGTTGAAGCAACTGTAAATTTTGAACCACCTTTATGTTATTGATATCAATTTAAGCACATTTTTGGGTCCTGGTTTCTACAGATGCCGACGCCATTAGATATGCTCTTTTCCTAAGCTCAGGTTATGACATGTTTGCTATCTGGATCACAAGAATTGTCAAAAGTTAAACAGCACATGAAACTACTATGTATAAAACAAAATCCAAAAATGAAACAATAATACATTTTTCTAGGCCCTAACGTGTTATTAGTTTGTACCACTTTTGTTTTCTTGTACGTGGTTAAATCTTAAATGTCCACATTGCTTCCTTTTGGATGTTGAGTGTGATAGTATTAGACAACTTATGTTTAATAAATGCTGTTAATCCTAACTCACTTTTTGACAATTTCATCTCATACATCACGATATGTATCAACAGATTCGATATTTAAGAAAAAATCAGCAATCTTTTACCTTAAAAGCGTCTTCAATAACTAATTCAAACGCCTACATTTTTATAACTTTTTGGAAAATTAAGAGATGAGATAACATTAATAGATAAATAGATCATTGTTGTTACTTTTATGTTTTTCATTTAGACGGTACGCATATATCTTTATGTAGTTTTTTTTCTGTTCATAACAAACTATTGGTTTAAAAATAAATGTGACCATATATCTATATCAATAGAGGTTAGTCCAAGAAAGATATTGCGTGTGTATGTATTTCCTTCCCATCACATTCCCTGAACTCATATTCTCGTCCCCTTCTTTGTGACTAGTTTATTCGAGTTCTTAAATTGTAATCATTTCATTTCATCAATAGAATCAACTGTTTACTTTTAATCTGATTAGCTCCTTGTTTTAAGATCTAATCATTTCAATTTACTTATACCATGTTATTTATGGCGGCACATTACTCTTGAATGCATGCTTTAAAAAACTCATTTTTAAGAAGAAAACTAAAAAACTCCCTTTTTATTGAAAAAAAATGATAATTTATTCATATATTATAACTATCTTTAAAAATTACACCATAAAAAAAAATTACACCATAAGATCAAGAATTTTATTATTTTTTAGTGTTAGTATTTAGAAAATGAGGAATTGCATATAGCCTTCTACTTAAAAAAAAATGAATATTTCCTCAAATTACAAGTTTTTAATACATAATATATAATGTTCTTTAAGGATGATTTAGAAAAATATATAATTTCTCAAGTTTAGAAGGAGGATATGCAAGTGTCCCTCAAAATAAAATATAGAGTATAAGAACTTTCTAGTTTTTCTAATAAAAGGAGTCTTCTCATAATCCGCGTACTAATTATATTTAATGGAAAACAATTAAATTAAAACAAATTATTTAAAAACAATTTCATTTAAAACATTTAAATTAATGGAGATTCTTCTTGGATACCCCAAAATTTTATTTTAACACCCCAAACCGCACCCGCTTTGAATACGGGCAAAAGAACAAAAAAATTATGTCATTCTCCTTATAGTAGGTCCCTAAATTAAAACAATGTAATATCCATGGCCCCATTTAGTCCGTTTGTGTGCCGATTGAATTTTTGGAAGAGTGGTAGGACTAGCGGCCATCCGCCCATCGCCGACTCATCCAATTCCGCGGACAGCCACATCAATCATTTGCCTCTGTCCGTTTCCACCTGTTGGAGATGCTCGAACTGCAAGTATTCAAAGTAACCACATATTAGTAGAAGTAATCATAAAGTCTAGAAAAAGGATACTTGTCATGAGGATTATGTCTGTTGATTTAATAGAGCAAAAAACTTATCCATAATTATGAATATTGATCTAAATATGTTTAAATTTGTCAAAAAATCAAGTTTTTTTTATAAATAATATTAGAAAAGGTTTTGAATGAACTACCCCACAATCCTTCATCTTCAGAATTTGGTGTTGCTAGACTCCTTTCCTGTGATTACAAGCAGACATTGACACATTGTATTCAATTTGAAACATTTGAAATCAAAATGTTTAAGGAACATTAGTTAAGAAAAACATGTACTCCTTACTTAGAAAGACCCAACTACAAAATCTTAACACTGATATGGTATTTTGTTACCATCATAGTTTTAACCTGCAGATCATATTTCCTGGTCCAGGTCAGCTAGTTTTGGGAATAAGAGATTAATAGACACATGAAGGAAAAACAAATCGCTTTTATTCTATTGGATATCCTAAGAAATGTATAGGGTCTAAGCTCCATTTTTCAAATGTATGCATGGGAACACCTTAATTAATTGATTTATGGAATAAATCTTAAAATCATATGCTTTGATCTTTATAGAACTAAAGGAATGAAGGTTAAATGACTTACAGACGGTAATCGTTAATTGATCTGCGCTTCTCTTCTTGAAATAGAGTGATGCTGCTATCATCACCTGCTATTTGGCTGGGGGTGATGCTGATTTCATTAGATGAAAAATTAGTTTTAAGCATGGATTTTTATGAGTAACATACTTATATGGAAATAATCAACATTAAAAGTACCAGGTGTTGCATCCCTTTTCTTGAACAATGGCATGTCCAAACGCCTTCCATGGTCATCACCGACGCACCTCCCTATCCATTATCCAATATGCAGGATTATGGCAATATTATACTTTTAATGTATCAAGATCATACATGCATCAACTCAAGATAAATGTTGAATAGTGCTGTCTAAATCATCATTCCACACTTGTAAACCATATCCTTCCTCAACTGCATTTAGCTTAGGTACAACCTGGCCCACCAAAGAGAACATTTTCATGGTTGGGCAGTCCTCTATCGCCAATCTTTCTAGATTTGGCCATTCAAAACTCCCATTCCCAGAGAAAAAACATGCAAGTTTTGGTAGTTTTATTAGTCGAATTGTGTGAACCTTAGGAAACATGACTTTTTCAACAGAATATTCTTCTACTTGTTCTAGAATCATCTCAAGCACACGGCATTGGTTTACATATAACTCTTCCAGATTCTGCAGCCTTGGAAGTAAACTCGAGGGTATAAGTTTGACCAAACTGTTGCAGTTTCTCACTTCTAGGATACTCAGCTGCCTGAATGATTCAGCCACAGTGTCTGTATGCCATAAGGTATTCGCACCCAAGGTTGTCAATCCGCAGTTTCTCCAAGCTTGGAAAAACAACCTGTTTCACAGGTTTCATTTGATATGTAAGTTTTATTGACCATGCAAACAAAATCCAAAAGAAATTATAGCAAATAGCAAAGAGAAAGACAGATCTCAACCAAATTAAGTATGAATAGGTTTATTCAGGTTGGGTTGATTTTAGAAAATAGCTAAAAAGGATACAGGTAAAATGGCTCAAACTAGGAGTGTAAATGGAAAATCATATGGCCCATCTAATATAAATAGATCTATAATGACTCAAATCCACCCATTTAGGTTTTTATATACACAACCTCCTAATCATTATATTTAAATATATACATTATTATTGAAATAATCACGTCCTATTCATGTTTGAAACATCAGTTGCTTGTAATAAAATCAAACAATTTGAACAAGTGTGTAAAATCAACCCAACCCAACCTGTTTTGACTCGTTACCTCACCCGCCCATTTTGACACAATTAATGAGATTTTATGACAATATCAACTCAGAGACAACAAATTATACACGGAAACCGAAACCTTGTGATTCGGAAGATGTATATTACCTTTTCAACAAAGAATGCTTTTACGGAGTTTGAGTGGTTTCCTCTATAAATCCTCCTGACGCTCCAGCATTCAAGCTTGAAGTTGAAACAAAAGACTCCATTTTAGAACAGTTCATGATTCTTAGTTCTATCAAAGAGAGCCACCTTAAATCAGACATCCTAGTACAAAAATGGATCAGATTTGGTAGATTCTCAAGCTCAATACTAGATATTTGAGGGAGAATTATGCCATTTGGTTCCAGTTTTCCTCCATTATATTCAACTATCGTTTTCACCGACTGACATGATTCTACTTTCAGTTTCTTGAGCCGGGGTACACCTCTAGCTACCCACGCTGGGAAGATGCAATCAAGGAGGTCACAACTTGCAACTTCAATAGAAACAAGGCTCTGAAACCTACTAGTTTCATTTGGAGTATTACTTCTATCCCACCATATTTGTCTCAAATTTGGTAGATTTCCTAAAACTATTTCAACCAATTTGATTAGTGAAACAGAAGAAAAATTTTGGTGATTTTGTGAGTGTTTAATGGTAAAGAGGTGTTCAAGTGAAGCACAGTTAATAATATGGATTTCTTCCAATACTTGCAATCTAGGAAGCGTGTTGAGTGGTCCAAGATCTAATAGTTGATCACATCTGATGACTTTCAAGATTTGAAGTTTACTAAAACTCTTATCTGGAAGTTGGGTGTGCCATATGTCAATCATGCTACTCAATCCATCCAGGTATAATGCTTGCAAATTAGGCAATGCAACCTACAAAAGTCCATAAGCTGATATTAGAGTGTATGATTACATTATTTTAATAAATTTATTTACAAAAAATCACAGTACTAGTTTACTAGTTGGCATAACTAGTATCTTCATCAAATTGTTTTCCTCTCATTCTAGTCTCAAATTGACATGTTATGTCATTTTATTTGATTAAAATATAAAAAAAGATGTGATTGATATTGTTGAGATTGTAAGCATGAAAAAAAAAATCTTTTTTGTTTATATATGCAATCGGTAAAGGTGTGAAAGAACAGTAAATATATTATCTATTTGTCATTTCCTGTACAAAGTTTGTTATATGCTCCCCTTATTTCATAGAAATTAAAACACTTCTCTTTCTCAGTTTCAAGGTAAGTTATTTCTTCTTTGCTATATTAAGTTACTTTTTTCTTTTGTATGACAATTTTTTGGAATATAAGGTTAATCAATCCTGTCTATATTGGAAAGTAACTTAATATTTCAAAAATAATCAAAACAATTTTCACTCATAACTATACTAAAATGTCTCTGCAGAAAGTCAATTGTGGACAACAAATGCCCAGTAAATTAACTAAATATATTTTGATTTTGGTGGGACATCCTTAAATATAGATAGTTTCATTTTCTTTTGGACTTGAAGAATATATGAAGCATACCTTTTCATTGAAAAAACTCTCCTCCTGATGCACATCAGAAACAACAAATGCTTTCATTTTAGGACAACTTTTGATTTCAATCATATCCAATGATGGAAACTCTAAACTAGTACTCCTATTGCAAAAACTTGAAAGTTCTGGAAGATCTTCAAGACTAATGTGACATAGTTCAGACAGAACAATAATATCATCATCACCTTCATTAGCAAATATTGTTGTCATCATATTACACGAATGTACCTTCAAATGTTGAAGTTGAACAAGACTCTTCATTGCACAAACTGAGAAAAGATGGTTCAGACCATCACATTCATAGATATGCAGAGAATTCAAGTTCTGTAAGCTTGTAGATGCATGAGGATTAATATTATGGTTCCACCATAGATCTTTTACTAGTGGTAACTTCCCCAAAATGAGGTCCCTAACACAAGGTAAAGTTTCTAAATTTGTGTCATTTTCATTGTGAATATCGAGTTTCTTGAGTTCACACACCTTTTCTACAGAAGCACACCACTCTATGGAGAGAATTTCAAGATTTTGCAACATTTTTTGGATATATGATGGAAATACGAGTACTAGGCTGTCACAGCCAAAGATAATTAAGATCCTCAAGCTGCGAAAGTTTGCAGTAGAAAATTGGTGGGGCCAAATTTCATTAACAGAATGTAGTTCACGAAGAGTCAACTCTTCCAGGGAAAGAAAGTCAATCTGCAATATTGACAACATCACGTCAAAATTCTTGTTCAGAAACTAGAGATGGCTAGATGGGTCGGTCTATCGGGTTGGGTAACAGGTCAATACCTGTTATTTCTACTACAGGTGAGTTGGGTTGACCAGAAATAATTTCTGCTTGTTTCCCATTTTATAAAAATAATTCATGTCATTATAATTACAGAAACCTTGCTTTAAAAATCTGGGATTAAAAACACAACATGATTATAACGATAACTAAATCTTTGAATAAAAAATTAATTAGAAGGTTGTATTAAAATAGACTTTTAGAAAACTTTTAGCCTGTTTGACCCATTTCCTTTTAGCTAATGGCATTGATTCGGGCCATTTGAGACAAGACACAACCAACATCGACCCATTCGAAATTAGAAATGATTAAAAAAATCCACCTCTATCAGCAATGTAAGGAAGAAAGGAAATTGTTACCTTTGAATTGAAAAGCGGTTCTTGCACTAAATTAGCATCTGCTTCAGGGCAGAAACTCCAAAGACTTGGCAAAAACTCAAGCTTTATGGACTTTAACTTGTTGGATCAGGACCCTAAAAACTCACTTACTGTTTGTATGAATAAAATTTGTAGAAGATGAAGCAAAAGTAAAACTCTCTAAAATGAAGAAGAAGATAAAGAAAAGGCTACACACCCATATTCATTAACCCAACCAAGCTATATATAGCCATACAAATAAAAAAACGTGGAATACTTCTAACCAATTACACACTAGTACTACCTAGAGAATAGGTACCCATCTTGACCATTCTTTATCCAACGTGCAATATTCTTCCATCCACTCTTCCATTTCCAACGTATTAGTCTCCAAAGAATCCGGTCAACTTGGAACCAATTCTCTTTATTTGACCCACTAATTACCTTTTATTAAACCATGCACAAATGCTATTAAAGCACTGATAATAAAACGGACCCAACTAAAAACATGTCAAGATTAATCCTACATTTCACCCCCTTAATCTTGACATCGTTTCTTGTTTTTTTTTTCTTTCTTTCTTGCATTCATTCTTGCTTTTCTTGCTATAACCGGAATCGGTTTTCCTTTCTAAACTTGCGACTTTCTTGCTTGATTCGACACTTTCTTGCTTGCTTTCTTCGAATCTTCTTGCTTACTAGCTTGCTACTCGAACCGCTATGTTCCGGTCTCTTGCTACTTGCTACGGACATGCCACTTTGTTTCTTACATGCTCGGTCTTTCTCGATCTCTAATTTCTTTTCATCCGAGTTAATAAAAACCCGTCTTCTTGCTTCCGGCTAGAGCAACCAAAACCACTAATGCTACCTTTTTTTTTCTTTGCCGTACGGTAACTAGCACCACCACCAATTAATATCTATGTTTTGTTTGACTTTCAACCAACAAACTCTACTTTTTTCTTGGATACCTGCAAGGACCACCAAACAAAAACAAAACCCAGTTCGTCTTCTTCTTAAGGTGATAACAATGTCGTTTCTTCTACCAAACAAAACAAAACTTGCATGCATGCCCTTCTTCCGGCCGTAATGTTTGAAAACAAATTCAAACAACCAATCATTCTTGCTAATCTTCTTCCACGTTTTGCGTTTTTCTTCTGCTGATTTCGATAAGCTCCTTCTCGGTCTTCTTTCTCCCTAGATGAGCCTACGGTCTCGGTCATCGGTCTCGATCTAAGGTTAGCCGCCGGTCTTTGTTGCGGCTTCACGAGCTTTTCGATCACTGCTACGGTCTTTCTTTCTACTTGCTTAACGGTCATCTCGGTCTCGGTCTTTTCACGCCGGTCTTCGGTCACGGTCTTCTTCTCCGATGGATTCAGTCACGGTCTTATGTTGTTGCTTTGAGCAACACGGTCTTTCTTCACTCTTTGTTGCGATTCTCATGAAATCGCCTCCTCCTACTCATCGATCACAACTTGCTTTTCACGTGCTTTCTCATTCTCACCCTTACAAACACGGGACTACCGCCACTTCCACGAGACGACTCTCAAACCGGCCTTCTCCGTCTTCACGAGCCCTAGGCTCTGATACCAAATGTTGGATCAGGACCCTAAAAACTCACTTACTGTTTGTATGAATAAAATTTGTAGAAGATGAAGCAAAAGTAAAACTCTCTAAAATGAAGAAGAAGATAAAGAAAAGGCTACACACCCATATTCATTAACCCAACCAAGCTATATATAGCCATACAAATAAAAAAACGTGGAATACTTCTAACCAATTACACACTAGTACTACCTAGAGAATAGGTACCCATCTTGACCATTCTTTATCCAACGTGCAATATTCTTCCATCCACTCTTCCATTTCCAACGTATTAGTCTCCAAAGAATCCGGTCAACTTGGAACCAATTCTCTTTATTTGACCCACTAATTACCTTTTATTAAACCATGCACAAATGCTATTAAAGCACTGATAATAAAACGGACCCAACTAAAAACATGTCAAGATTAATCCTACATAACTTAGATAACACAATTCGACTAGATGAATCACCCTCGTCTTTAAATAATATTACTTTGAGATCTTCACATGATGACACATATAGTTTTTGAAGCTCTTTAAGATCTCTGGCTGTGGATTGTGAGATAAGGTCTTTAAGTTTGTGACAATCAGAGACATAGAGAGTTCTTAGATTATGTAAGCATACATGTCTCATAGGATCCATCCACAAACAAGTTAATTCAGGTAAAATACTCAGCATTAATTCACGAAGCTCACAAAAGGATTGCTCTGGGAGAAGGTCATAACATATCATTCTAAGATCTGCAGCAGAAACAACCTTCAAGTTCTCCAAAACAGGAAAGATTTTGGTGCATGTCGATCAAAAATTCAACCCCAGTATAACCATAGACCTCTAAACATCTCAAATGTTTGAAACCTTTCCTCAAGTCATACACAATGTTGTTTAAGTCTTCTAAATAATTTACAATTGAGTAGTCCAAGATTAAATGTTGAGCCGACTTTAACAACTTATAAATCCCACCATGTAAAATAAGACTTTGATGGAGTGCGAGTCTTAAGGTTTTGGGGTGTGAGTAATTGATTACCTGGCCAACATCCATCCCTATAAATATTTTGAATCTCACCAAGTTTCCAAATAGTAAATCTTTGGGAAAAAGATCGACATCTGGGATATGTGTCTCTAAGGTTGTCAAGTGAGATAAGTTCTTCAGTTCATCAAGGGTCGCTTGATTTTGACTATTTTGACCGTGAAATCCCCATTGGTGAAAACTATTCATCATGTACAAGCATTCCAAGTTAGACAAATTGGAGAACACACCAAATGGAATTACTGTCAGATTTTTACAATCTGACAAATCTAAAAGCCTTAAGCGTGAGAGTTCTCTAATTTCCTTTGGTAATACTTCGATATCTGAGTGCATAAAGCTAAGAATTTCTAGGTGTTTTAGCTCTTTGATATGTGACAAATCTCCTAACTTGCAATGCTCAAGGCACAAAGTTACGATTTTCCTTAAAGTAAGAAATGAAGATGGTATGGATGGGATAGACACCTGATGCATGAGTACAACCTTGAGCTCTTTCATCCCATCAAAGTAATTTTTATTACCTGATAATTGCACTACCCCCATAGAACCTTCTAAACGCCACAACTGAAGCTTCGGACAATCTATGCCGGTGGGAAATTCTTCAAGATCATTCAATACCATTGAGATTGCATAGTAATCACCTAACTTGTTTTCATTAGGTAAATCTAGATATGCAGGAATCATCTTCTCCAAGAATATGTAGAGACACTTGCAAGCTACAGAGAGTAGAAAGTCCCGAGTAACATCATGCATCCGAAAACAGTCTTCCACGTCACTATCTATTAATAAACAACAAGCTTTGAGATTCTCAACAACTGTATGCACTCTGTCTCTTGCTTCTTCTAACGTATGAACATCCTGGAATAATCTTAAACCTGTTCCATATCTGACCAAATATTCAACTGGAATGTCAAGGTCTTCTTTGAACAAGCTGCAAAGCAAGAAACAAGCTTTTGTTTCTTCATCTTTTAGAAAGTTGAAGCTTAACTCTAATGAAGCAAAGATGTTGGCATACAATCCTTTGACATCATTAGTTGTAGAACTCCTTAACTGACGAAGTGCATCACGCCAAGCATGTTTGCTCCTATGTCTCAAGGCACGGGCAACTGTTACAATTGCAAGAGGCAATCCTGAGCATCTCGTAGCAACCTTAGTAGCTATAGGATTAGGATCCGAAGAATCAACCGTGTCGCCTGCCATTTTCTTCAACAAACTCCAAGATTCCTCTTTAGATAAAACATCCATATAGAAATTTTTCTGAGTGTTCATAGCATTGCATACATCTAAACTTCTTGATGTCAAGATAATCTTGCATCCTTTATGAAGATTACCCTGTGGGATGCCAATTGTCCTCAAATCAAGAGGTGTCCAAAGATCATCCATTATAATCAAGATTCTCTTCACTTGATTAAGCCTTTCACGTAACCGAACAGTCCTCAAAAGCTCACCCTCCTCCTTCAAATTCAACTCCAACATCTCAGCAAGATCACCTTGAAGCTTTCTCAAATTAGGTTTGTGGGAAACCACAAGCATTACCATTTCATCGAACAGTTGGAGTGCATAAGCTTGTTTGGCAACTTCTTCCACAAAAGTTGTCTTCCCTATGCCACCCATACCATACACTCCAACAATATTGACACTATCATCTTCCAATGCCTCCATCATCAACCGAAATTGCGCTTTTCTCGACTCAAAACCATCCAAGTTTTCGATCGATGAAGCATCAGTAACACCACTACTAGGCCATATGGGAGGTAAACGAGCAAGGTGCGAAACTCGATCGAACTTTCCACCATTTACGAGCTCTTCAACAGCCTTTGTTTTCTTCTTGGCTTGCCTACTACTTTTGTAAATCAACTTCAAATCAGGGCAGGATCCACTGAAGCACCTGTGATTTCTATCCGCCTCATCGCTCAAAAACTTGTCGGAGTCTGTTGCTAAACCGTTTGCTTTAGAAAGCCAGGCTTGCACAATAGGAAGAACAATTTCTCCGTTCCGATCAGCTACATCCACTTGTTGTTGGAGGTCAAATCGAGTATTTTCCAGACGCGAAATCTGAGTTCGCAAACCGTTAATGTTGGTATTATGGTGGAGAATATAGTCAAATGGCTGAATAATCGGGCGAGCCGTGTATTCAAGCAGCTTAGCGATAAGAGAAACAGCAATATCTACACCGCTCATTCTTTCACCGATTGTTCTTCAATAGAACAGAGGGAGTGTTACCAAGAAAGGTGAAAGTCAACAAGAAATTTGGAGGATATGATGGTGAGATGCAAAATGAGGGAAGCAGAGTGAGTTCAAGATTACAGAGACAGAGAAAATCAATTCATTTTTCATTTCTGAGAAGTTGCGTCCCGTTGACATTTTGACTTTTGGAGAGCATGCCAAATTGCCAATCATTGACTTGTACTGTTTAGCATTTGTTTTTTTTTTAAACGACCAACTTGTACTGTTTAGCATTTGTTGATTAGCCATTGGACACCCATCAAAATAAACATTTTCATATCTTATGAAGAATTCCAAAGATGGTGGTTTACTAACAAAGGTATCAAGGGTTACCCCCTTGGCTCTTAGAGCTTTGGCCACTATGTGACCCAGGTTCTAATCCAAGGGGAGGCAGTTTTACCCCATGTGGTCCCAGGAGGGGGTTTCTGCCAGGAGAAAGCTTCAGGAGGGGGTGTCATGGTTCTCACGGAGGTCTAAGTAATCGACCTTGGACATAGCCCCGCAAGGGTAGGTTTACACGTGAAACCAAGGTCGCCCTGATCGATGCCGTTCCAAAAAAACTAACAGAAAAATAAAATTTAATCATGAAGTATACAACAAGAGGAGCACCATATATTTGTATTTTATTTTAACTTTTTTTATTTGTTATATAACCATTTTCATTTTATTTTAAGTTTTAGTTTTAAATTTAAAAAAAATAAAGAAATTACATACCTTATGTAATTGTTCATTCAATTACTATGCAAACAAACATATTATTATTTTTTATTCAGACGTAATGACACGTTTCATTCCACATTCCATTCATACATAACAAACACCATTTACAAAATTAGAGAATTCCCAACTCATTTTTTATCCACATCCTCGTCGCTAAGTTCTAAAGAAAATTATTATAGATTCACTTTATCACATTCCTTATATTTTTATATTACTATTCAACTCTATTTCTATTTTTTTTTTTATTTGTTGTGTGTAGATATGAATAATAAAAGGAGAAAAATAATTTTAAAAAAATAATAAATAATATTATTTAATTGAATTGAGATAGATATGGAATACGATTTACAAAAAAGTTAAAACCATGAATGATAAATCGATAAAATTATGTTTTTAGTTAAAATATTAAGATATGGATCGAGAACGGACTAATACTTTTAATAGTAGGAGTTTATTCTCATGTCATAATTGAAGTAAAATTATTATTTTTTTAATTTATATCTTATTTTTTAAAACATCTCGCATCTTAGTAGTGAGGGAATCATCACTACTTTCATTCTTCTCATTTTATTTTCTCTCACATCTACATCGGTTTCACTTCAAATTTTACTATTTCATATTTTCATTACTAATTTGCATTATTTGGTGAGAATACTTTTCATTCTCCTCATTCTCCATCACTTTATTTACTTTTTATTATTAATTTTAAAAGTTTAAAGGGACACGTTAGTGCACATTAGTGTTTTAAGCATTTGACTATCTTGATGAAAAATAAAAGTTATACTTTTGAAAATAGAACAATTGAAAATTGAAGTTATGGCCTTCTGATGCAGATCTAGGCAAACCCAAACCGAGCCCGTCCGGAAGTTAGAGGCCTGTTCCCATCGGGTTAAAGATTTTAATCTATCTTCATTTAAATACTTTTATTTAATTATTTAGTTTCTTTATTTTATGTTTTCTTGTTGGTCAAGTTTTATTTGTCTATTTAAAGAACTCCTCTGTAATCTTTTTAGTAGGTTAAGATTTTGATAATAAAGTTTCTTGCTTAGAAGGTTTATCCAAGGTTTCTAGGGCCGGCTTTGGCACTAGGGTTCTTTTCTTGACATAGATCAAGGTTTACTATCCATCACGCTATCAAGTGGTATCAGAGCTCAGGTTTCTCAGGATGTCGAATCGTGAGGGAGATCGTCGTCAGTACCATAGATTCGCCGCCGGAGGCAACGGGCAAGAACAGCGTGACCCACGTGACGTTGCTGAGATCGAAAGGTTACAACAACGGGTTCGTGAACTTGAACTACCGTATGAAGGCACACCCATATACGATGAAGACGGGGTGATACCTGACGAGGAAGAGTGTTTGAGGATTCAATTATTTCTTGGTTGGATTACTTTTGCACCACCCGCTTTCCCTCAAGCACGACTCATGACGTTCGCACACTCCGCACCACCCGCGCCATCTGCGCACCCAGCGCCAACACCTGTTCCCCCGCCCGTCGCTACTACCACTGTCGTGACTCATGCTCCGCTGCCACCCTTGGTTCAAATCCGCGGTAGTCCGCAGATTGAAGATGAACAGATACGTATGAAGATTTTAAGTTTTTTTAGCCGAAAGTTTGGGATCTTTAATATTTTTAGATATCCACAAATATTATTGGGGTTTCAAAAATTTTGGGATATCCATCAAGTTGGGTTCGAAAATTTTGGCATATCCAGTTTTGGCGTTGTGGTCCATCTTTTTGGTTTTCAAAAGTTTATAACTAATTCAAGTGATTTGTTGAGATGTCGAAGAAGAGTTGAGATCCCACTCAAATCTGTCCTTAGTGGTCGTGGTTTTTGCAGCATACCTTATCTGCACTTAAAGCTTATTTGTGGTACAAGGATCAAGGCCAAGCTAGCAATTTATCTACAATTCGGTGTAGGGGTACAATTTGAATGGACAGATCTTAAAAACACTGGGTTTCAAATTTTTTGGATAAATAAAGTTGGTCAATTGGTGGATAATTATTTGAAAAATCTTTATAGTTATTTAAGTTGTGAAGTCAACTATATTCATCATTTTTGGCAAGTATGGTACAACATTAAACGGAAGTTTAAGAAGTTTGGTACATATCGTTTCGACGTTCTCAAGACTCGAGGACGAGTCTTTTTCAAAGAGGGGGAGAAGACAAAGGAGGTGAAAAGACCCGATAACCCAATAGGCCCGGCACCCGCCCGTCATAATGGTGTCCGTTTGAAGCCGACTCGAGCAACGTGTGAAGATAAAAATAAAGAGTTAGTCGTGACGGTCTTGGTTGTGATAGTGTTAAATAAAAGACGGTGGGATATTTCGTTTGATCCTGGTGGTTTGACATCCGATTGTAAAACTCGAGACGAGTTTTTCGAAGAAGGGGAGGATGATACGGATCCGGATGATCCGTATTCAGACCTGATTCGCTGCCAGGGAATCTAAACCCCATCGGGTTTCTTGATTCCTGATCTATCTTTTATTTGAATATATTTTATTATTTATTAGTTTCCTAGTCTGATTAGGTTTCCTCTTTATTTATTTCTCTATTTAAACACGATTGTAATTCATATTATGGAAGTTGATTATTGAATAAAGAAAAGTCTTTTCTTGTTGAACAGGTTTTGTTCATAGATAGTTCCGGTTGGCCGGATATCACAACCGTCGACGATTCTTGGTTGGCCAAGGTCGTTGCCGCTAGGTTTAGCCTAGGTTATCTTCACCCGCTTATACGAATCCGTATCAAGTGGTATCAGAGCCATGGATCGGAGGAACCACCGTGATCGTCGACGTAGATTCGCCGCCGGAGGCAACGACGACTTTCACCGTGACCCCCGAGACGTTGAAGAAATCAAGAGATTGCAACAACGAGTCCGTGAACTCGAGTTGCATCCGCTTTATGAAGGTACACCCAGGTACGATGAAGATGGGGTGATGCCTGACGCCGAAGAATGTTTGTTGGTTCAAAAGTTTCTTGGCTGGAGTAGTTTTCCACCAATTGTTTGCCCGATGGCGCAACCCGAACAGTCCGCTACGGTCGTGCAATCTGCCCCAGTCCCCCTACCTAGTGACCCGCAGATCTTTCCACCACCGTACTCTCCCTGTCCACTAACCTTCTCGCCACCGCAATCACCCCACCCGCCAACTGAATGGCAACCGCAAACACCCCAACTGCCAAACCCACACCCGCACTCGCCAACCATTCAACAACCGCAAAACCCGCACCTGTCAACCTTTCCACAACTTTCATGGGTTCATTCATACTCAGAGATTTGGAGCCTTGAACGACTGTATTGTGTTTGTCAACCTATGGTGACTTGTGAATCAACGGGACCGAGGAAAAAAAAACAAATCGGATGAAGATGTTTTGAGTTCGATTTGGAGTTCGGTCAAAGATAAGGTAATAAGTTATATTGAAATCCCGGTCAAGACGGAGAGTCCTCAAAATAAGGGATTTCGTATTCATGTGATATCCCTTACGTATGGATTTCTATTTGAAGTTTTGAAATATTCGTTAAAATTGGGATTTTCCTATCTGAAGCAAAAAAGAAAATTTCTTGAAAATCAAGTTATAAATGATAGAGATGTGTTAGGTAAATATGGTGTTCACTCTAAAACTGTTGTTGATCTTTTTGACGTTCTTAAGACTCGGGGACGAGTCTTTTTAAAAGACGGGGAGAATGGGAAGGAGGTAGGAGGACCCGGTAATCCGATAGACCCGGGACCCGCCGGTCCGAATGATGTGTGTAAAAAGCCGTCCGAGACAAACCGTAACGTTCCATTTGATCCCGGGGGTCCTGGTCCAACAATGAAACTCGAGGACGAGTTTTTCGAAGACGGGGAGAATGATGCAGATCTAGGCAAACCCAACCCGAGCCCGTCCGGAAGTTAGAGGCCTGTTCCCATCGGGTTAAAGATTTTAATCTATCTTCATTTAAATACTTTTATTTAATTATTTAGTTTCTTTATTTTATGTTTTCTTGTTGGTCAAGTTTTATTTGTCTATTTAAAGAACTCCTCTGTAATCTTTTTAGTAGGTTAAGATTTTGATAATAAAGTTTTTTGCTTGGAGGGTTTATCCAAGGTTTCTAGGGCCGGCTTTGGCACTAGGGTTCTTTTCTTGACATAGATCAAAGTTTACTATCCATCACGCTATCACCTTCATACAAACTTTGAAAAAAATAAAACAATTAACATAACAAACTTTTGTAAAATATTATATAGACAAGAAAACTAAAAATACTTTATGATACATCAAGATCAAGAGAAATAAACTATGTTATAATTTGTGGCCGCCCCAGCATTCTTCTTGGTGTCTCCCAACGAATGATACAATAATATTAATAATAATAATCATAAAGTATTGTATACCAACCGCCGTTTTTAATACCTCTATGGTGTAACTGCTTTGACAAATCGGAGACCAGCGACCACCAATCACCCTGCAGCACTTCTCCTGATCGGCGTCTGAGAAATCGAATCCGCCATGGCCGCCAAACCGATCGTCAAAGTTGCCGCCATCTGTGGATCTCTTCGTAAAGCTTCATACCACGGCGGCCTTATCCGATCCGGTACTTGTTACTTTTTCTCATTTTAAGTTCCGAACTCGTATTCCGTCGATATCTGCGAGCTTTTGTTTTGATGCAGTTGAAATTTGGTAATTTAATTGCAGCGATTGAGTTGAGCGAATCGATTGATGGAATGACGATCGAGTATCTCGACATTTCGTCTCTGCCGATGCTGAACACGGATCTGGAAGTCGACGGGAAGTTTCCGCCGGTGGTTGAGGCGTTTCGTCAGAAAATTCTGCAGTCTGATTGCTTTCTCTTCGCGTCTCCTGAGTACAATTACTCCGTTACTGGTAATTTTTAATCTGTTTCTTCCGGTTCAACTTGTTGTGACCTGTGGCTTGCTTAAACTTCAAATTAACTGAAGTTTTCATATGAGATTAGAAACATCGGGATTTTGCAACTTTGAATTGAGGAATTAAACGTTTTGTAATTAAATTGATTGCTACAACTGCAAATTGATGAAACTCTTCATAATCAGTTTCTAACAAGATCAGATTGATTTTGTTATTAGGAACTCACTGGTCTGATGTAAAAAATTCATTAATTTGATTCACTAGTGGCTAATTCTCAAATCTGTTGATGAAAACTGGTGATGATTTCGCATATTGCCAGGTTATAGTTCATATGGTTATGTATAGCATGTATTGTTTCATCCATGATTATCTAAAATAAGTAATCGCATGAGTGTATCTCGTTATTTTGATAATTTGAATCATACTTTGTTCAGATCGTGGATCCGGTGCTTACAACTGTTTATATCTCGTTATTAAGAAGCCACTAGTATGTGAAAAATTCATTAATTTGATTCAGTAGTTTCTGATTCTAGAATCTGTTGATGAAAAGGGTGATGATTTTGCATATTGCCAGATTGTAGTTCATATGATTGTGTGTACTTGTAGCATATATTTTTTCATCCATGATTATTTCACATAACATTTCGTTTGAAAAATTGCATTATTGTATCTTATTATTGATCATTTAAATCGTATTTTGTTCATATTGTGGATCCGGTGCTTACAAATGTTTATATTTCATTGCTGTAGCACCTTTAAAGAATGCATTAGATTGGGCATCAAGGCCACCAAATGCGTGGGCCGATAAGCCTGCTGCTATCGTAAGTGTTGGAGGAGGCTTTGGTGGAGGGCGGGCACATTTTCCTCTTCGTCAAATTGGAGTTTTTCTTGATCTTCATTTCATAAACAAGCCTGAGTTTTACTTAAATGCATTCTTACCTCCTGCAAAGTTTGATGATGATGGCAATTTAATCGACCCTCAAGTTAGAGAAAGGCTAAAAGCTGTCCTCCTATCTCTGAAAGGATTCACCTTGAGACTCCAAAAAGGTAACTTGATATAATGGATTTGCATGATATTGTCTCAAGAACTTATTTGGAAATTTGAATTGTTGAAAGCAAGTTGGATACATTTGCTGATTGATATTGTGCCATCTGAGTCTCTGACAATGTGGATTGTTGAACTTGCATAATAATATTCATAGATAAAATGTAACTTTTATGGGTCCGGACCAACATTGGTTCAGACCCATTAGAAAATAGGTCCCGGTCTATACGTTACGTGTCTATATGTTAAGAAAGGGCATAGACATGTCCTTCATTTTTAACTTCCGACTTAAATCAAGTCGATCCTCATGAATTGACGATGGTCAAACATTGACCTTTTTGCCAAAGTACACAAATTCAACCAATTTTTTTTTAATATAAACTCTTTATATGTCATGTTTCCTTCCAAAATATAGTCCATACCCAATCAACATTTTAGCCATCTACTATGGTTAGCGCGCTACTAATCGTTTCAACAATTACACCCATTTGTGTATTAAACGCTCGTATAGAACTATGATTAGCCCACAATGCTGTTATACATTTTAGACTGGTCATCCATCCTGATTCCACCCTCTTCGGTCTCTGTAGAACTTTGATTCCCGCTCAACAAATTTGATTACAATTTTGATTTATCTTTCATTTTTTTTATCATCACTATTCAAGTTGACATCTTCTCTCCCAGTAAATCATTTGATCCAAATACAAAACGACACAAATGGTGTGAAAGTTAAAAGGCCCAACCAAATATAGCCCAGTTTTAACGAATGAGCTAGTATCAAAATGTCATCAGTAGTCCAACGTGTTCAGAGAGAAAAAACCGGTCAGTTTCAGGCTTTCAGCAGGATGTTGTGGTGTTTCACTTACAAAACTTTTACAAAACTTGTCTGGTTTTTGTGTGGGAATTTGGGATGGGAGTGGAGTGGATAAGGTCTGTCTAATAGGATTTTGAGAATATTAATTTTGCTAGAGATGATTAGTTATTCTTCCTCGTGTTAGAAAAGACGAGGGAAGGGAAGAAACTAACACATGTGAATTTGCGAGGCCCGGATTTGGCAGCGGGAAGGGGGAGGAGATAGTTGCAGCTAGGGGTGTTCACGATTCGGTTTGACTGCTTTGGCTAGGATTTTTAGGCAAACCGTGGTTTAACGGTTTGGTATAAAGGTAAACCAAACCGATAGCGGTTTGGTTTTCATAGTTTTAACAGTTTTGTTGGTTTTTTACGGCTTTAACAGGTTTGGCATATACTTGCCATGCAACTAACTAAATTTACAAATAAAAACAAGAGAGGTTGAATCGACTACAAACAAATATCCAATAACACCTAAAATGAGAAAAAAAATCAACACATGGATAACGTTTGAAACTAAACAACCGGTATAGCCACATTCTCTACCTATACACAAACAAAAAAGAAATATTCCGGTTGATTATTGAAGAAATATTCCGGTTGATTTTTCAAACAAAGTTGCAGTAAATGGCTAAATGTGCTAGTAACAGGATTTGAATGATAACTACTATTGTATATATAATCAGACCATCTTCAACGGAGAGATTTGTGGGTGCATGTGGCCTACATGGCAGGCGTATGCCTGGCATGTAGCGTTGGTGGAGAAGTATGTGGAGACTAAGACATGGAGACGTGTGAGATTTGTAGAAATCTTTTTTTCTTGTTTTGTTTTTTTCCTCTTTCTTCTCTCTCTCTCTCATACACACACTCATATATATAATATATAATATAATATGGTGCATGTGGGGAGTGTGCTCTGGTTAAAAGATGAATGTGGGAATGATTTGTAAAAATCTAATGTGGCATGGTGATTAGGCTTGCATGTGTGAAGTGTGTGGCTTAGGGTTGAAGGTGGTCGTAGCATTTGATTGATTTATAATTTCTTGAGTGTAACTTTTTTGAAATTATATAAATAAACATCCTAGTAGATCGTGTGAGAGGTTAGCTCTTTATAACATCAGTAGCTTGAAAGCAAGTATAAAGTCACGGTAAAATGTATAAAGTTAGCTGCAAGACCTAAGTTCAGAGCCGGTTTCGGGAATCCCTACATGTATAAAATAATTTAAAACATCAAAACTAACAACATAATACTTAAATTGTTTATACAAAGCTATGATTACTTGTTAAATGATGTTTTACATTGTATGGGTATAGTTTACATGTATGGCATGGTTATGAGAAGTTAAGAGTTTAGGTGTTGCCACACTGCGGAGTGTGAATGTAATGTTATGTTTTGAAAAAGGGAAATGATTTTGACACATAGATCTAAACGTGGTCGAGCACCGTGTAGTTTTCAATGTGATAAACTGAAAGTGTTTTTCAAAACTAAAGAAATGAGAATGTGATGTGTGTGAATGAATAAATGATAATGTAAACTTCCCATAAGAGAGGTGCGTCCCAAGGGAGGGATGGAAACATTCTGGAGGGAGGGATGGAAACATTCTTGAACGAGCGGCAACAAATAACCTGAAGAGACAACCTGAAGTTTCTTAACATATAAGTAAAAATAGTTCAATCGGATTATAAATAGGCAAATTGGATTTTGATAATCCAAACTATGACCCATTAGCCGATAATAATCCAAACTATAAGTTTGGCCAGCAGCAGTCCCAACTTTCATTTTCGTTATCAGGAGTAATCCCAGTAGCATAAACATCATACATTTACACTTGATTTGTTTCTCGTAATGATGAATCTGAACAAAAATAAGGAATCATATAGAGCAAAAACAAACGAAAAACAAGTGTAAATTATGTGTAAATGTATGATATTTCGAAACTAGGACTGTTCTTGATAACGAAAATAAAAGTTGGGACTGTTGCTGGCCAAACTAATAGTCTGGATATTTATCGACCAATATGTCATAGTTTGGATTATTAAAATCCAATTTACCTAAATATTTAGTTGAAATTTTGAACCATATACTCTACTACTAATTTTTTTCCTTTGAACTACCAACAAAGTCCTGACTCCCGTAGGGAGCCTACTAGACAACTGAAGCTCCCTATGGGAGCCCGAGCCAACAATAATTGTTGAGCGTATTTCAGCGAAAACCACATCCATGAGCGACCGGGTGGTAAAACATGTTAGGCTCAGGGATCGAACTCGTGACCTTTCACTCCCGAGTCTTTCCCTCATTGTCAGCTATCACTCGGACAAGTCCTGGTGGTTGTACTCTACTATTGACAATTATTTCTTATACTAGTTGAAAATTTGAATTTATTCCACGAAATAGTAATGAGCGGCTTCGGGACTTTAATAAACATTTTCGGGTGAGGAATTTTGACAGTCCTCGATGAGTGAAGATGGTTTCGTGCTTAATCAACAATTCAACATAAAAACTAAAAAGAATTGAAAATTGCCATGAAAGACTTAACAAGCTCAAAACGAATCAGAGTGTCACTGCACGAGTCGGAGAGACGCGTTACACACTATGTTCCGATCTTTTTTTGTATTCATGAGATCAGGTGAAGATGAAAGTATCTTATGATAGGATATATAATTGATATGACATTTGAGGGTTGAGCTATTCTAAAAGTACTCTTGTTTCTAAGAAGCCTAAGAATGATTTTAAAACTCATAAATCGACTAAAATGAACTCTGATTGAACTCAATCTAGCTGTGTTGAAATTGTCTCGTCAAGTCCTAAGCCCTAAAGTTAAACCCTAAAACAAACACAGTGGGCTAGAAAACATAAAATCTAAAACCTAAAAGCTAAATCCTAAGTTAAACCCTAAACCACAAATCATAAACCCTAGATCCTAAACCCTAAAGTTAAACCTAAAAAAATAACGATAAGCAGAAAAAAATCACAATGACAAACAAAAAGACAAAATACACTCAATGCTAAACCTTAAAGCTATATCCTAAACCCTAAATTCTAAAAAACAATTATGAGTGAAAATACAAAATGAGCTGGAAAATAAAATATCTATAACCTAAAAGCTAAACCCCCAAAAGCTATATTTATAGAGTTCGACGAACCGATTCCAATACTACTGGAAGAGTAATAGGAGTTCATTTGAGTCGAATTATTAGTTTAAAAAATCCTTTTTTAGGCTTCGTAGAAAAAAAAGCCTTTTTAGATGAGCCTAACCCCAACTGTGACATTTGAAATCGATTAATCATTTTACAAACTTTTCATGGCTTTGTCTCAAGCAAGAGGTGGTTTAGTATACTATTTTTATTCTTTGGCCCTTTAATATTCTAATTGTAATTCTGAAAGCATTTGTTTGTTAAAAATCTGTCCATTTTGTCAGTTACGACAAAATCAAGATGACCCTGCGTCCTGAGTCCTCATGATCACTCTCTCAAGTAACCAAAACCCCACCTTGGTATTTGGCGCTCAACTATTCTTGAAACAAAAGACAAACTATAAGGTCTTTGAAATAGGTTCATTTATAATGTATTAACTTGAAATTCTGAAACAAGTAAGGTTGTAGGATGTATTTATATTTTGTTAGTAACTAAATTTTACCATCTGCGTGTTACTGTTACAATAACGTTATCACACTAAGGTTGTGTTTGACGTACTAGCTGAAAAACTAGCTGCTAAAAATAACGTTTGGTAAAAACTAGCTTATAAAATTGAAACCACATTTCCAAAGGACCAAATCTACGATTTTTAAAACTTAAACCTTAAATATGTAACTTTTATCGAACCTTAGGGACCATATATATTATAAACTTTAAATGTACATGTACGCGACGGGCCGTACAGAATAAAGGCCGAAGCATAAAACAGAACTGTTTTTTCTACCCAAACCCGGGCAGCCGGTAACTTATCGGGTTATAACTACGCCCGACAAGTTTCACCCCTTTTGTCTGAACGTCTCTCGTCTTCCTGAGGGTTTCCCTAAATTGTCCATTCAGCTGCTCAAATCTAAGATCAAATTGAGGTATGTACGCGGCGATCTATTCTCCACCTTTCTCTAATTCTCGTATATCTTCTCTCTATTTCTGTTTCATCATTTCAATTTGCGGAGCAATTGCTTTATTAGGGTTACTTGTAACTGAAATTGATTGATTGATTGATTGGAAGAATGATGATTCAGTTTATCTGGAATGATTTCCGTAACTTGTTTTAGCTCTAATGAGTAAACGATAATCCAGGGATGCTTAATGCGGAGTTTGGATTTGGAGCTTCAGTTTTCGGGATTTATTAATCATGATTCATAGCTAACATTCGGGCATTAATATGCTAATTAACAATCAAATTGAGAGGTAGCATTCATTAGTTGTCTAGGATTTCATGAGTTCAAAGATTAAATGTGGAATAAAAAGTGGAGTGATTAAGCCTGGTTTTCACCTAAGTTCAAAATCAGGGGAACATTTCATTTTTTTTTGGGTCAATTCTTATACTTTTCAGCTGAAAATCATTTTTGTAGCTTCTTGAAGGTGAATGCAGTTAGCAGTTTATTCCCAAGCTTTTGGAAATTCTTTACCATATTAATCTGTTTGATATTAAAGTTCAAAAGTTTAGTCTTTCTGCAAAGTAAAGAGGGTGTAAATATTCTTGGGTTATTAACGTGCTAGGGGATATTTGGATGGAGATAGAAGCAAGTAAAACTATAGTTGAGGTATTGTAATTTGTATATATTTGAAATGACAGTGCTTATGGATTTCACTGACCACTGAGAACTCATTGAAATGTGATGTATCCTGTTTTAAATGGACTTAAAAGGCGACGTGTAGCTTCATAAAGATTGCTACTCCAAGCTTGTAAAACTGAAAACGTATCATAACTTCTGTTTTTTCTCTTTAAAGTTCATCAGTTATATCTCATTATCACAGCGAATTAAGTGTACTTAGATGTTATATGAAATCTCTCTTGCTCTCTATTGTACACACATGGCATATAGTCTAAATCTACATCTATAATGCCCATATAACATATATACACATTTTTACATGTGGATGTATGCATATGGATGTGGATGTGTATACATGGATGTGGTCCAGTGGATGTGTACACATGGACATCTGTTTATATGTACTATAGATGTAAAACCTGCAGATGTATGTATATGTGTGTACTTGTATATGTATAAAAAATGTTGATATATGTACATATATGTGTCTTTGTGTATATATAATGTTCTGTTTATACAAAGAGACCAAAGACAGATCATTAAGGACATGGTAGAACAAGGTCTAGAAGGCATAATAGTTGATGTTAGTATATTACTGCTCTCAGAAAACCTATTGTGTAGTTTGGGACTTTATAACATCAAGAAGCTTACTTAGCTAGGCATATGGCTGTTCAAGTTGGAAGAGGTATGATTTATAATGAAATTAATCACAATGAGAAGGAAAATGCACCGTTCATTACTTCATAAAACTCTATTGAGCTTGATATTTCGGCAGAAATATCAGATTATAATAATTAGAAAAGCCTATTTGAGGACGAATCCTTGCTGGGTGAAGGGATCTATAATTTAGAAAACCTGCTATGTCTGGTCAACTTTGTTTAGAGGTAACTACTGCAATCTATATTGTTCCTGAATTTCTAAAGTGGCAATTTTACTAACAACTAATAAACATGGAAAATAAAACTCGAAATAGATTTTTGCATAAAGATGAAACAAGAAAAAGCTTGGTTTGGCCATGTCACGAGCAATGTTAATAGTTGATTGCTAAAGAGTTTGATAACTTTATGACTCATGATTATTCAGTTATGATGGAAAAATACATTCAATGCCAGAATATATCTAGGACCCCAGGGGTATAAAACACGGGCTTTTATCGATTCTCAATGTTAGGCTTTATGATCTAAGACACATTTAACGTACATGACACTGATGCACCTAACATATCCTCTGTAATCATCATTCTAAAAGTGATAGTGTTAACATATATTATATTAATGGGAAAACACATTTTATTCTTCTTCTACAGTAATATTCTGCCTTCACTGAAGTTTTCTATTTCGTAATTTGATTTTACTCAGGAAAACTGAAGCAGCTTGACTAAAGGATAAGCATCACAGTCCTATATTTTCTGTTTATCAAACATTTTGGTTGGTGTTTTAGTGGTATAAAGTATATGAAATCTAGCAGTTGATAGGATAAGATGAATTTACAGACACATATGTCCGGACAGTTCTCTGGACAGGTGCCTAGTCAATCTGGGACTTCAATGTCTGCCGTGCCACATCAGCAAACGATAATGCAAAGCTCTGGAGGTCAACGTAGTACACTCAACATGGATCCTAGTTTAGTTAAAGTTCGGCGTTTTATACAAGATAGAATGTAAGTACGCTTTTTTTTGTGTACATGTGCATGATGCCGGTGTAATGTGATATTTTCTGCATATCAGTTCATTCTTAATATTTTTTACATTACCCTGATATTAGATATTGTGTTTCTGCAGCTACGAGTACTTAATGAAGCGACAACAAACTCAGGAGTTAGCTCCAAAGAAGATGATAGACATTGTTAGACGCTTAGAAGAAGGCCTGTTTAAAATTGCAACCACCAAGGTTTGTTTAAGTGGTTCACTCTTTTTCTATGAATCTGTTTAGGCACTTTTCTAACATCTACACTTGGAACTCTTTGTTTTCTTTATTCGTACATAGGAGGAATACACGAATATAGATACATTGGAACACCGTTTACATAGTTTGATTAAGCGCCTTCCTCACAATCAACAATATCAGCAACAAGGAAATACTTCTGTTCGTATGGGAACTATGATTCCAAATCAGCAACAAGGAAATACTTCTGTTCGTATGGGAACTATGATTCCAAATCCCGGCATGCCTCAAAGTGGGGACTCAAGTTTAACAGTTCCATTATCTATGGGTAACATGGTGCCCCCAGCTGTCAACACAGGAGACTTTTTGCCTAATGGCTATCAACAGTCAACAGACAAATTTCTCCAATAGTTCAGGTGGGAACAGTTTGATTTCATCAATGGGTGCACAAAGAATGGCCAGCCAAATGATACCTACTCCTGGATTTAGTAACAACTATAGCACCAGTAATCAATCTTACATGAATATGGATTCTTCTAACAGTGTTGTTGGGCTATCAACAGTTGACTCTACACCTGTATCTCAACCACTGCAACAAAAGCAGCAAGGTGGTGGTCAAAACAGCAGAATATTGCATAATCTAGGGAGCCATATGGGTGGGGGAATCAGGTCTAGTATCCATCAAAAAGCTAACGGGTTTTCAAACGGGTCAATAAACAGTGGTCTAGGAATCATGGGAAATAATTTACCGATTATGAATGGTTCAGGAACCTCAGAAGCCTATGTGACAGCTTCTAACTATGGAAGTAACACTGCTGATTCTTCTCGATCTGGAAATTTATATGTTCCCACAAATTCTGCTACTTCAATGATGAATAATCAGAACATGAACTCAGTAAGCTTGCATGCGTTACATAAAACAAGCTCTCCATTGATGGTGAATCGGTCAAATTTAATCAACACTCGGCAGGTGTCAAACATGAAACCCTTAATTGATCAATCAGCTCAGCATTCACTACAGCAGCCCGTTCATCTTCAGCAACAACTTCATCAAAATCAAAGTCACAGTCAAATTCAAAGTCAACAGAAGCAGCAATATCAGCAGAATCAACATTTTTCATATGGTCAATCTCAGTTGACACCTGATCCCGGTGGCCAATCACAGGTCTCGGACCAGTTTCAGTCTTCCAATACAATTAATCACTTTCAAGAGACTTCTATGGAAGACCTATTCGTTGTTGACACTCAAAATGGTCTTACTAGCTCGATAGGAGTTCAACCAGGGTCTGTAATGCAGGGCCAATGGCATTCAAGGTCCCAAGAAATGCCAAATGTACCAGGTAATATGTCGGAGCAAAATATCAAAGAAGAATTTAGTCAAAGATTAACGGGTCAAGATCAAGCTCAAAGGAACAATCTTTCTTCAGAAGGTTCTATTACTTATCAAAGCGCTGCCAATAAATCAGTAGACCCGCCAAATTCTGGCGCTATTTCTAAATCTATTGATGTAAACCGTGAAATGCAGTTCAAGAATCAACAAAGGTGGTTATTGTTCTTGAGGCATGCTCGCAAATGTGTTCATCCACCTGGAAAATGTCCAGAAGTCCATTGCATCACTGCCCAAGAGTTGTTGAATCATATAACATCATGTAATGATCTGGTTGAATGTCAATATCCTCGTTGTCGGAGAACAAAGCTTTTACTCAATCATCATATGCGCTGTAGGGATCCTAGTTGTCCTGTTTGTGTCCCAGTAAAACGATTTGTGCAACTAAAAGGGGCCCCGCGTGCAGATTCTAGTGAATATTCCATGAAGACTAGTCCATCTGTTGTTGAAACTATCACAAGATTTAAATCCAACTTTGAAACGAATGAAAATAGAACCATCATCACAACCACTAGCTGCTGGAAATCAAAATCAAAGTCAAAGTCAAAATACTGCCATACCAGTTCCTGTCACTGTTGCGTCTCAGCTTCAGGATCAAATTGGTGATACCGATACAACTCCTACAAATTCTGAGGTTACAGGGGTAAAACTGGAAATTCCTACAAGCTCGATGCTTGCAAGTCTCAAGACAGATTATGTGGAATATTCTGGAAACCAAAAGTCCGAAGGTGCTCCAGTTGTGCCTAATAGAGCCACTGGTTTACCTAAACAGGAGATTGTTAAGGCTGAGATAGAAGTGGGTGCGGGACAGGGCCCACCTAAACTGGAAAATGTAGTGCTTCCTGCAGAAACTACTTCTGGAACCAAATCTGGGAAGCCAAATATAAAGGGAGTATCAATGATAGAATTATTTACACCTGAGCAAGTTCAGGAGCATATCTCCGCTCTCAGGCAGTGGGTTGGCCAGGTGAGATTAACAATACCCTTGTACCATATTTATATTTTATTTGGTCTCTTTCTATATTATTCAATTTTTTTTGTTGTATAGAGCAAAGCGAAAGTAGAAAAGAATCAAGCTCTGGAACACTCGATGAGTGAGAATTCTTGCCAATTATGTGCGGTTGAAAAGCTCACTTTTGAACCACCGCCTATATATTGCACACCTTGTGGTGCTCGAATTAAAAGAAATGCAATGTTTTACACTGTTGGGACTGGTGACACTCGACACTATTTCTGTATACCCTGCTACAATGAAGCCCGTGGAGATACTATTAATGTTGATGGAACTAATATTTCGAAAGCTAGATTGGAGAAAAAGAAAAATGATGAGGAAACAGAAGAATGGGTATGATATACATACATATATGTGTGTTGTTTTTTGCCTGATTGTTTGAATGATTCTTTTATTTTGCGGTATTTCTACAGTGGGTTCAATGTGACAGATGTGAAGCATGGCAGCATCAAATATGTGCGTTATTTAATGGTCGAAGAAATGATGGTGGGCAAGCAGAGTACACCTGTCCAAATTGTTATGTAGACGAAGTTGAAAGAGGAGAAAGAAAGCCATTAGCCCAGAGTGCTGTACTTGGAGCAAAAGATTTACCTAGAACTATACTAAGTGATCACATAGAAAGCAGGTTGTTTGGAAGATTAAAGCAGGAGAGACTAGAGCGGGCAAGGGTCCATGGTAAAAGTTATGATGAGGTAATGTCATAATTCTTCTCGTTTTTAAGTTTACATATATAAGATCAGAATTCTTATTGCTTGTTGAATTGTCATTATATCAGGTTCCTGGAGCAGAATCACTTGTTGTTAGAGTTGTATCGTCCGTGGACAAGAAATTGGAAGTCAAACAACGTTTTCTTGAGATCTTTCAAGATGAAAATTACCCTGTTGAATTTGGGTACAAGTCTAAGGTATCTAGAATTAGTAGTATATTTCCAGCCTCAATAGCCTCTTTTGATGACATAATTATTATGCCAATCTGTAAACTACTGTTTGCTTGTTTCAGGTAGTTCTGTTGTTTCAGAAAATTGAAGGTGTTGAAGTATGTCTTTTTGGGATGTATGTTCAAGAATTTGGAGCAGAGTGTGAACAGCCAAATCATCGCCGTGTTTATCTTTCTTATTTGGATTCCGTCAAATACTTTAGGCCTGAGATTAGGGCTGTTACGGGGGAAGCTCTCCGTACATTTGTATATCATGAAATTCTGGTAAGTTATAAATTTTTATTTAATTGCATACACTCTCTTAGTTAAATCTTACCTGGTAGTTCCTATATGTCAACCCATTTTCTTTCACTGTATACAGATAGGTTACCTAGAATATTGCAAATTACGTGGTTTCACAAGTTGCTACATATGGGCTTGCCCTCCATTGAAGGGTGAAGATTATATCTTGTATTGCCATCCTGAAATTCAGAAGACACCAAGATCTGATAAACTAAGAGAATGGTGAGTTTGTGTGAGATGTGTGATGTGCATTACTTCATTTTTATATATTAGGCACTATTATTATTGATGCAGTTATGTGACATGGGTTCGTGTATCAGGTATTTGGCCATGTTGAGAAAAGCTTCAAAGGAAAATATTGTAGTCGGTCTCACGAACCTATATGATCATTTTTTTGTATCTTCTGGCGAATGTAAAGCTAAAGTAACTGCAGCTCGGTTACCTTACTTTGATGGAGATTATTGGCCCGGTGCTGCTGAAGATATAATTTATCAGATTCGTCAAGAAGAGGAAGGGAGAAAGCATAATAAGAAAGGATTAGTAAAAAAGTCAATGACAAAAAGAGCTCTGAAAGCTTCTGGTCAAACTGATCTTTCTGGGAATGCATCCAAAGACCTGCTACTGATGCGTAGGGTAAGCTACTTTCTTCTTTTTGTATTTTTTTTTTTTAATTTAATTTTGTGTTTTCTGGAAGTCCTGAAAGTATTTTTGTAATTTACACTTAGCATTGAGCCTTCGTTAATGTCTTTATATTCTTTGTCTTACACTATTTGGTACAGCTTGGTGAATCAATATCTCCAATGAAGGAAGATTTCATCATGGTTCACTTGCAGCATGCATGCACTCATTGCTGTGTTCTTATGGTATCTGGAAATCGCTGGGTTTGCAATCAGTGCAAAAAGTTTCAGATCTGCGATAAGTAAGCAGCATAATATCTTCCCACGTTATTGGATCTTTGGTTTCTAAATTTTAACTTGTTTTCTTAACATGTTTTGTCATGATTGTGACTTACAGGTGTTATGAAATTGAACAAAAACTTGAGGATAGGGAGAGACATCCTATCAATCACAGGGAAAAACATCCTCTTTATCCTGTAAGTTCCTCAGACTGAGGTTTCCATTCCGGTGATCATAACTTGATCATGAATTCATGATTATGATTGAGAATATAAAATATGCAGGTTGAAATCAATGATGTGTCAGTAGATACAAAAGATCAAGACGAAATTCTTGAGAGTGAGTTTTTCGACACACGACAGGCTTTTCTTAGTCTTTGTCAAGGCAATCATTATCAATATGACACACTTCGTCGGGCAAAACATTCATCAATGATGGTGTTGTATCATCTTCATAATCCAACCGCACCCGCATTTGTGACAACATGCAACAGATGTCATAATGACATAGAAACAGGACAAGGTTGGCGTTGTGATGTTTGTCCTGACTATGATGTCTGCAATTCCTGTTATCACAAAGATGGAGGAATTGATCATCCTCATAAGTTGGCGCCTCATGTCTCCATTGCTGAACGTGATGCACAAAATAAAGAAGCTCGACAACAGCGTGTTGTACAGGTATGTACTAAATAAGTGTGTGTATATATGTGTTTATTACACCTTTTGTTTTGTTTACAAAGATTGAAGATTAGAATTATATATTTCTATTGGTATTGCAGCTTAGGAAAATGCTTGATTTGCTGGTACATGCATCCCAGTGTCGATCCCCGCATTGCCAATATCCAAATTGTAGAAAAGTGAAGGGACTTTTCAGACACGGGATTAACTGCAAAACACGCGCTTCTGGTGGTTGTGTGCTTTGCAAGAAAATGTGGTATTTACTTCAACTTCATGCACGGGCATGTAAAGAATCCCAATGTCATGTACCACGTTGCAGGTCTGTTTCATTCATGAGAAGATTTAAGAAAAGTTAATGGATTTACATATATTAACGTGTTTTATTGGATAATTAATATATACAGAGATCTGAAGGAACATTTGAGAAGGCTGCAACAACAGTCTGATAGCAGGCGTAGGGCAGCTGTAATGGAGATGATGAGGCAGCGTGCAGCCGAAGTTGCTGGCGGCAGCGGATGATAAAGTTGTAAATATATCAAAAAGATGTATCATAGTGTGTGTTTTGAAGAAATTTTAAGCTTATTTACCGTACGGCTGTGTGGATGAAATGAGAAGAGCATAGGCACAGGAGCATGAAATGACGAAAAAGAAATGGTTAACAGATGACAATCGCTTCATGGGAGTTAATGTTTACAACACATGATCATGTTCTTCCATGCGGATCGGGTTAGTTACCATTGATTCTTTGATTCTTGCATCATGTAATGTTATCAAAATGTACCATAGATTTTGTTTTGTTTTTTTTAAAGTGCTTTTTACATCAAGTAATAGTTCATGCCAATAACATTGAAATATATGAAAACTGATGGATCTATACAATCATAAATACCTGTGGTTATATCACAGCAAAAAGAACATGTTTATCAAGTAGAAAGAGTGGCCAGCCATGGTACCAGCTTTTCATGGACCAAATTTGGTCTGTCATCATGAGGGCAGTGTCCAACACCTTGTAAAACAGAGAGGCTAATATTTGGAACTTTCGACGGTAGGGATGAAAAGTATTTGCCGACCGGCCCATCAAGAGGCGTAAACGGGTCGTCATCTCCCCACAGGATTAAAACTGGAACTTTAATTTTTGGCATCAACTGAACCGGGTTCGGGCCTGGTGGCCCGGTCACAATGGAGACGAAGGCATCTAGCGCCCCTTCATCGAGTGCTGGTTCTCTGATTATCTGTTGCAATATGAACAGTTGTTCATTTAATTCATACACGAAAACAAATAAAGAAAATAAATGTATACGACCTCTACGAGATCTTCATCCACAGAGTCCTTGTTCCCATAAACTGATAGCAGGATGTTTCTAAGACTCTCTCTGCATAAGTTGTACAATAATACAAGTTAAAAGGTTGATGGCTTATAAAGCTTAACTCCCTAAGATATGTGTGAAGTAACAACTACAGTGAAACAAAATCATTAAAAAAAATAAAAATAGAGAACCTTTGTCTGACCCGTTCAAAGATGAAAGATGCAATTCCTTTTTGCTTCAACAAGAAATCAATGAACAATAACAAAGGGAATAAAAGCTTAATTCGCCAATCATCTACTATTGCCTTATTGTTCATGCCGCCAGAACAGTTTAACAAAACAAGCCCTTCAACCAGTGAATTCTGAGCTTCTAGTTGAGGAAAACTAATCACAGTTAAAAAGAAACGTTCATGTGATACGTGTCACATGTTAATTCAATAGAAAGTGCATAAAACACACCTGCAGCAGCAATAACACAGGCAAGACTTCCAACAGAGTTCCCAATCAGCACCGTGGGCTTTTGGACAATTTCTCCCAAGAAATCCAGTATCAACTGTCATTGATTAAATGGTGCATAAGATTACGTTTTATAAATTTGAACATGAATAGAAATCTGACCGATAAAACACATACCTGTGCCCATGCTTCCATGGTGTATGCATAACCGATAGGCTTATCAGAAGCACCAAAACCAAGAAGATCAATGGCATAAACTGTTCTGGTCTGAGCCAACGTTGGGATATTCCTGGTAGTTAAAACTTTAAGATGAGGTAAAGCATTTGCTAAAGCAATCAGTAGTGAAGGAGTATCACATGAACATCTTAAACATACTTAAATGACCATGCGTTGTGTATATTTCTATAGGTCTTCTACTACATCTAAAAATATAGACTTCCAGGCACAAAACCTACTCAAGTTCCACAAGCTTCCACATTCCAAAGGTTCCTTTGTTGTTCCTCTCCTGTACTCTTCTCACTCTTATACATGCTACACACGGTTGAATCATATATCCATGGCTGATCGTTAGAGGGTGGTCCCCTAGGCTACAGCTTTCTGACCGTTCTAACAGGTTTCTATGATCCCAAATCCCTACTCAGGATGATTAGAAATGACTCAAACATGAAGGTCAAACACAATTGCAGGCTGCATTTATCTTTGTAGCAACATTAGCCATAAAAAAACTATAACATGTCGGCTAATTAAAGAGATC
>JBCNJP010000015.1:8769911-8940925 GCA_039602395.1 Deinandra increscens subsp. villosa | reverse complement strand
GAAACCACATTTCCAAATGACCAAATCTACGACTTTTAAAACTTAAGCCTTAAATATGTAACTTTTATAGAACCTTAGGGACCATATATATAATTAGCTTTAAATGTACATGTACGCGACGGGCCGTACAGAATAAAGGCGAAGCATAAAACAGAACTGTTTTTTCTACCCAAACCCGGGCAGCCGGTAACTTATCGGGTTATAACTACGCCCGACAAGTTTCACCCCTTTTGTCTGAACGTCTCTCGTCTTCCTGAGGGTTTCCCTAAATTGTCCATTCAGCTGCTCAAATCTAAGATCAAATTGAGGTATGTACGCGGCGATCTATTCTCCACCTTTCTCTAATTCTCGTATATCTTCTCTCTATTTCTGTTTCATCATTTCAATTTGCGGAGCAATTGCTTTATTAGGGTTACATGTAACTGAAATTGATTGATTGATTGATTGGAAGAATGATGATTCAGTTTATCTGGAATGATTTCCGTAACTTGTTTTAGCTCTAATGAGTAAACGATAATCCAGGGATGCTTAATGCGGAGTTTGGATTTGGAGCTTCAGTTTTCGGGATTTATTAATCATGATTCATAGCTAACATTCGGGCATTAATATGCTAATTAACAATCAAATTGAGAGATAGCATTCATTAGTTGTCTAGGATTTAATGAGTTCAAAAAGATTAAATGTGGAATAAAAAGTGGAGTGATTAAGCTTGGTTTTCACCTTAGTTCAAAATCAGGGGAACATTTCATATTTTTTTGGGTCAATTCTTATACTTTTCAGCTGAAAATCATTTTTGTAGCTTCTTGAAGGTGAATGCAGTTAGCAGTTTATTCCCAAGCTTTTGGAAAATCTTTACCATATTAATCTGTTTGATATTAAAGTTCAAAAGTTTAGTCTTTCTGCAAAGTAAAGAGGATGTAAATATTCTTGGGTTATTAACATAACGTGCTAGGGGGTATTTGGATGGAGATAGAAGCAAGTAAAACTATAGTTGAGGTATTGTAATTTGTATATATTTGAAATGACAGTGCTTATGGATTTCACTGACCACTGAGAACTCATTGAAATGTGATGTATCCTGTTTTAAATGGACTTAAAAGGCGACGTGTAGCTTCATAAAGATTGCTACTCCAAGCTTGTAAAACTGAAAACGTATCATAACTTCTGTTTTTTCTCTTTAAAGTTCATCAGTTATATCTCATTATCACAGCGAATTAAGTGTACTTAGATGTTATATGAAATCTCTCTTGCTCTCTATTGTACACACATGGCATATAGTCTAAATCTACATCTATAATGCCCATATAACATATATACACATTTTTACATGTGGATGTATGCATATGGATGTGGATGTGTATACATGGATGTGGTCCAGTGGATGTGTACACATGGACATCTGTTTATATGTACTATAGATGTAAAACCTGCAGATGTATGTATATGTGTGTACTTGTATATGTATAAAAAATGTTGATATATGTACATATATGGTGTCTTTGTGTATATATAATGTTCTGTTTATACAAAGAGACCAAAGACAGATCATTAAGGACATGGTAGAACAAGGTCTAGAAGGCATAATAGTTGATGTTAGTATATTACTGCTCTCAGAAAACCTATTGTGTAGTTTGGGACTTTATAACATCAAGAAGCTTACTTAGCTAGGCATATGGCTGTTCAAGTTGGAAGAGGTATGATTTATAATGAAATTAATCACAATGAGAAGGAAAATGCACCGTTCATTACTTCATAAAACTCTATTGAGCTTGATATTTCGGCAGAAATATCAGATTATAATTAATTAGAAAAGCCTATTTGAGGACGAATCCTTGCTGGGTGAAGGGATCTATAATTTAGAAAACCTGGCTATGTCTGGTCAACTTTGTTTAGAGGTAACTAACTAACTACTGCAATCTATATTGTTCCTGAATTTCTAAAGTGGCAATTTTACTAACAACTAATAAACATGGAAAATAAAACTCGAAATAGATTTTTGCATAAAGATGAAACAAGAAAAAGCTACTAGAGTTGGTTTCAGATGGCCATGTCACGAGCAATGTTAATAGTTGATTGCTAAAGAGTTTGATAACTTTATGACTCATGATTATTCAGTTATGATGGAAAAATACATTCAATGCCAGAATATATCTAGGACCCCAGGGGTATAAAACACGGGCTTTTATCGATTCACAATGTTAGGCTTTATGATCTAGGACACATTTAACGTACATGACACTGATGCACCTAACATATCCTCTGTAATCATCATTCTAAAAGTGATGGTGTTAACATATATTATATTAATGGGAAAACACATTTTATTCTTCTTCTACAGTAATATTCTGCCTTCACTGAAGTTTTCTATTTCGTAATTTGATTTTACTCAGGAAAACTGAAGCAGCTTGACTAAAGGATAAGCATCACAGTCCTATATTTTCTGTTTATCAAACATTTTGGTTGGTGTTTTAGTGGTATAAAGTATATGAAATCTAGCAGTTGATAGGATAAGATGAATTTACAGACACATATGTCCGGACAGTTCTCTGGACAGGTGCCTAGTCAATCTGGGACTTCAATGTCTGCCGTGCCACATCAGCAAACGATAATGCAAAGCTCTGGAGGTCAACGTAGTACACTCAACATGGATCCTAGTTTAGTTAAAGTTCGGCGTTTTATACAAGATAGAATGTAAGTACGCTTTTTTTTGTGTACATGTGCATGATGCCGGTGTAATGTGATATTTTCTGCATATCAGTTCATTCTTAATATTTTTTACATTACCCTGATATTAGATATTGTGTTTCTGCAGCTACGAGTACTTAATGAAGCGACAACAAACTCAGGAGTTAGCTCCAAAGAAGATGATAGACATTGTTAGACGCTTAGAAGAAGGCCTGTTTAAAATTGCAACCACCAAGGTTTGTTTAAGTGGTTCACTCTTTTTCTATGAATCTGTTTAGGCACTTTTCTAACATCTACACTTGGAACTCTTTGTTTTCTTTATTCGTACATAGGAGGAATACACGAATATAGATACATTGGAACACCGTTTACATAGTTTGATTAAGCGCCTTCCTCACAATCAACAATATCAGCAACAAGGAAATACTTCTGTTCGTATGGGAACTATGATTCCAAATCCCGGCATGCCTCAAAGTGGGGACTCAAGTTTAACAGTTCCATTATCTATGGGTAACATGGTGCCCCCAGCTGTCAACACAGGAGACTTTTTGCCTAATGGCTATCAACAGTCAACCGACAAATTTCTCCAATAGTTCAGGTGGGAACAGTTTGATTTCATCAATGGGTGCACAAAGAATGGCCAGCCAAATGATACCTACTCCTGGATTTAGTAACAACTATAGCACAAGTAATCAATCTTACATGAATATGGATTCTTCTAACAGTGCTGTTGGGCTATCAACAGTTGACTCTACACCTGTATCTCAACCACTGCAACAAAAGCAGCAAGGTGGTGGTCAAAACAGCAGAATATTGCATAATCTAGGGAGCCATATGGGTGGGGGAATCAGGTCTAGTATCCATCAAAAAGCTAACGGGTTTTCAAACGGGTCAATAAACAGTGGTCTAGGAATCATGGGAAATAATTTACCGATTATGAATGGTTCAGGAACCTCAGAAGCCTATGTGACAGCTTCTAACTATGGAAGTAACACTGCTGATTCTTCTCGATCTGGAAATTTATACGTTCCCACAAATTCTGCTACTTCAATGATGAATAATCAGAACATGAACTCAGTAAGCTTGCATGCGTTACATAAAACAAGCTCTCCATTGATGGTGAATCGGTCAAATTTAATCAACACTCGGCAGGTGTCAAACATGAAACCCTTAATTGATCAATCAGCTCAGCATTCACTACAGCAGCCCATTCATCTTCAGCAACAACTTCATCAAAATCAAAGTCACAGTCAAATTCAAAGTCAACAGAAGCAGCAATATCAGCAGAATCAACATTTTTCATATGGTCAATCTCAGTTGACACCTGATCCCGGTGGCCAATCACAGGTCTCGGACCAGTTTCAGTCTTCCAATACAATTAATCACTTTCAAGAGACTTCTATGGAAGACCTATTCGTTGTTGACACTCAAAATGGTCTTACTAGCTCGATAGGAGTTCAACCAGGGTCTGTAATGCAGGGCCAATGGCATTCAAGGTCCCAAGAAATGCCAAATGTACCAGGTAATATGTCGGAGCAAAATATCAAAGAAGAATTTAGTCAAAGATTAACGGGTCAAGATCAAGCTCAAAGGAACAATCTTTCTTCAGAAGGTTCTATTACTTATCAAAGCGCTGCCAATAAATCAGTAGACCCGCCAAATTCTGGCGCTATTTCTAAATCTATTGATGTAAACCGTGAAATGCAGTTCAAGAATCAACAAAGGTGGTTATTGTTCTTGAGGCATGCTCGCAAATGTGTTCATCCACCTGGAAAATGTCCAGAAGTCCATTGCATCACTGCCCAAGAGTTGTTGAATCATATAACATCATGTAATGATCTGGTTGAATGTCAATATCCTCGTTGTCGGAGAACAAAGCTTTTACTCAATCATCATATGCGCTGTAGGGATCCTAGTTGTCCTGTTTGTGTCCCAGTAAAACGATTTGTGCAACTAAAAGGGGCCCCGCGTGCAGATTCTAGTGAATATTCCATGAAGACTAGTCCATCTGTTGTTGAAACTTCACAAGATTTAAATCCAACTTTGAAACGAATGAAAATAGAACCATCATCACAACCACTAGCTGCTGGAAATCAAAATCAAAGTCAAAGTCAAAATACTGCCATACCAGTTCCTGTCACTGTTGCGTCTCAGCTTCAGGATCAAATTGGTGATACCGATACAACTCCTACAAATTCTGAGGTTACAGGGGTAAAACTGGAAATTCCTACAAGCTCGATGCTTGCAAGTCTCAAGACAGATTATGTGGAATATTCTGGAAACCAAAAGTCCGAAGGTGCTCCAGTTGTGCCTAATAGAGCCACTGGTTTACCTAAACAGGAGATTGTTAAGGCTGAGATAGAAGTGGGTGCGGGACAGGGCCCACCTAAACTGGAAAATGTAGTGCTTCCTGCAGAAACTACTTCTGGAACCAAATCTGGGAAGCCAAATATAAAGGGAGTATCAATGATAGAATTATTTACACCTGAGCAAGTTCAGGAGCATATCTCCGCTCTCAGGCAGTGGGTTGGCCAGGTGAGATTACTACAATACCCTTGTACCATATTTATATTTTATTTGGTCTCTTTCTATATTATTCAATTTTTTTTGTTGTATAGAGCAAAGCGAAAGTAGAAAAGAATCAAGCTCTGGAACACTCGATGAGTGAGAATTCTTGCCAATTATGTGCGGTTGAAAAGCTCACTTTTGAACCACCGCCTATATATTGCACACCTTGTGGTGCTCGAATTAAAAGAAATGCAATGTTTTACACTGTTGGGACTGGTGACACTCGACACTATTTCTGTATACCCTGCTACAATGAAGCCCGTGGAGATACTATTAATGTTGATGGAACTAATATTTCGAAAGCTAGATTGGAGAAAAAGAAAAATGATGAGGAAACAGAAGAATGGGTATGATATACATACATATATGTGTGTTGTTTTTTGCCTGATTGTTTGAATGATTCTTTTATTTTGCGGTATTTCTACAGTGGGTTCAATGTGACAGATGTGAAGCATGGCAGCATCAAATATGTGCGTTATTTAATGGTCGAAGAAATGATGGTGGGCAAGCAGAGTACACCTGTCCAAATTGTTATGTAGACGAAGTTGAAAGAGGAGAAAGAAAGCCATTAGCCCAGAGTGCTGTACTTGGAGCAAAAGATTTACCTAGAACTATACTAAGTGATCACATAGAAAGCAGGTTGTTTGGAAGATTAAAGCAGGAGAGACTAGAGCGGGCAAGGGTCCATGGTAAAAGTTATGATGAGGTAATGTCATAATTCTTCTCGTTTTTAAGTTTACATATATAAGATCAGAATTCTTATTGCTTGTTGAATTGTGATTATATCAGGTTCCTGGAGCGGAATCACTTGTTGTTAGAGTTGTATCGTCCGTGGACAAGAAATTGGAAGTCAAACAACGCTTTCTTGAGATCTTTCAAGATGAAAATTACCCTGTTGAATTTGGGTACAAGTCTAAGGTATCTAGAATTAGTATATATATTTCCTGCCTCAATAGCCACTTTCGATGATATAATTATTATGCCAATCTGTAAACTGCCGTTTGCTTGTTTCAGGTAGTTCTGTTGTTTCAGAAAATTGAAGGTGTTGAAGTATGTCTTTTTGGGATGTATGTTCAAGAATTTGGAGCAGAGTGTGAACAGCCAAATCATCGCCGTGTTTATCTTTCTTATTTGGATTCAGTCAAATACTTTAGGCCTGAGATTAGGGCTGTTACGGGGGAAGCTCTCCGTACATTTGTATATCATGAAATTCTGGTAAGTTATAAATTTTTATTTAATTGCATACACTCTCTTAGTTAAATCTTACCTGGTAGTTCCTATATGTCAACCCATTTTCTTTCACTGTATACAGATAGGTTACCTAGAATATTGCAAATTACGTGGTTTCACAAGTTGCTACATATGGGCTTGCCCTCCATTGAAGGGTGAAGATTATATCTTGTATTGCCATCCTGAAATTCAGAAGACACCAAGATCTGATAAACTAAGAGAATGGTGAGTTTGTGTGAGATGTGTGATGTGCATTACTTCATTTTTATATATTAGGCACTATTATTATTGATGCAGTTATGTGACATGGGTTCGTGTATCAGGTATTTGGCCATGTTGAGAAAAGCTTCAAAGGAAAATATTGTAGTCGGTCTCACGAACCTATATGATCATTTTTTTGTATCTTCTGGCGAATGTAAAGCTAAAGTAACTGCAGCTCGGTTACCTTACTTTGATGGAGATTATTGGCCCGGTGCTGCTGAAGATATAATTTATCAGATTCGTCAAGAAGAGGAAGGGAGAAAGCATAATAAGAAAGGATTAGTAAAAAAGTCAATGACAAAAAGAGCTCTGAAAGCTTCTGGTCAAACTGATCTTTCTGGGAATGCATCCAAAGACCTGCTACTGATGCGTAGGGTAAGCTACTTTCTTCTTTTTGTATTTTTTTTTTTAATTTAATTTTGTGTTTTCTGGAAGTCCTGAAAGTATTTTTGTAATTTACACTTAGCATTGAGCCTTCGTTAATGTCTTTATATTCTTTGTCTTACACTATTTGGTACAGCTTGGTGAATCAATATCTCCAATGAAGGAAGATTTCATCATGGTTCACTTGCAGCATGCATGCACTCATTGCTGTGTTCTTATGGTATCTGGAAATCGCTGGGTTTGCAATCAGTGCAAAAAGTTTCAGATCTGCGATAAGTAAGCAGCATAATATCTTCCCACGTTATTGGATCTTTGGTTTCTAAATTTTAACTTGTTTTCTTAACATGTTTTGTCATGATTGTGACTTACAGGTGTTATGAAATTGAACAAAAACTTGAGGATAGGGAGAGACATCCTATCAATCACAGGGAAAAACATCCTCTTTATCCTGTAAGTTCCTCAGACTGAGGTTTCCATTCCGGTGATCATAACTTGATCATGAATTCATGATTATGATTGAGAATATAAAATATGCAGGTTGAAATCAATGATGTGTCAGTAGATACAAAAGATCAAGACGAAATTCTTGAGAGTGAGTTTTTCGACACACGACAGGCTTTTCTTAGTCTTTGTCAAGGCAATCATTATCAATATGACACACTTCGTCGGGCAAAACATTCATCAATGATGGTGTTGTATCATCTTCATAATCCAACCGCACCCGCATTTGTGACAACATGCAACAGATGTCATAATGACATAGAAACAGGACAAGGTTGGCGTTGTGATGTTTGTCCTGACTATGATGTCTGCAATTCCTGTTATCACAAAGATGGAGGAATTGATCATCCTCATAAGTTGGCGCCTCATGTCTCCATTGCTGAACGCGATGCACAAAATAAAGAAGCTCGACAACAGCGTGTTGTACAGGTATGTACTAAATAAGTGTGTGTATATATGTGTTTATTACACCTTTTGTTTTGTTTACAAAGATTGAAGATTATAATTATATATTTCTTTTGGTATTGCAGCTTAGGAAAATGCTTGATTTGCTGGTACATGCATCCCAGTGTCGATCCCCGCATTGCCAATATCCAAATTGTAGAAAAGTGAAGGGACTTTTCAGACACGGGATTAACTGCAAAACACGCGCTTCTGGTGGTTGTGTGCTTTGCAAGAAAATGTGGTATTTACTTCAACTTCATGCACGGGCATGTAAAGAATCCCAATGTCATGTACCACGTTGCAGGTCTGTTTCATTCATGAGAAGATTTAAGAAAAGTTAATGGATTTACATTTATTAACATGTTTTATTGGATAATTAATATATACAGAGATCTGAAGGAACATTTGAGAAGGCTGCAACAACAGTCTGATAGCAGGCGTAGGGCAGCTGTAATGGAGATGATGAGGCAGCGTGCAGCCGAAGTTGCTGGCGGCAGCGGATGATAAAGTTGTAAATATATCAAAAAGATGTATCATAGTGTGTGTTTTGAAGAAATTTTAAGCTTATTTACCGTACGGCTGTGTGGATGAAATGAGAAGAGCATAGGCACAGGAGCATGAAATGACGAAAAAGAAATGGTTAACAGATGACAGTCGCTACATGGGAGTTAATGTTTATAACACAAGATCATGTTCTTCCATGCGGATCGGGTTAGTTACCATTGATTCTTTGATTCTTGCATCATGTAATGTTATCAAAATGTACCATAGATTTTGTTTTGTTTTTTTTCAAGTGCTTTTTACATCAAGTAATAGTTCATGCCAATAACATTGAAATATATGAAAACTGATGGATCTATACAATCATAAATACCTGTGGTTATATCACAGCAAAAAGAACATGTTTATCAAGTAGAAAGAGTGGCCAGCCATGGTACCAGCTTTTCATGGACCAAATTTGGTCTGTCATCATGAGGGCAGTGTCCAACACCTTGTAAAACAGAGAGGCTAATATTTGGAACTTTCGACGGTAGGGATGAAAAGTATTTGCCGACCGGCCCATCAAGAGGCGTAAACGGGTCGTCATCTCCCCACAGGATTAAAACTGGAACTTTAATTTTTGGCATCAACTGAACCGGGTTCGGGCCTGGTGGCCCGGTCACAATGGAGACGAAGGCATCTAGCGCCCCTTCATCGAGTGCTGGTTCTCTGATTATCTGTTGCAATATGAACAGTTGTTCATTTAATTCATACACGAAAACAAAAATAAGAAAATAAATGTATACGACCTCTACGAGATCTTCATCCACAGAGTCCTTGTTCCCATAAACTGATAGCAGGATGTTTCTAAGACTCTCTCTGCATAAGTTGTACAATAATACAAGTTAAAAGGTTGATGGCTTATAAAGCTTAACTCCCTAAGATATGTGTGAAGTAACAACTACAGTGAAACAAAATCATTAAAAAAAATAAAAATAGAGAACCTTTGTCTGACCCGTTCAAAGATGAAAGATGCAATTCCTTTTTGCTTCAACAAGAAATCAATGAACAATAACAAAGGGAATAAAAGCTTAATTCGCCAATCATCTACTATTGCCTTATTGTTCATGCCGCCAGAACAGTTTAACAAAACAAGCCCTTCAACCAGTGAATTCTGAGCTTCTAGTTGAGGAAAACTAATCACAGTTAAAAAGAAACGTTCATGTGATACGTGTCACATGTTAATTCAATAGAAAGTGCATAAAACACACCTGCAGCAGCAATAACACAGGCAAGACTTCCAACAGAGTTCCCAATCAGCACTGTGGGCTTTTGGACAATTTCTCCCAAGAAATCCAGTATCAACTGTCATTGATTAAATGGTGCATAAGATTACGTTTTATAAATTTGAACATGAATAGAAACCTGACCGATAAAACACATACCTGTGCCCATGCTTCCATGGTGTATGCATAACCGATAGGCTTATCAGAAGCACCAAAACCAAGAAGATCAATGGCATAAACTGTTCTGGTCTGAGCCAACGTTGGGATATTCCTGGTAGTTAAAACTTTAAGATGAGGTAAAGCAATTTGCTAAAGCAATCAGTAGTGAAGGAATACCACATGAACATCTTAAACATACTTAAATGACCATGCGTTGTGTATATTTCTATAGGTCTTCTACTACATTCTAAAAATATAGACTTCCAGGCACAAAACCTACTCAAGTTCCACAAGCTTCCACATTCCAAAGGTTCCTTTTTTGTTCCTCTCCTGTACTCTTCTCACTCTTATACATGCTACACACGGTTGAATCATATATCCATGGCTGATCGTTAGAGGGTGGTCCCCTAGGCTACAGCTTTCTGACCGTTCTAACAGGTTTCTATGATCCCAAATCCCTACTCAGGATGATTAGAAATGACTCAAACATGAAGGTCAAACACAATTGCAGGCTGCATTTATCATTGTAGCAACATTAGCCATAAAAAAACTATAACATGTCGGCTAATTAAAGAGATCACAAGGAGGTCACGTGAGTTGTATGGATAGGATTTCTTCATGCACACGTACTGTTTGTTTAATTAGTTTTAGTATTCCACAATTTTAGATAAGTTTAGATATATATCCTAGTTCGATAAGAATGATGTATTTTAATTAATGTATCTAGATTAGGGTTTCTAGATGTTTCCCCCCTCTCCTATATAAAGGGAGAGGGGGTGGGTTGTAACCATTCGGTTTTAGTTGAGCAATAAACACAAGCAAGTTATTATTCTCTTTATTCGATCTGTTCTTGGCGTTAATATTCGATCACCGGTTTTGATATCTTCTAACATAACATGACATGTGAAAGATACTGATTTACCCAAGGGCTTACCAATTATGTCAGCACTTTAGGTATTTGATTAAAATGCCATGGTTTTCCTACTACCTACTCACACCAATTTTTTTCAAAATGCACAACTAGTTTTGAACTTTCATGTAGGGAGCTTGAATACCTACTGAATATATACATATCATTTTGAAAAGGAAAATATATGAATAATCTGAAAGTTATATCGGAAACGCCCAAATACCTGCGCCAGTGAGCAACTGAGGCACCAAAACCATGAACCAGAAGCAACGGAGGGTTTGATTTCTCACAATTTTGTCCTTCATATTTCAAGTAATTAATACTATAACCTCTCCACTCCCACTCGCTGCATATCTCCTTGATCTTATTCACCTCCAATGGCGTAATCGTCAACACTTGGTCGGCTATTATCTCACCGCCGGCAGCACTCGTGCTTGTACTCCTACAGCTACTAGAAGCGAATGAATTAAAACAACCGCTAGTCAGATTGACGCCGTCGATTGAACTACCACCGGTAATTTTCCGTCGGACGTTAAGCAGCTCCGCCGCACGACGCTGTGCGAGGATCTGTGGAACTGGTGGTTGTGGTGGTCGTTGGAGGATAGCGGTTGCCTTTACCGCCCCTGCCATTTTTTTTTCTTTTAACTATTTCCTAACATTTTTGTTTTGTATCAAGCAGAAATTTTCATTTTACACCCCTACGAATAACGAGTTGATTAATCAACCCCTTATGTTTGAATTCATTCATTTAACGAATGAAATTTCTTCTTCGTGTTCGTTCCTTTATATAATCACAAGTCTGAGATTGTAAACGAAACAAACTAAGGCTGTGTTTGGCGCGCCATAAGCTGAGCTTATGAGCTAGCTTATAAGCTAGCTTTTTGACGTTACCAAACGGGGCTTTTTTAATAAGCTAGTTTTTTTTAAAAGCCCCGTTTGGTAACGTCAAAAAGCTAGCTTATAAGCTAGCTTTTGAAAAGCTAGTTGGAGTAGCTTTTCAACTAGCTTTTATAATATTTCCAATTTTACCCTTCCCTAACTTATAAATAAATATCTTTATTTACATTTATGACATGTACTTTTATGTCATTTTATAATTTTAAGCTAGTTTATCAGCTAGTTTTTACCAAACGTTAATTTTTATCAGCTAGCTTATAATTTATCAGCTACCAGCTAGCTTATCAGCTAGCAGCTAGCTTGTCAAGCTAGCAGCTAGCTTGTCAGCTATCTTATCAGCTAACAACTAGCTTATCAGCTAGCAGCTAGCTTTTCAGCTAGTGCGCCAAACACAGCCTAAATCAAGTTGTGTTTATTATTATTATTTTTTTCGTTTGTTTAGCATTGAACTTGTTCATGAATAGTTCACGAACACTAACTGAACAAAAAAACTTGGTCCTTCATCAAGGAATTGAATATGTTCACGAACGGTTTACGAACGTAATGTATATATTTAAAAAATAATAATAATAATTCAATCCTCTTAATCTTAAACATTAGACGTAACACCTTAACTAATACAAATTTAAGCACTTGACATCATAATTAAATTATAATTATCTTAATACAATGCATAAATTAAAAATAGTAATCATAAACACAATTAATACAAAATAATATCTCAAAGTTTTAATTCAAATGATTAGGATATCTACTAAAAAAAAAGAACATAAACAAACATATTAACTATTACCGAACATTCACGAATATAAATGAAGGAGCGCGGCATATGTTTGTATTCGTTCATTTGATGAACGAAATTTCTTCTTTGTGTTCGTTTATTTATTAAACGAAAATAAACGAACTTTCCGTCGAACGGTTCACGAACAGTTTGTTACGTTCGGTTCACTTATAGCCTTGATCACATCGTGTTGAGAAAGAGTGTGGTTAATTGATTGAATGATGTACAAGATTAAAATACCATCTTATGAAAACATGCTATATAAAACTCACCACTAACAAGTACTTCCAAACTCACAAAAAAAACATCTTTGATCCAAATCAAGATCAAGATATCGTTATTTTACGGTTTGAATCATCCAAACAAAAACAAGGTTAAAACATGTAAACTTCACGTCTTCAACTTTTCAAAACAACTTGCTTCAAAACAGTCTAGCAAAAACACAATACGACCCGTCGATATGATATATTCTCTATTTCGAACTCGACATGAGAGTTTGGGCATCGGATACCGATGGTAGCGCAGGGATGGCTCCTTTCTTTGTCGTGCATATCGCGCCACACGCGTTTGAAAACGCCAGGGCCTGCTTTAACTTCGCTTCATCCTGCGATTCGTGAACAAACAAACTCATCTTAAAAGCAAAAACATCTAGTCATTTGAAACGTTTACAAGTAAGTAATCGGCTTATTACCGTAAAAATAGAAGTGTCTTTCGCCATTGAGACCAATAACGAGCCTACGAAGGAGTCCCCGGCTCCGGTTGTGTCAACGGCCTTCACCGAGTAGCCAGGCACTTTTCCCTTAAAGCTCTACACTCATCAAGTTAAGTTAAGTTTTCATCATAGATTTGCAATAAATCTCATCTAACAATTGAAACATTACAAGTCCAAAGGTAACAAGGCTTGCCTTTGTGTAATAACGACAACCCTTCTCGCCATCGGTAACAACCAAAAGCTTCAAACCATCATGCCACAACGAACTAACCGCATCCTCGTTATCCGAACCCTTTTGTGTCAAGAATTCCACCTCATCATCACTCACCTACACGAAAAGGGCATTTTTGTCTTTTCACACGTTTTAAAGACGATACTTCAAAATTATTTAAAGAGTTAGCTTACAATACCTTAATGAAATCAGCTTCGTTCCAAATGCTCTTAATGCCTTGCCTTGCTGCATCAGCCGAAGGCCATAGTGGAAGGCGGACATTGGGGTCGTACGAGAGTAAGACCCCAGCCTGCTTGGCAGCCTTCATGGCGGCCATGTGGGCAGATCTACATGGCTCGGTGATGAGACTGATCGAGCCATAGTGGAAGATCTTGGCTTTCTTGATCAAGTCCATTTTGAGCTCAGACTCTTTTAAAAGCATGTCGGCACTCGGGTTCCTGTAAAACATAAATTCCCTTTCACCATCTTTCTTTAGCGTCACGAACGCTAAAGCCGTCCTAGCATGCTCATCAAACAACACCCCCTCTGCGTTCACTCCATTCTTCTTTAGAATGTCAGCCAACATGTATCCAAATTCATCTTTTCCAACCTAATCATGCCAATTGATTAGATGATAAATTGTAATATGTCCGACGTGTCACCCAATATTATGTTATACAGAACAATACCATAAGATATATACACAAAAATCTTGAAAATATGTGTTGGAAATAATATATAAATTATTCATCACCGATTTGAATGAATAGTTAAAGGGGAAATGTTATATTTTAGTGTAATATGAGATTTTGTGTGACATTCATACAAGAGTGCACGTGTACGGGGTTCAAGTCGGACCCCCTGGATCCTTCCAAGGGGGCAGAGCCCTTTCCTTGAAAAGACCAAAATTGTCATTATTAAAACTAGAAGGAACAAAATAGTAAATGTTTAAAATTCAAATTGAGATAACCGCTAATCGCAGTTATCTTCATAGGCTCTTTCAAGAAACGTTTCATTATGTTCCATACGAATTCAAATACAACAATCCAAACTTCCATACCAAAATCTTCTAATCGTTTATGATTTTATCCGATTGGAAATTTGGTATAACCCAAATATTTCGATCTTAAATCGTATTGCGACTTCAAACATATCCAAGTTATGTAAAGGTTAACATAACAAGGGGTCAAGGGTTGGTTGCACCTGTCTTAGGCTCTCAAGGATAGATGAGAGCCAAAGAAATTAATTAATCATTTTATATCTTTATTTTATAAGAATATAAATAAATTGAAACAACCAACATCCAAGAACAACTTTGATTCATATAAATGTACACATATACATTAACCATAAGATCAATAGAAATAATGAAAAAAATATTGATTGCAAGATCTATAAACTAATTATGATAAAAATAAAATCCAAGAAAAAGAATGCACCATTGATAATCTATTATCAATCATCATGTTACCTTGCCGATGAAGGCAGCCGATCCACCGAGCTTAGAGATGGAACACGCCACATTAGCGGGTGCACCACCGGGGGCTTTGAGGAATCCCTGAGACTCGGCCAAGGAGACCCCGGCCGTGTCGGGCACAAAATCGATCAACATCTCTCCGAAACAGACTATGGTTGAAGCAGCTGCCATTGTTGTTCACAATGAGAATGTTTTCACCGGATGAATAATTATATGAAGATGGTGAATGAATGTATATAAATAAAAATAAATGTATATATATAGAGGAAGGGAGAGAAATTAGAGTTTTAATGGGAAGATATGTGGGTGAGATGGAGAAATCATGTTTGTTGATGGATTTTCGGAATGGTCATTGAAACGTAGTTTTGACTCTTTATTTATGATTAATTAGTTTATTAATTTATGTTATTTGAATGTTGAAATGGGTAATGAAATTATCGTCTTAACTTTTCCTTATTATATTTTATTTTGTTTAATCACAAGTTTATATCAAAAGAATCTACTTTATGAGTCTCTTTTGTTTGTTATAAGATAATGAAATGAACAAGAGAATAAAATTGACAAATGAATGAAATGACCAACGGAATGATATGAATCATTACCATTTCAACGTCATGTTTAGTTACCATATAAATTGAAATAAATCATTACTTCGTGTTATATTTTTTAATGTAAAAATAAAGTAATCCAATACAATTTTAATAACATTTACATTGAAAATTAATATATTTATTTTATGTTTATATTTTTCAATGTTTTTAATTTTAGATTTTCAAAATTTTTAATTTTTTTATTAAATAATGTAATTTATATTTTTTATTTTATTCATTTTTCATTTTTTAATTTACTTTTAGTTATATTAGATTTTGTGTTTGCTTTTATTTATTGTTTTATTTTTATTTTATATTTATTTTATTAATTTTTTTCATTTTTAGTTTATATTTTTATTTTTACATTTTTCCGTATTTATTCTTTGATTTTTTATTCTTAATTTTTTTCCATAAAGATTTAAGAAGATATCTAGTTGAATTTTTTATATTCCATTTTTTGAAAGAATCGGAAAAAAAACAACCCCTCCCTTATGAAATGAATATCTTTAGAAATGAAATGAATCGCATTTCTTATGTAATTGTTCATTTCATTCCAATGTATTACGAAACATGTCATTTTTTATTCCGATTCAATGTTCAATGACTCATTTAATTTCACACTTCATTCTACATACCAAACGGTACCTAGAGTTTAGTATTAAAGTTTGTTTTCAGATTAGATCAAAAGTCTTATGTGTAGATGTTTTAATTTTATTATTTAACACATCAAAATTTGATATATCTTTTCATTATATACTTTTTTTTTAAAGTATGGTAGGGATCGAGTATATCTTTTTCATTATATTAATTTAACACCTCAAAATTTGAATATATCTTTTCATTATATACTTTTTTTTTTAAAAGATCGAGTATATCTTTTTCGTTATATTTATTTATTTTGTTAATGATAGACATGTATGGGTTTCATACAATATTAAGTTAGAAGTGGCAGTTATCCCAAAAACTTAGAAGTGGCAGTTATTTTTTTTTTTGAACAGCGAAGATTGGATTAAAAGCTAGCAAAAGAAGCTAGCAAAAGAAGTGGCAGTTATCTATTATTGATTCGAAATTAAGGTTTTCATCGAGTCAGATTTGGAGTGATTCAAATTTGAAATTACTTCAAATTAAAAGTTAAAAACCGAATTCAATCCAATAAAGCGTGAGCCGTCCATAACCAGGGAAGTTTTAAAAGACAAATAAATAATGTTTTAAAACTGGATTTTTAAAACGGATAACATGTGTTAGAAAAGATTTAACCGGTTCATCTGAAAAGTTGAAATGATTTGAATATTCAAACCTATAAATTATAAAATACATTGAAACAAACTTTCAAAAACGAGAAATATATAAAAAAAAAAACCCTTCAATAAATGTTTCTATTTTATTGTAATTGAGTTGGCTTTGACCAATGTAAATTATAACTTACATCGAGCGGAATCCAGAGGTGCATGGTGTGCACTCATATCGATAAAGTTATAATTTAAGAAACCTCAATGGGGGGTCCCCTTGGCAAAGGTTTAGGGGCAGCGCTCCCGCAAGGCTTGAGCATTAGATAATATTTTGGTTTCAAATTTGACTTATAAATTTCGGAATGACCAATCGTGTAATTTGGTAATTCTTGATTCAAAATTCAAATCTGATAACTGATACGCTCCCCTCCTAAAATGTATGGTTTTTGGTTATAAGCTTCTGGTTCGAATTACTCAATCATATACACAAATTCTTTGGTTCCATTGATTAACTTCCTAGATCGTATCTGAATGATATCTCGAGTTAACAATTGAAATATTCAGTCCGAAAGTGATCACACGCTTTCTATCTTATCCAAACATTCACTGTTTCTAACAAAAAAGTCTTAAAAGAAATTACAATTATAAAAAAAATCAACCTAAGTTTTAATCAGACAATATTTATCCAAAGCGAATGACATTGGAGTGTTTGTATGCAGTGGCGAAGATTGAGAAAAATTTTAGTGGTGACCGAAAGTCATTTGACCCAAAAAAAATTCTATCGATATGTTTCGAGATATATGTTCGGATCGGATATTTGGTTCGGATCGGGTCAAAATAGGGATGGACCCCAGATTATTTTTTCCTATGTGTTCACTTTTTCCGTTGGTCGAAATTCTAACAACCAAATATAAAAAATTTCGGTTTAGTCGGACTGGGTTAGATGCTCCTATTTCATAGAACCGAACATAAAAAATAACAGGTCGTTGTGAGTGTCTGACTGTTCAGGTGGGGTAAAGTTGAGTGAAAAGAAGAGAGAAAACGATCTAATAAGTAAGAATTGAACTTTTACCCTTACAAAGGACTAAAAAATCAACGCTAACCGCTCAACTAAATTAGCTTTATTTAAGGTGGTGTTGTTATTATCATCTAACAAAAGAACACGGTAGTAAGAAAAACAGAAAGGAAATAAAAAAAATAGCACTTCAAAAGTAAAACAGTAAGGAACTGATTAGAAAAAAAATTTAAAGAAAGGGATGGGAGTAGAATCGAGCACGGAACCTTCTCATTGTAATTCAAGGGGTGAACCAATTGTGCTAAGTAAGCTTTAGAGATTTAATTCCACTCCTAGTTATATATCTGCACTTACTTCCTTATATATATTTCAACTAACCACGTATCATCGGAACTAATAGGCAAAAAAACAATAGTGACCGGGGTCGCCACTGACCTCCAATAAGATCAGCCCCTGTTTGTATGCAATAAATTCTTTGAAACTTATTTAATTAACATGCCGATTTTTAGTTTGGGCCGGTTAAACCATAAAAACTATCATGTCAATATCACACCCGATCTGTCTTAGCTTCCGGTCACCGGTTCAACCGACCGGGTGGTACTAAAACATTGCAAATAAACGACCCACCCATTTCATGTTGTGTGACAAGGATCTATCGATCGTGTAACATGCTTGTTTTTACAACAAACAATTAGGATGTGAAGCAATAACTACTTAACTAGACCTCCTCATATTCATTCATTCAATCAAACGATGATTATATATACGAGTTTAGCAAACAGAACAGACACATAATAATAAGTTACTACTTATTACTCAAAGAGGTAATGCTTGTCGACGGTTTCTAAAACATCCCACGTGCAGCTCATGCCCTTAGGAAACACCACCAGGTCTCCGGCGCCGAACTCCACCCCCTCGTCGCCGGAGCCTTCAGGGTAAACCTTCACCTTCCCTTTCAGAAGGTAGCACGTCTCTTTCGCCGAATACGTCCACGGAAATTTGCTCGGAGGACATCCCCACCTAATTCATAATTAACATCACATCAAAAACAAACAACTGCTCCTCGGTCGGAGGAATTAGGAATTAGTTTACTTACTTGGACCAAGATCTGACGCCGAGCTCACTTAGCTTCGATTCCGGAGGGTTTTTCACGATCTTGATTCCCAATTTCTCTGTAGTAGCAGTAGAAGTACTCATTGAGGTTTCTGAAGAAGAAGCAGATCTGATGATGATGAAGCGTCGAGAGTTATAACAAACCCTAGAATGGAGATGCGTCGTCGTTTTGGTTTTAGAAAAGGAAAAAGAAGTGGGGGAGTGATTGGTTGCGGGTTTAGGGCTGTGATAACCGGGGGGGATGGAAACTAAATCGGGTGATTGAATTGTGGCACCGTAGAAAGTAGTGAGGCAAGCCATGTTATTGTTTTGAATTTGAAACCAATTTCATTTCTGCACCGATGATATATCTTTTCACGGTTTTTAATTCTCACCACTTAAATCTTATCATTATACTTTGAGGTATGAAATACTAATAGGTATTGAAGACATACCGGCTAAGACATACCGACTAAGGGGCTGTTTGGCAACGTCTGTGTTATTAAGTGCTGAACTAGTAAGATGTCTGATTGGGTAAGAAACTCTGAACCATGTAGTGCTGAACTAATTAGTGCTGTTTGGCTGGATCTCTAAAAGAATGTGTAAAATGATTATTTTACCCCTTTTGACTATTTCTTACTACCATGATTGTTTTTCTTTCTTGATTGTAAGTTGGCCTTAAACTCTTTACGACCATCATCGCGTACACTTTCACCGTCTGTTTTATTTGTCACTCCGCCAGTTAATTCACAAAAAGAGAGATACCGTTCATTTTGACCATCTACATGGCTACTCGAATCAACCCGATCATGAGGGTCAATGTCAACCATTTTTGTTAACCAAAACAAAACAGAAGTGGAAGCCGGTGTCGGTTTTCAAAAGAATATTTCATACCCCAAGCTTGACATCCAATTTTACAACTTTCATTCATCTCAACAATTTTTTACATTTTGTAGTGAGCAACCGACGAAGGAATTGTGATATTGAGAGAACAAACAGAAATGAGCAAATATACACTAACGGTTCCAATACTCCAGTCGACATCAAATTTTGAAAAACAAACAGAAGTGCAGGCTAACAATGAGCAATCGACAAAAACAAATTGCAAGCCAGTCGAAAGTCGAACCTAAGAGAGAGGCTACTTTTTGTCGCCGTCCGGTTGCTACTGTTCGCCGGTGGTCGGATATTGAACCTGAGGGAGAGACCAGAGAAATTAGGGTTTGTAAACTTGGGAGGCAGGAGGATTATCGTGATATTGAGAGAAGAGAAAAGGCTATATTTGTAAAGTTTTTTTTTTTATTTAGCATACCATTAAGTCGGCCGGAGATGTGCAATCAGGAGTCAGAGAGGATTCAGCGTCGGAGGGGCCGAGGGGGTAGAGCAGTGTCGCAGGGGTAGAGAACGTTGCCTTCTTTTTGTTCGGAATGGTTCAGCGTCCAATTTACATCTGACCGAAAAAGTCCTTATCCAGACCCTCTCATGTGATTAAGATGTAAGAAAAAACCCTACCAAACACTCTGAATCTGACCGATTTAGAGGTATACCCCATTAAGTGCCTATTAAGAGCTTGCCAAACAGCCCCTAAGATTTTAGTCATCAGACACACATAATAGTTTATATGCAGTTTTTAAATATTTAAAACAAGAGTTTAATAGTTTAAAAGTTATAACAAAGTTTTCAGAGTTCTTGCGGAAGCAAATAAAACAAATCAAAGTTATTGCCACAATATCCTTTTAATTTTGATTTGTACTTCCAACGTCTTCAAGTACTAATGTGATCGAAAGATCCTTAAGGAGTGAGCATGCTTCGGTTCGGTGCGGTTCGGTTTTTTATCTAAACCGAACTGAAAACCTAATTTTTTGGTTCCTAACAAAAAAAGAACCCAAATGCATCGAGTATTACACGTGTGATCAGGGGCGGAACTAGAAAAGTTTTTGAGGGGGTCCATAATTTTTTTTACGTAGTCACTAGTTTTATATGTTTCATTTTCATATAAACGTACATAAAGAAATTTGGTCTATTACGTAGTAAGTAGTTTTTAATGCAGGCGCGTGTTGCGACACGAAAATTGCGAGTAAAGAAAAAAATAACTGATTAAAAAAACTCTACATGATTTGCTAAAAAAAATCTATACCGTAACATTGATGACGATATAATAGTAAAAAGATAAGTGTAAATGGCTAGAAATGAAGATAAGAGAAAAAAACGCGTGAAGAAAAATAATATGACAAAATGTTTGTCTATTAAAAAAAATCTAGTTTTTATAAAAAAAACTAATTAGGTTACCTATTAATCAGGTCATTTATCTAGGATTAGAACTTATTTTAAAGTTAAGTTACCTGATTGGAACAAAAAAAAAAAGTTTGAGTGACTTAATTGGAACTAAAATGAGAGTTGGTTATGTTTCTGTGACATTTTCCCTAAAAAAATCAATAGTTTTATATATTGTAGTATTTCATTATAAAAGGGTCTAGATTTAATGTATTTAAAAAGAATGTGTCTATAATGAAAGTAAATAAAAAAGAGGTGGAAAATGAAGTACTATCATTTACTCTCCTCATTTACAGCACTAAAATTAATAAAGAAAGCTGGAAAAAAATGTTAAGGACAAGATTTGAACTTGCACCCATTCAAGATCAAACAAGGGTTCTTACCACTAGGCTAGTTGCTTGCTTTGTTTCATCCTCACAAACTAAGTATTTATTAACTACTCTTCACATACTTTTTTTTTTATTAAAAACCGTTCACATAATTTTTCACTTTGCGTACGAGGTTGAGGGGGTTCACGGGGACCCCCTGGGCCTAATAAGGGTCCGCCCCTGCGTGCGATACAAGAAAATTAAAATATAATTTGATTGTGAGGGTCTATTTTTTCAGTCATTTTGTTGCACACGTAATCAACTTATGTGTGCAAGATAGACTAAACTTTATTCAACCAATAATAAATGATTGAGTAAACCACTATTTAAGGTTTGATCCAAATCTCAGTTTTATTTCAATACTTTAAAGATTGTGAGTTTAGTCTAGTTGTTTGACATTTTATCTTTTTATAGTTCAAAACTGTGTGCTATCATATAAAATGGACGAATAAAAATGCAAGGTTCTATATCATTCCACAAAATAATTAGTGTGTAGGAAGACCTAACCTGTTTTTTTATGAAAAAAATGACAGTCATTTAATTTTTATGCATGAAAATAGTACACTACTGATGTGTTGCAAACACATCTCATTTCCGAGGTCTTTTACGTATATATTTGAGTTAATTTGAGTCGGTTTCCTTTAAGTTTTAGTTGTTTTAGCTAAGTTTGAGTCTTTGAGTCTTTATTTATATTTTTATATGTTTTTGTAGGTGTTTAGTCAATTTCCGAGGCCACAAGAGAAGCGGGCGAGATTTATCAAGAAAATAAAGAAAAGTGTAGAAAAGGAAGGACTAGGCGTATCGCCTAGTCCTTGGAGACTTACGCGCGATACGCGTGGAACCAAGAAGTCAACGAAGGCCTTAAGTCGGTTTGACCAACTATTTTGTCGCATATGAGGCCTAGGCGTATCGCCTGGGAGAAAGGAACCTGTAGGTGATACGCCTACAGCCTCAGAATCCGGAAACTTAACGGGATCATTATAAATTCGACTTTAGGGTTTAGTTTCGACATATCTCGACTGGCAGACGATTCCAAGAGTTCCCAGAGTCGATTTCAAGAGCAGAAGAGGCCAGGAATCAAGGAGAATTCATCGGTGGATCCAATCTTCATCCCGATTCGTTAACCGGTTCATCGATTTCTTATTCTATTCTTGTCAATTTCCAGATTTGATCATGATTGGACTTAAAGACTTAAACTTTATTATGATTTCTGTAATTAACATGATTGTTGGCTAGATTTTTAGAGCCACCTAGATTCTGTGTGATGACTTTTCACAATTGATAATTTTTATTCGGTTCATGATTGATTAATTGATGTGCTTTCCTATTAAATTCCATTGTTGCTATGATTGCATGCGTATGTGGATTGTGAGCAGATTTATAGTTGTTGATTGATGCACTTTTTACCTTCGAATGTCTTTCGGTCTAGGTAATTAGTCTAAAGTAGCTAGCTTTAGGGTTAGTTGCGATAGAGTGGTTTAGGAGACGTCTTGAACTATTGTGTTTATTAATGATTATCTATTTGATTGCAATTTGCTGCCCTGATTAGACAAGTCGGAAGGTGATAGTTAGGTTGGGTAGTCGGGTTACTTAGTGGAATAGGATCACATCGCCATCGGAAGAGGGATGCCCTAGGAAATCAGGTAACTTGCTAATCCTTGACACTCATAGTAATTAGTGGTAGCTCCTGCTAGCCTAGGGTGCCTTAGATTGTTTCGAGGGTGGTTAGGTCTAGTTGAGGTTGGATGTACCCATAAGGTGAACGCTTGTTCGAGCGTTAGGATTGTCAGTTAGGAAGAACTTAAAAGGTAAACTAGCCACCATCAGATTAGTCGTGACCGATTGAAGTTGTTAGTAGTGATTAGGATTCCGAGTCTAGGTGGTATCTTTCTCTGCTTTTGAAGGTTGTCCTAAGGTTTCTTGCTTTTCGTCTGTTAGTTTGTTAGTTGAGTAGTTAGTTAAATCAATTCCTAAAAATCTCAAAAACCCAATTTACTCAGTATTTCCATTTCTTAGGTCTAGGTTAATTATTGTTTTCATAGTGTCCTAGGTTCGATATCCGGTCTTACCTTAGCTTTACTATAATCCGACAGGTTCACTGCCTTAGGGTTCGGTTCGGTTCGGTTTTAGGTAGTTTCGGTCAAATTTAGGTGTCTAGGTTGAGGTTAGGTCTAGGATTTAATAGTTATTTTTAGGTACGTTCCGAGCACATCAAGTTTTTTACGCCGTTGCCGGGGACACTTGGCAATCGTAAGATTAACTTAGGTCGTTGTTAGAAAATTTTGAGTCTTTTAGGTTTTTCCAAACTGTAGCAACAAGCGTTAAACATATATAATACATTTAAACCATAACAAACTCCACATCAACGCTTACCTTGCAATTTCTAGTTCTATATAAAAAGACCAATAATTTTGAAATCCTTAACATGAGGTCTTAAAAAGATATTTACTTATGTAATTATGTTAATTAAATTGGTTAAAATGTTATAATAAAATTATGTGACTTACTCTATTATTAGTTTATTACAAAAACAAATTATTTTTAGGTGATTTTTATTATAACTAAAAAACTTTAAGAAAAATCTCACACAGTAATGAGAATGAGAAATCATAATCCTCCACGTCATGATGATAATCCTATGTGATAGCAGAGCTTCAGATTGCATCCCCCTCTCCCCACCAATCACAGCCATCCTACCTGGCAAGTCCACATCCACCAGAACTTCCATTTAGCATCGACCTCTTGTCATCCATCCTAAACAGTTTCAAGTTTTCCGGCGATCCAGGGAACAACAATGGCTTCTCTAGCAGCATCAACGTCCCTCGAAATGCTTGGGAACCCACTCAACTTCTCCTCCAGAACCACCACCGCCCCTTCCGCCTCCACTCCGGCGGTCACCTTCAAGACCGTAGCTCTTTTCCAAAAGAAGAAACCTCCTCCACCCAAGGCTAAACCGGTCGCCGTCTCTCCGGCTTCCGACGAGCTCGCCAAGTGGTATGGTAAGTATGTTATATATAACCACCACCACTCTTTTCTACATCCATTTTTGTATTTCTTACTTGAAGTTAAAACAATCTGCAACCGTTTTTCAGGTCCCGAGAGAAGAATCTTCTTGCCGGAAGGTCTTTTGGACCGGTCGGAGATCCCGGAGTACCTTAACGGCGAAGTTGCCGGAGAGTAAGTCAAATGCATACCAATGTTTATTTTGCGCTATTAAAAAAAAAAGATTTCTAGTTTGATGATTTTCTCCAAGTAAAATGACCATTTTTTTTTTCTTTTTTTTTTCAATATACAGTTATGGTTATGATCCTTTTGGACTTGGAAAGAAACCAGAAGACTTCGCCAAGTAAGTTCATTTTCAACTCAGAACATATTGTTTATGTAGTTTCTGCACAAAAATCCTACATTGAGATTAATTGAGATGCAATCTTTGAGCAGATACCAAGCCTATGAGCTGATTCACGCGCGGTGGGCGATGTTGGGAGCGGCCGGTTGCATCATTCCCGAGGCCTTTAACAAATACGGTGCTAACTGCGGCCCGGAAGCTGTCTGGTTCAAGGTTTGGAATCATGCTCACACCAGATAAATCCCAAAACTTTATGGTTCAAACTTCAAAATCAAATAAGTTTATTTGGATGTGTGCAGACCGGGGCTCTACTACTGGACGGGAACACGTTGAATTACTTCGGGAAGAACATCCCGATTAATCTGGTCCTGGCTGTCGTTGCCGAGGTTGTTCTTGTTGGTGGTGCAGAATACTACAGAATCATCAACGGTTTGGTAAGCATCTGATACCTCTAAATCTAATAGGCTAATAGCACACTGGACACATGACTGTCTAACTAGTTTGATGTGTGTGCAGGATTTGGAGGACAAGCTGCACCCGGGTGGGCCATTTGACCCGTTAGGTTTGGCAAAAGATCCGGACCAGTTTGCGCTTCTGAAGGTTAAGGAGATCAAGAACGGTAGACTAGCAATGTTCTCCATGTTTGCATTCTTCATCCAAGCATATGTGACTGGACAGGGCCCTGTGGAAAACCTTGCAGCTCACTTGAGCGACCCGTTTGGGAATAATTTGCTAACTGTGCTTTCTGGAAATATCGAACGAGTCCCAACCCTGTAAACTGTTACTGTAATCTAGATGATGATCGTCAGGTCATCGTGTATTCTATATATTTGTACTTGATCCGTTGTTTTATGAACAGACGAACAATCGTTGAAGTAGTAGATGATATATTTTTAAAAAAGTAAATCATTAATGTCATTTTGTTAGCTTCATGAATTTGTGTTCTACTTGCATACACAAGAACTGTTGATTTGTGAACTACCATAAGTTCTACACCCTTAAGTGGCAATCCATATCCACCAATACTTCCAATCTCATTAGAGACGGACTACATTAATCAAAATTAATTAAACCAGCTATCTAAAAGGTTTTCCCCCAACACTCATTAGCGAGAAGAAAGGATTCTTTAGCGGCGCCAGCCTGCCTCTGCTTGTCGAAATGTGTGGAAACCCACTCAAGTTCTCGGGCACTTTTAAAGCGGCTCCTTACGTTTCTGGTCATATCACATTTAAGACAGTCACTCTTTTTCAAAAGAAGAAAGCAACTACTAAGGCTAAACCTGCTAAGGCCATTACGACTGGGACAAGCTCACCAAGTGGTACCGTGAGTATCAAAGTAGAAACGCTAGTTTCTGAAACCATCGCTTTAGTTTGTTAGCTAAACTTGAACTTAACAACAATCGGCAATTATTTTACAGGCCCCAAGAGGAAAATCTTCTTGCTAGAAGGTATTTTGGACTGATCGGAGATCACAGGGTACTTCAACGAAAAGGTTACCAAGAGGAAGTCAAAGGCTCAAAGACACATATAGATAAATAGAAACAGGAGGCAACATATATACAAATACACAGAATGTATCATTTACTTGAATTGACTTCTGGTTTGCATTATCATATATGCAGTTAAGATTATGATCCTTTTGGACTTGGAGAGAAACCAAAAGACTTTGCCAAGCGCACTTTCAATTCACGAATACACACATTTAGGCGAACCAACTCAGAAATAATGAGGAGTCTGGAATGTGCATCACAAAACATATAATGACGAGTTAACCCAATTGGTTTTGTATGGCATGCAGATACCAGACGCCTACGAGCAGATTTATGCATGGTGGGCAATATTCGGTGCAGCCGGAAACATTAATCTGAGTCCTGTAACAGATACAGTGCTTCTTGTGGCCCTGAAGCTGTCTAGCTCAAGGTTTGTATCACATGAATGCTGCTCAGATTAACTAAAGCACAAAACTTTATTGTTCAAATCCTATAAATCATTTGGATTCGTGCAGACCGGTGTTCTACTATTAATCTGGTCCTACCTACCGAGGTTGTTCACGTTGGTGGTGCAGAATACTACAGAATCATCAATGGCTTGGTACGTTCATGAATCAAATCAAATACCTAACGCAACAATGGAAACACGAACAAGATTAACATGTATTGAATGCGCATGATTTGACCTGGTAGACCATTTGACTCATTGGACTTAGCTAAGGATCCAGAGTAGCAATTTTAGTTGGGTTAATCTCGAGTTCACAAGTGAAACAAGTATCTTGGGGTGAAAGAAAAGGGATTGGTTTGTTTATAGATGCTAAAATCTAGAGTCCTTATTTAAGAAGATCAGTGTGTTTCTTTGTGCTTTATATCAACTGTCTTCAAACAATGTTCTCCATGTTTACATTCTTCATCCAAGCGTACCAGAATGTGTTCTATTGTGAATCTCACCTTTTAAGCGATCCCTTGGGAATAATCTATCTGGTAATATCAAACAACCCCCAACCCTGTACCGCTATTTGTACTCTAAAACAATGTACTCTACGTTTCGATTTATGAGAAACCATTCAACTGTTCCAACACTAATATTTAATTATTACTGCAATAGTCTTTAAGTACCTGCCTTGCAAGATCTACAGATCCACTACTCGTATAGATAAGGTGCAAATTGTAAGCTGCTTCTCTTTTAAGGTCACAATATCCAGGCTTCAGATCATTAGTGGTTTCTGGACCATCATTTGGCAGCTTTGGTACAGGGTAATCTTTCTGATAAATTGCAAGCACCTTTTCATAGTATGTTGCTGCAATCGAAACTAAACCAACATGATGATACGCCCGTGCTAGGTTGTATAAAGCTTCCTGTTACATGAAACTTTCCGTGAGCCATTCAGTCCTTGTTTAGCCAGTATATTAATCAAAGTAAAATAGGTTTCTGTTCCTCTACCAATATCTTGAAAAATTGTAAAAAAAAAAAAAAAATCCGTTAAGGCGAACAATAAAGAAAAACTGAGAATCACCTGGCTATTTTCTGAAAGGCGCAGATTGTTATAGAGAAAAGCTAAACCTTGCATAACACATTGATTTCTGTTATTAAGTCGAAGTCCAAGAGCTAGGTTGATTAGGGCCGTTCCTGGAGAGAGGAAAAAGAAAGTAGCAAATATTAATCACTTGAAATGTAAATAATATTTCTAACGTGAGTAACAATAATTAATCCAGAAAATTATACCAACACAAAGATTGATCAAGGCGTTTTCAGGCATCAATTTATAGGCTTTCAAGTAAAAGCTTGCAGCTATTTGATGTTTCTTTTGCATTGTATGTTTATGTCCTTTAATTAAAAGAGCCGGTATACAATCTTCATGTTTCACAGACTTATCATGCAAGAATTTATCATGGTCCTTCAGCTTCGATCTAATAAAGAGAAGAAAACAACAAAATTGATGTATAAATTAAAAAAGGGCTAAGTAAGTTAATAACAAAAAAACACCAAGGCCCACATTAGGCTCTAAGCTGGAAATATGTTTTAGTTGATGTAATGAAGTAAAACTTAAAAGTATGTACCTTAACATAATTTTATAGTAGCAATTCCAAGCTGCAAAGCTGTAAGGATTTTGGGAAATGATGTATCGAGCACAATCCCATCCATTTGTAGGACCATCTATATTATATGCTATCTCTGCAAACAAATTCAAACACTTACATGTATTAAACTGCGATAGAGAAATTTCTCTTTTTTTATTTTGATAAAATGTTCTGGCAAACAACATTTTGGTCTTATCAAACACCCACTATTTGAAAAACAAAGTGTTTGAAAAAAAATATATATGTAACACTATCTTCCATGATCTTTAACACTTACGTGCTCCAAGTGCTCGAAGCTTCTCTTGCTTCTCTGTTGATAGAGTGTTTTGTGCCAATTTCAGGCTCGCTGTGATAACTTCAAGTGCTTCCCAGTATTTTTTCAGTGATACTAATCCTTTGCATACCTAGAAATATAACATGGTGGAATGGTCTAACTATTTTAAGTAACACACATCAATTGAGAAAAACATGTTTACGGAAGTTAAGCTTTGCATGAAAATTGATCAAAATGGACCTTAATATGAATCTGACACTGTTCCTTACGCATTAAAACAAGTATAAAACAAAATAGGCACTCACATCTACAATAAGTGTAAGTTGACCCTCATCCTTTAGGAGATTAGGCAGAGGAGGTTCTCGATATGCCTGTCACATGAAACAACATAAATAGATAAGTAAAACAAAAGCAAGTCAACTAGGATCCTAAAAGTGTAATCAGATCATCTATTCAAGAAATATTTAGTTTTTTATCCTTCCATATAAAATGGTTTAACCTTTGAAGTATAAAATACTTACAGGAGATTCATCATCCGATTCTTCACTTTGCCACTCAATTCCAGCTGCCAGTGCTGCAGCTCGTTTTTGTTCTCTTTTTGTTTCTTTTCTCAGAAGCAACTTCTTTGCTCGAGCAGCCTTAGACCTGTTAAGCGTTAAATTAATAATATTACTTTTTAGTAGAGAAAAAATATATATATGCTATGGCAATGTTTTTCACATACCATATATCTTATTTACCTTAATTTTTGTCCCAAATTTAAATATAAATAAAAACACACGAGGAAAACTTACAAATCTGAAGATGAAGCAATGGGACGGAATCCTTGAAATATGTTGTCAGTTTGATGTTCATCCAGCACTTGAACTCTTTTATATAGCACGCTTTTTGGTAACTTTCTCTTTGCTCTTGCCTTGAACAGAGACAAAAAAATATGTGTAAAAAGGTTTAAATGTAAATTATACAAAAGAATCTGTGTTTTCATATTCCTGTTATGTATATCTGTTCTCTCTGAAAACCATTGTCTTACACGTCGATCACTAACATTGCAGACAATGTTTTATAAAGTAATCATAAACATAGATGATGGATGAAAATATGACTGAAACGACAATACTTGTTGATTCCGAACACTAATTGTCTTGAAGAGAAATGAGAAAATCACCTTTCGCTGAATAGTTTCAAGAAACAATGTTTCACGAACTAATGGAAATATCGTCTCAACAAAGGCCTCAGTTAAACCTTTGGACTTATAAATGTGACATAGCTTTAACTTTACTTTTTCATCAGTCCACCATGGTTTCGCCCTATCAGATGTTAGGGCAACTCTTGATTCTGAAAATGTAAATGTAAACAAGATAAGAGCAAACTATATACTTCTGTGAGTGACAGTTGAAAAAAAATAAAAAATTAAATTAATTCTTAATGCATAATGTGGTAAACCTGAATCAGGAGGAGGAGAAAGTACAGAAATGGCTTCTCCTTCTCTATCATCTTCTAACAGAAATGACACTAGATCTAACCTAGCATCAATGTCGTTGTCACGTTCATTCAAGGCTGACAAAAGAAATAAAAAATGATCAATTTTCTGTTTTTCATATGCTAAGTACTTAAATACATTGTTAAGTAGTTGACTTCATTGCCACTGAATTTAATTTTCATGCAACTAAAATGGGTTTAAAAAAGAAGGCCCAAACAAATATAGATGAGACTGAATTTGAACCATACCTTTGTACAGATAGTCAATTGCTTGTTTTCTTGCACTTAAGAAATAGTAACAACGCCCGATATTCAAATTTAGGAGGCCCTTTAAACAGTTTAACAGGAAAATAAAATAAAACACATGCAATATACAATAATCATGGTGTCAAATGACTGAATGAGCTATATATACTTACTTTGTTGCCACCAGCACTTCCTTCTAACATCAGGTAGTACTTCAAGGCAGATTCATGATTCTTAACACCCATTAATGAGTCTGCAACTTCGATAACTAAGTGGCCACAATCATCTACATTCTTTTCTTTGAGCACACTGAAGAAATCCTACATGTCATTTGAAAATATAACTATGGTGAGATTCATAGAACAACGTAGGAAAACAAAGTTTATAGATATTTCAGTTCATGATGAACAAGGAATCATAGAAAAACATTATAAAAAAAACCTCTGCTTTTTCCAGGTTTCCAAGATGAACATGACATATTCCTGCTTTTATCAACAATTCAACTGGTAAGTCTTTAACAGCAGAATTACTCTGTTGTGCATACTGGATATGGTTAAGAGCTTTTTCATGTGCATTTTCAGCCATAAGAAAAGAAGCCAATAGAAGAACCACACTCAGATCAGCATCAATTGGGTTCTTTTTCAAATAATCTTCAAGAATGTTGATACTGCGTTCATGCTGACCACATTTTTGGTACAACTGAAAATAACCAAAACATGTTGGTACAAAGTTGCTTCTAAAAAGTAAATTTAAGTGAAATCTTCAAATAGATTGGTAGTCCCAAACCTTTGCTGCTGTCTTGAGTGCTTCAAGATTCTTAGGACGGAGTTGCCAGATTTGGTCATATGTTTCAGCAGCCTTTTGATGTTCTCCAATTTCAACAAAAAGTGAGGCCCGGTGATATCTAAGGCCCATATCTTCGGGATCCGCTCTTATTGCTCGATCAAGACAATAACGAGCTTGACCGCTGTTCCCTTGTTCCCTGCATAATTCAGATTTACCCAATTAAATGATGACGACTATTTCTTTGAAAATATAATGTATTATCTTATGTGTATATGGTCACTATTTTGCAAGAAGTATGTTATTATTATATGCAAAAAGAACTCACAAAGACCAGGTAACAAGAAGTTTCCAGAGAGATGCATCCTTGGGGTTCAAATGTGCAGCAAGCATATAAAATCCTAAAGCTCTCTTTTTATCTCCCATAGCATTGTGTATAAGGGCACGTGTATGGTAAGGATCAGGCAAGTTAGGCGAAATCCGAATGATTTCATCCAATAGAGGTATGGCCTAAAGTTCAAAAAGAACATAACCAAGAATCCAAAACATGAAAACAGTAACTGTTAAGAAAATGTTCCTTTGGTATGCAAGAAAAACATGTAGTAACCAACCAAATGTCTTGTAGTTACAAATAATTCATAATAAAACTATGTCCAGTTTAAATATATAACATATCATAGTACCTCTTCATATCGCCCATGTGCATAGTAGAGTGTAGCATCACCTAATTTACGTGTAATCTCGGGACTAATTTTCCTCTTTGATCCCCTCCTCCTGCCCCTTTTCTTAATCTGACGTAAATGATATCGGTCAAAACTCAAAAGGTGGACTATAACATAGTTCGTAACTAGAAATTAACTGTGCATGTTGGACAATAACAGTTTACATACTGAACAAAAGAACAGCAAATATAAAACCAAAGTGTATCACGACACCATCAAAGTCTTCGTTTTAGTTTACATGTTAGCAATGAACTAAAGGAAGATGATATTCCTTGCTTCTACGAGGATTTTAAATTAGACCATATATAGTGCATAGTCGATGCTGACAAGTTGAGTTTCCAAAATGTCCCTGCACTTTCAAGGATGAAGAAATGGACCATTAAGTTAACAAAAAAAAAACTATTATGCAAGACTGTCCTTTAAACCTAATTCCATCTTCAAACACTTTATTTTCAAAAACAATTATCAGTACAATGCTGAAACGGAATATGAATGGTTCCCAGGAATAGATGAAATCCAAAAGCTAGTACAGCCTTTGTTTTATTAAAAACGGATAACAAGCAAGCCTGGAGAAAATGGTTGGACAATGTGATACCTTCCTTGACTTTTTTCTTTTCATTCCATACGTCATTTCCGACAGTAACTCTTCAAAGTTTTCTTGAGGTAAATCTTCAAGTCTCGACTTCTTTTCTAGTGGCATTCTGGTACAACAACTTAAAGTTAAATCGTCTTTATAAAATTAAAAAGACATAACAATTTGTTTACGAGAAAATGATGATAAATTCATAATTACCCTTCATGATTGTATTCAACGATTGCTTTACGCTTTTTATCAGCCAAAGCTTCATACTCCATGCGTTCCAAATGCTGATACGGATGAACTCCATTGGCATCAACCTCTATGAGAGCCAATGGATTAACCTCTCCGTCAAATCTTAATGTATATATTTCTTCTGTGTCTTCTTCTTCCTCTCCGTCTTCTTCTTCCTCGCCGTCGTATTCTTCTTCACCATTACTGTCTTCAGTTTGATTCTCTTGAGAGCACCCCATGTTTTTATCCTCTGTTGCACTAAAATAAGAGACTAATTCAACGGTCTCATACTCATTGCTGTGAAGGCCATCCATATCCATTCCATCATCTCTAGCTTCTTTCTCATCCATTGCTAATCCACAGTAAGTTGGTTTAAAAATTATTTGGAAACATAAAATAAAGCCGTAATACCAACTTTGACCCATAAACCAAACAAACATACCCAGTAAATCCCACTCATAGCAGGGCTATAGGTAGGGCCTAGGAGGATGGGATGGAGAAATACCTCTCCACTAACCCAAGGGTAGAGGGGTTGCTTCCAGTGAGACCCCCGGCTCCAAAAACTTTTTTTCAACGGGTATAGTATACTACTCAAGGTAACATAAAATATGATCAAAGCAACAACCATGCAGATATACAGCTAGCATAAGGTGGTGAGAAAGCTATAGCAGATTATATTTAGAGACTATAGTCTTCAAATCTTGTGGCTTTCCAAAAAAAGTCATATGCAGAATGCAGTTTAAATCAGGGAAGATGGTGAAACTACTCCAATATCCAAGGTTCATTCCTTTAAAAAGTTTAGAATGCAACAACATATGCTAACCCTAGATGTATAATGTTATACAGTGCATTAATTGACCTATACCAAAAAAAATTTGAGAAAATGAACACTAAACAGGCAGAGTGACTGAAATTTTGAAATCATTTTAGGATTGCAAGTCACTAGTTGCATCTCATGTGAACAATGAATGAATTAACTTCCTGACATCAATTAACGGCCTAACCAATTGTCTAGAAATTCAGCATTGATGAGGAAAAATAGGAGACTTTGATTGTTATTTTAACCTAAGTGAACAAATAAATAGCTTCCTTCATCAATCTCTAAACTAAACAGGTAGCTTAGAAATAGGATTTACATGTTTAGGATTTAACACGAAGCAAGAAACAAAATCAAAAAAGTTAAGAATTAATCGGTGAAAACAGTGACAAGTAAACAAAAAGAAAAGGAAATTGAAATTGAAACCTATTGTAGCGGAGCTGCGCCGGCCGCTTGGTGGGGCAGGACACAGAGGGTGGCGCGTTCGGGCGGTGCAGCAGCGCGTACGGCTGTGGTGGTGGTGCTCAGCGCTCGCTAAATTCTCTCCTCTCTTGGGTAGGCGTTTTTTATTTGATTGCAAAAGTATTACTGACTTATAACTTTTTAAAAGAACGTTTTTAAAAAATTATTTGGATAATGGTGAGATTTACTTATTTTATATGTGGAATGATTAAAAAAGGGTTATGTAAATGTTAGGTGGATATAATGTTAGATGAGGATATATTAGTAATTTTTTTTTAAGTTAAATTGAGGTTGAAAAGGAAGTTTTCTTGTCTTTTGAAACTATACTTTGTCCTCTTTTTCCAAAAGTCATTTTAAAAAGTCCTTTTTGCACTACTTAAACATAAATTTAACTTATTGACTTTTTGAAAAGTCAATAAGTTGATCCCAAATGGTTATCCAAACATCCACTTAGTCACCATATATGGGGTGATCTTACGATTTTACGAATACATATGTTTTTTATAACGTATTTCACCCACTTTAACACAACACCACATGGTCACTCCATACGGCGAGCTGAGTTTACCAGATGAAGATGCACATTTAAACCGTTTTCCGAAACGAAATCCATTTCACAAACTGATACTGAAACCGGTTTCTATATAATTTGTCTGGAATAGATAAGAACTGTTGGTTTGGATACAGTTTGATGTTTCAAACGAGGAACCAGTTATAGCCATTGGTGGGGGAAATGTGATTTGTATGGGTGTCTTATTAATTCTTTTTTTATTTTTTGTTTTCTTTTCACTGCTTTGCTCCTATACATATACTATATATATATATATATATATATATATACAAGGGAGAGGATCATTTGAGAAACAATTGGGTTTGAAAACTAAAAAGAACTAATCTCAGCCACTAGTTTATATATATAGAAAACCCTCCATGAATTATAGTGTTCCCCACCTGAAATTAGTGGTTGAGATTTAGTTCTCAAAAGTTCTCAAAATAAAAAGTTCTCATTTGAACTTAACCCATATATATAAATAGATAACTTTTGTTATTAGATAAATACCACACAAAAAAATACATTTGACAAAGTTTTAACTCACAACCTTTTAGTTACTTTTTTGAATTTTATGGAGACCTGTGTTTTTGGTAAACAGTCGCTCGGGTCTGATCACTGCTTTTGGACCTTTATAAATAAATAATCGTCTTTCACCTATTTTAACACAACACCACAATGTCACATGGTCACTCCAGCGAGCTGACAATGTCACATGGTCACTCCAGCGAGCTGAGTTTACCATCACCATGGGATGAAAATGCACATTTAAACTGCTTTTCAAAACAAAACCCATTTCACAAACTGATATTAAAACCAATTTCTGTATAACTCGTCGAATAGATAAGAACCGTTGGTTTGGATACAGCTTGATGTTTCAAACGAGGAAGGCTGTCTTATTAATTTTTTCTTATTTTTTGTTTTCTTTTCACCGTTATATATACTATATATATTAATAGATAGCTTTTTTTAATGGATAAATACCACAAATACATTTACAAAGTTTTAACTCACAACCTTTTAGTTATTTTGTTAACCATTTTGCTCCTATATCTACTATGTATTAATAGATAGCTTTCTTTAACGGCTAAATACACAAATAAACTTGACAAGATTTGAACTCACAACCTTTTAGTTGTGAAACCATCATTTTACCATCAAACTATCCCCTTGGGTACAATATATAGGTAACTAAAAGTGTCATTTGTCACAATTTTGTAAGCCCAACAAAGTTTTTATCGCTTTCCTTTCAATTTTTTTAAATAATATGCATACATTAAATTATCATTTACTAATTAATACTACAATGGTCTTTAAGTACCTGCCTTGCAAGATCCACAGATCCACTACTTCTGTAGATAAGGTGCAAATTGTAAGCTGCTTCTCTTTTAAGGTCACAATATCCAGGCTTCAGATCGTTAGTGGTTTCTGGACCATCATTTGGCAGCTTTGGTATAGGGTAATCTTTCTGATAAACTGCAAGCACCTTTTCATAGTATGTTGCTGCAATCGAAACTAAACCAACATGATGATAGGCCCGTGCTAGGTTGTATAAAGCTTCCTGTTAAATGAAACTTTCCGTGAGCCATTCAGTCTTTGTTTAGCCAGTATATTAATCAAGTAAAATAGGTTTATGTTCCTCTACCAAAAATTAATCCGTTAAGGCGAACAATAAAGAAAAACTGAGAATCACCTGGCTATTTTCTGAAAGGCGCAGAATGTTATAGAGAAAGGCTAAACCTTGCATAACACATTGATTTCTGTTATTAAGTCGAAGTCCAAGAGCTAGGTTGATTAGGGCTGTTCCTGGAGAGAGGAAAAACAAAGTAGCAAATATTAATCACTTGAAAATGTAAATAATATTTTTAGCCTGAGTAACAATAATTAATCCAGAAAATTATACCAACACAAAGATTGATCAAGGCGTTTTCAGGCATCAATTTATAGGCTTTCAAGTAAAAGTTTGCAGCTATTTGATGTTTCTTTTGCATTGTATGTTTATGTCCTTTAATTAAAAGAGCCGGTATACAATCTTCATGTTTCACAGACTTATCATGCAAGAATTTATCATGGTCCTTCAGCTTCGATCTAATAAAGAGAAGAAAACAACAAAATTGATGTATAAATTAAAAAAGGGCTAAGTAAGTTAATAACAAAAAAACAGCAAGGCCCACATTAGGCTCTAAGCTGGAAATATGTTTTAGTTGATGTAACGAAGTAAAACTTAAAAGTATGTACCTTAACATAATTTTATAGTAGCAATTCCAAGCTGCAAAGCTGTAAGGATTTTGGGAAACAATGTATCGAGCACAATCCCATCCATTTGTAGGACCATCTATATTATATGCTATCTCTGCAGACAAATTCAAACAGTTACATGTATTAAGCTGAGATAGAGAAATTTATTTTTTTTAATAAAATGTTCGGGAAACCAACATTTTGGTCTCATCAAACACCCACAATTTGAAAAACAATGTGTCTGAAAAAAATATATTTATAACAGTATCTTCCATGATCTTTAACACTTACGTGCTCCAAGTGCTCGAAGCTCCTCTTGCTTCTCTGTTGATAGAGTGTTTTGTGCCAATTTCAGGCTCACTGTGATAACTTCAAGTGCTTCCCCGTATTTTTTCACTGATACTAATCCTTTGCATACCTAGAAATATCACATGGTAGAATGGTCTAAATATTTTAAGTAACACACATCAATTGAGAAAACATGTTTACAGAAGTTAAGCTTCACATGAAAATTGATCATAATGGACCTTGATATGAATCTGACTTCCTTAAGTATTAAAACAAGTATAAAACAAACTAGGCACTCACATCTACAATAAGTGTAAGTTGACCCTCATCCTTTAAGAGATTAGGCAGAGGAGGTTCTCTATATGCCTGTCACATGAAACAACTTAAATAGATAAGTAAAACAAAAGCAAGTCAACTAGGATCCTAAAAGTGTAATCAAATCACTTAATTTAAGAAGTATTTAGCTTTTTATCCTTCCATATAATATGGATTGAACTTTGAAGTACAAAATACTTACAGGAGATTCATCATCTGATTCTTCACTTTGCCACTCAATTCCAGCTGCCAGTGCTGCAGCTCGTTTTTGTTCTCTTTTTGTTTCTTTTCTCAGAAGCAACTTCTTTGCTCGAGCAGCCTTAGACCTGTTAACCGTTAAATTAATGATATTACGCTTTAGTAGGAAAAAATATATATGCTAGGGCAATGTGTTTCACATACAATATACATCTTATTTACCTTAACTTTTGTCCCAGATTTGAATATAAATAAAAACACATGAGGAAAACTTACAGATCTGAAGATGAAGCAATGGGACGGAATCCTTGAAATACATTGTCAGTTTGATGTTCATCCAGCACTTGAACTCTTTTATACAGCTCACTTTTTGGTAACTCTCTCTTTTTTCTAGCCTTGAACAGAGACAAAATATATATATATAAAAGTTCAAATATCTGTTCTCTCTGAAAACTATTGTTTTACACATCCATCACTAGCATTGCAAACAACGTTTTATAAAATAATCGTAAATGTATATGATGGATGAAAATATGACTGAAACGACAATACTATTGATTCTGAACACTAATTGTCTTGAAGAGAAATGTAGAAAATCACCTTTCGCTGAATAGTTTCAAGAAACAATGTTTCACGAACTAATGGAAATATCGTCTCAACAAAGGCCTCGGTTAAACCTTTCGACTTATGAATGTGACATAGCTTTAACTTTACTTTTTCATCAGTCCACCATTGTTTCGCTGTATCAGAGGTTAGGCCAACTCTTGATTCTGGAAATATAAAGGTAAACAAGATAATAGCAAACTATATACTTCTGTGAGTGACAATTCCTAACGCCTGGTTTTATAAAAATTATTAATGATTAAATTAATTCTTAATGCATAATCTGGTTAACCTGAATCAGGAGGAGGAGAAAGTACAGAAATGGCTTCTTCTTCTCTATCGTCTTCTAACAGAAATGACACTAGATCTAACCTAGCATCAATGTCGTGGTCACGTTCATTCAAGGCTGACAAAAGAAATAAAAAAATTATCTAACCTAGCATCAATGTCGTGGTCACGTTAATTCAAGGCTGACAAAAGAAATAAAAAAATTATCAATTTTTTGTTTTTAACATGCTAAGTACTTAAATACATTGTTAAGTCAACTACTTCATTATCACTAAAATCAGTTTGCATGCAACTAAAATGGGTTTAAAAAAGAAGGCCCAAAAAAATATAGATGAGAGTGAATTTGAACTATACCTTTGTACAGGTAGTCAATTGCTTGTGTTCTTGCACTTAAGAAATAGTAACAACGACCGATATTCAAATTTAGGATGCCCTTTAAACAGTTTAATAGGAAAAAAATACAGTAAAGAATACATTCAATATACAATACATCATGATGTCAAATGAGCTATATATACTTACTTTATTGCCACCAACACTTCCTTCTAACATCAGGTAGTACTTCAAGGCAGATTCATGATTCTTAACACCCATTAATGAGTCTGCAACTTCGGTAACTAAGTGGCCACAGTCATCTACATTCTTTTCTGTGAGCACGCTGAAGAAATCCTACATGTCATTTGAAAAAATAACCATGGTGAGATTCATATAACGTAGGAAAACAAAGTTTATAGATATTTCAGTTCATGATGAACAAGGAATCATAGAAAAACATTATAAAAATAAACCTCTGCTTTTTCCAGGTTTCCAAGATGAACATGGCATATTCCTGCTTTTATCAACAATTCAACTGGTAAGTCTTTAACAGCAGAATTACTCTGTTGTGCATACTGGATATGGTTAAGAGCTTTTTCATGTGCATTTTCAGCCATAAGAAAAGAAGCCAATAAAAGAACCACACTCAGATCAGCATCTATTGGGTTCTTTTTCAAATAATCTTCAAGAATGTTGATACTGTGTTCATGCTGACCACATTTTTGGTACAGCTGAAAATAACCAAAAGGTTAAAAAATCAATATGGTACAAAGTTGCTTCTAAAAAATAAATTTAAGTGAAATCCTCATATAGATTGGTAGTCCCAAACCTTTGCTGCTGTCTTGAGTGCTTCAAGATTCTTAGGACGTAATTGCCAGATTTGGTCATATGTTTCAGCAGCCTTTTGATGTTCTCCAAGTTCAACATAAAGTGAGGCCAGCTGATATCTAAGGCCCATATCTTCAGGATCCGCTCTTATTGCTCGACCAAGACAATAACGCGCTTGACGACTGTTCCCTTGTTCCCTGCATAATTCAGATTTAATCATTTAAATGATGACAACTATTTCCTTGAAAATATAATGTATTATCTTATATGTATATGGTCAATATTTTGCAAGAAGTATGTTATGATTATATGCAAAAAGAACTCACAAAGACCAAGTAACAAGAAGTTTCCAGAGAGATGCATCCTTGGGGTTCAAACGTACAGCACACATATAAAATCCTAAAGCTCTCTTTTTATCTCCCATATCATTGTGTATAAGGCCAAGTGTGTGGTACGGATCAGGCAATTTACGCGAAATCAGAATGATTTCCTCTAATAGAGGTATGGCCTAAAGTTCAAAAAAAAAACATTACTAACAAGAACAGGAAGAAAATGACGCTGAAAGAAAAGAAATATAAACATAACCAAGAATCCAAACTGTTAAAAAAATGTTCCTTTGATATGCAAGAAAAGCATGTAGTAACCAACCAAATGTCTTGTAGTTACAAATAATTTATAATAAAACTATGTCCAGTTACAATAGAAAACATATCATAGTACCTCTTCATATCGCCCATGTGCATAGTAGAGTGTAGCATCACCTAATTTACGTGTAATCTCGGGACTAATTTTCTTCTTTGATCCCTTCCTTCTGCCCCTTTTCTTAATCTGCCGTAAATTATATCAGTCAAAACTCAAAAGGTGGACTATAACATAGTTCGCAACCAGAAATTAACTGTGCATATTGGACAATAATAATTTACATACTAAACAAAAGAACAGCAAATATAAAATCAAAGTGTTTCACGACACCATCGAAGTCTTCGTTTTAGTTTACATGTTAGCAACGAACTAAAGAAAGATTGTATTCCTTGCTTAGAAAAGGATTTAGAATTAGACTTTATATAGTGCATAGTCATTGCTGAATGCTGACAAGTTCAGTTTCCAAAATATCCCCGCACTTTCAGGGATTAAGAAATGGACCATTGAGTTCACCAAAAAGCTATTATGCAAGACTGTCTATTTAAACCTAATTCCATCTTCAAACACTTTATTTTCAAAAAAAACTATCAGTACAATGCTGAAACTGAATATGAATGGTTCCCAGGAATAGATGAAATCCAAAAGCTAGTACAGCCTTCGTTTTATTAAAAAGGGCAAGAAACAAGCCTAAAAAAATGGTCGGACAATGTGATACCTTCCTTGACCTTTTTCTTTTCATTCCATACTTCATTTCCGACAGTAACTCTTCAAATTTTTCTTGAGGTAAATCTTCAAGTCTCGACTTCTTTTCTAGTGGCATTCTGGTACAACAACTTTATTTTTAAATCATCTTTATAAAGACATAACAATTTGTTTACGAGAACATGATGATAAATTCATAATTACCCTTCATGATTGTAATCAAGGATTGCCTTACGCTTTTTATCAGCCAAAGCTTCATAGTCCATGTGTTCCAAATGCTGATATGTTTCTTCTGTGTCTTCTTCTTCCTCATCGTCATATTCTTCTTCACTACTATCTCCAGTTTGATTCTCTTGAGAGCACCCCATGTTTCTATCCTCTGTTGCACTAAAATCAGAGACTAATTCAACGGTCTCATTCTTATTGTTGTGAAGGCCATCCGTATCTATTCCATTATCTCTAGCTTTTTTCTCATCCATCTCTAATCTACAGTAAGTTGGCTTAAAAATTATTGGGAAACATAAAGTAAAGCCGTAATACCAACTTTGGCCCATAAGCCATAACACAAACAAACATACATATAAATTATTGGGAAAAATAATGATATTAGCATTTAGTAAGCTACCGCTACATAAGGTGGTGAGAAAGCTATAGTAGATTATATTAATAGTCTTCAAATGTTGTGGCTTTTTACACCATAAAATAAAATAAAATAAGAAGTTATATGCAGTTTAACAATTAACATCAGGGAAGATGGTGAAACTACTCCAATATCCAACGTTTATTCCTTTAAAAAGTTTAGAATGCAACAACTTATGCTAGCCCTAGATGTATAAACTTTCACCAATGAATTTCTAAGTTCTACAAAAATACTAAGCTTAGATTGGGCTGAAGAATCCAAATTTTAAGTTTTAAGTTGTTAATTCTTCAATTATTCAAGAACTCAACCCTTCACAAATCAAACTCAAACAAAGTAGATAAAGTAATCAGCAAGAATACAATACAACAATCAAACATAACAAGAATTAAAGAAATAAGATCCTAACCTGCAGAATCCCTTTTTTTTGTTTTGATTTTTGTTGAGATTTGGGAATGCGAAGTAGGGTTTGGTGTGAAGAGAAGTTTTGGAATGGCAGGAGAAAGATGGATTTCGAGTTGGGTTTGGGGAGAAGTACAGAAGCTTTCAAGCTTTAGAATGGGGAGAACAGAAGGTTTACGAACCGACAAGTGGCAACTGGGCTGGAATTGGGAGATTTCGAAAGAGTAAACAATTAGACGCGCACAAGAGAACCGGTTACCCGGCCCAAACAAGATTTTAAACCGGTAATCGAATCGGTTTGTATTAAGCAGAGTTAAATACGATTTGTTAATTAGAGTTAAATACGATTTGTGTTTTGAGGTTTACATGTTTTACACATTTGAGTCCAATATTTATATTTTTAATAAATTTCGGTTGAGGTTTGTATTTCGTTGTCAACTAAGTCTCTGAGACTAACGGAGTTAGATTTTTCTGTTAACTCTAAAAACATATTAGTCGTTTCACACATGAGGGGCTATTTATGTAAATTTATAAGTTATTTAAAGCACAGGAACTTTTCGTAATTAACCTAAATAATAAAAAATTAAATATTTACTTAATAAAAAGAACCCCATCTCTGGTTGCACCGACGCTGGTGGTTGTTGGTTGAACCTGTTGAGGGGTTAGCCATGCCGGAAAAGATATATAAATCCACCCCACCACCAGCCAGAACATTAAACCAAAACACCCCCAATCGTTTCTTACCCAGAGCTACCACCACCATTATTGCCCACATGTTCATCTCCATCCCAATATCTCCACCACCACCACACAACTACACCGTTCCCGGGAAATCACCACTGTAATCCACCCTCCGGGCTCCTCCACTCATGTCATTTCCAAATCATCATCAACTAGTCATCGAATTAAACAAGGTAAAACACCAAAGTCAAATGCGATTTAAAATTAACGCCTAAATCCAAACCACGCTCGATCTATATGGCACACGCCACCCCAAACTGGTGTGTGGTTATCGTTAACTGTAAGGAGGGTTCTTCGTGTAAAACCAAACGATTTTGAAATAGAATTCATCTATTTTTGTGAAATCAATTTTGCAAATCTATTAATTAGCATCACAACCACCGTCGATTTCTATTTTGGTGGCCAATAAAAATCGGTTTCGAAATCCAAAACAGTTGATTGATTATCATCGGTTTCTTCTTCGTTGATGTTAATTAAGGTGGTCAACAATCTGTACATCAAATCTAACGTGATCTATAACAAATTAGAGAAAAGGAAAGCATCGGGGCTTGAAACTTTGTTCGTCTTCATCTCTGTCGTACTTATCTTCATCATTGTTTCCTCCTTCGCTTTCTTCTCTGTCATCAACGCCGTCACAAATTGAGAAAGCTGATGGCCATATGTGGCCGTTGGAAGCGGATTTTTCATTAGTTTTACCCCCTAAAACAAGTATATACCTAGGTGGGGGAGGTGTTAGGTTTATCACACCACTTGTCTATAATCTCTAAACACTCTAAAAACTTCAGAAACACTAAAAAGGATCACGATGAAGAACAACAACAGCAACAATGACATTGTGGTTAACCGACCATTGCGGGTCATGGGGATCCTTCCCACAAGCAAGGTACACAAGGTTTGAAATAATTACGATTTGTGTGAGATGTCGGATGGTAGTTATCAAGCAAGATGTAAAAAATGTGTTGCTATATCTAAAATTGTTTCCACAAGCACATTGCATCGACATGCCCTCATACATGTTGAACTGCTTCCAAGGCGATGAACGATGTTGTGTTTTTACAATAGGAAATTGCTTTTTGTGTAGTTATAAGTGTTTTTTAATGATCATAGGGTCCCACCTTTCATTTTGGTGGAGCAAAGAGGATGATGATGAGTTGATCATATCTATGAACAAAGTTAGGGAGGAAATGGGGGTTGATGATCCTGATAGACCTACTGGTGATGCTTATTGGAATCGAGTAAATGAGATACTTGATGAGAAACACTTAAAAATTAATATATGACGAGAAGATGGGGGTTATAATGATCCCGGCAGGGGCGATTCTTATAGTGTGCCAGCAGTGACCTCGGTCACTGCTGATTTTTTGTCCAGAGGTAACGAGTATACATGTTTTACGAAGAAAATGTTTATATATACGTGTTTTACGAAGAAAATTTTTATATATATCCTATCGGTCACCACTAAAAAGAAATTTATATACTAATAATGGTCACCACTAATTTTCGGTCACCCACGAATAAAATTTCAAGATCCGCCACTGGATCCCGCCCGATTCAACCACCCGTACATTGGATGAGCTAAAAGCGAAATGGGCGAGATTAACACCGGTTCTTGTGAGGTTTGAAGTAATATACTCAAGATGAGTGGAGTTGTTGAAAGATCGGAATACGAAGAGCATGGTGAGCATGTTATTATAGTATTTGTTATCGAATGAACAATTATATAAAAAAATCGTTTAGTAAGTTAGACATCTGAAAGCTTTTACACGGCATATTTGACATGTAATTCTTTAATTTGCCGAATGTGTTTAGTTTAAGTGTTATTTGATAAGTGTATTATTTAGTTTAAATATTCCACCTAACTTTAAGTAATTTTCTATAAAAAAATGTTTAATTAAAACATGTTTTTTTACTAGTTTTTAGGTTAACTGCTTCGGTTTCTAACTGAAACTTGTTTCATAGGCTACGGTTTTAGGGTTCCTCCAACTAGTTATTAACCACAACGACTAAGTCAATAATCGGTTTTTTCGTTGCAAAAAAAAAAACGGTGCTTTATTTATGGACCGGTTAACCAATTTGTGCACCACTACCACTAGGCCACTTTGAAATATTTAAAATATTTTGGGGTCAAATTATTATAACCAATGGGGTCAATCATCATTCGAGCGCAAATCAGTCGAATTTAGCCTCCAATTTTGAGCGCAATTTCGATTGACCGATTTCTAAGCGCTCAGCACTGTGTCCACCTCCTGTCCTATGTGTCGATCGCAACTCCGAGCGCACATTCTCCCGCTTGTTTGTGTCGTACGTGATAAGTAAGTCCAACCCCAAATCTTTTTTTTTTAGTTTTTTTGAGCTTAAAAGTGTTGTGCCTTGGTTATAACTGGTATGGGTAATTGGGTTTAGGTAAGTGATTTGAAAACTTTTTTTAAACTACAGTTTTTTTTTTTAAGTTGAGGGTCGGTGTAAAAATTTATGGGATTCGGTCACCAAGTTTATTGGAGTTCGGTTCATAAAAAATCATAAAATAACACAAAAAATAAATTCATGGGTATCGGACGAACCCCTAGAGCTTGCTATAGGTCCGCCACTTAGTCAGAGGATCTATTTCCGATTAATAATTTTTTACTCAACCGAGTCATAAATAGAAAAAGAGGACGTATATAATAGGGGGTCTGTTAGGGACACCCCCTTAAATTTTGGCTGACACCCCTTATATAGGTGACTCTGAGGTCTAAGAGTCACCTCCAGATTTAAAAAGCTCACATAATGGCCTAAGAGTCAACTATAAAAAGGGTGTCATCCAAAATTTTATTATTATAATAAAAATATTATTGTTATGTTATATTAATAATAATACTAACGAGATCTGCGACCCGCGCGTTGCGGCGGGCGAGGCCTCGTTGTCGGGTGTACTTCTGTTAAGTCTTAGGATGTAAAAGGGGGTTAAAGTTACCATTAGACAAATCAATCAGTACCCACAGCCATCACCAATAGACATATCTGTTTATAGATAGCAGCAACCCAAAGCAATTACAATGTATCATTTTTGAGAAATCTGTTTATAGTCCAAATCAATTACCAACCCCGCGCGTTGCCGCGGGGCGAGATCATATATTGTAATGCGTTGAGTTTGTGCGTTGAGGCTGTTAATTGTTAGTTTACGTTGAAGGTTTCGCATTGAAATAAGTAAAACGGAATGCGGTTTGCCGCAAGATACGTTACTTTATTGAACATAATATCGTTCTATATTTTGCATCTTGAGTTTTTAAGTATCTTCGTTCATGCTATAGATCTATACCGTTCCCTAGATCCATGTCTTTTAGTTACATATTATTAGCTAATTTAATTTAGTAAGTCATTACAAAGTTTGATACATTTTCTAGCATGTCACTGATGTATAAACTTGACCTTTAAAAAAAGTTATCAAATCAGATTATGATGATGTACTCCCAAAAGCTCAGTTCACTAATTGCAAATACAATTGAGGTTTAGACACATGTTCTGACATCACGTGTAATTGGACTAACCAAGAGTCAAACACGTGTAAATTGAGCAGGTTTACGTGTTCACCTACAACACATTTGTCTTCTTTTTATGTAGTTCCCTTTCCAAAGTCACTCCCTGCTACATTTAACTTAAAAAACAAATTAATATTGAAATGGAGATATGAACTGAATTCAGAATGCAAATTTAGATCTGAAATGTGGTTTGTATTTGTCTCGAAATAAAGTGAAACAGTTGAAGAAAGAACCGCCTAATCCATCCATAACCGTCGTTAAACAAAAACAAAAAGACCCAATAGGTAAAGCTACCATCTTGATCTGCAACCTTCAAACTGATATTTATGTGTAGAATATCTAGACTTTAGACCAGAAAATTAAATTTATATCTAGATTTTAGACCAGAAAATTGAATTAGATATTAAAAAACAAAAAGAATAAATCATAGAAAAAGATTTTTTTTTCATATGGCTCAGATTTACAAAATCACATCATAAATCCATGGTGGTTGCAAAACAAAATTGCCCTCCTACACATGGATTCTCACCAGATTTTTACACCAGAAAATCATCATCGCCATTTACAGCCAACACCATCGCCATTTACAACCAACAATTCCGTTTCAAGGTCAAACCAACACAAACCATCATAAATCCATTAAACTCAGATTCAAAGTTCCTTAAATTTCCAACACCAATTCAAATCTGGGTTCTTTGAAACCCGTAATCAAAGAAAAATAGTGCCAATCGAATGAATCAACCGTTACACAGTAACGCAAATGTGACATGGGGCACGTTTACCGACAGTTCCAGAAAGTTCTTCAAGCCATAACCATGAAACGCTAACAGCAACAGCAACTATGAAACATGAATCACGAATCCCAAAAATTTGTGACCATCATCGCCGTAAAGGCTCTGGTAAAAGGGAAATCGATGACCCAAAATCATCATCAGAGCCGCTTATACAGCAGCGGTAAAGAAATCAGATGAACAATGTAAAAAGCAAACAGATCTTAAACAGATCCAACGGCGGCGCACCGACAGAGACACAACGGATAACTCCGGCGGCATCTAGCCGGCGACCGTGGAGAACACCGTACACCAACGACAGCACACCTTATTACGTCGACGGCGGCAGATCTTCAACCCTCCGACGCAATGGTGGTACACCGACGGCGACACACCGGATGACTCCGGCGGCCGCCTAGCCGGCGGCCTCATAGCGAGTATCATACACCAACGGCGACGCACCATAATACGCCGGCAGAGATGAACGGCGATCCGTCGACGGCGCAGCGATTCTTTCGCCGATGAAAACCATCGGCGGTGGCGGTGGATTGTCTTGGTGACAGAAAATAGAGAGATGAAGAGAGAGAATAATGAGGCAAGAGAGAGAGGGAGATGTTCCTTTAATCAAGAGAAAGAGAGAGTGAGGCGGTGGAGTGGTTTGTCATCACCGCCACTCCCACCCAATGAGAAAACACCACACAATAAAGAAAACCAATAAGCGGAACATGGTTTTAATAAAACCATATCCTCGCACACAGATTTTTTGTGCAATAAGTAAGTATAAAAAATTAAAAAAAAAACTAAACCATCTACCACCTGACACCTGGCTTCCATGCGTGCGGACACGTGGTATGAATAGTGCTCCGCTAGTGTACACGTAGGATTTTCAAAATGATATATATATAATAATAATAATAATAATAATAATAATATAATTATTATTATTATTATTATTATTATTACATATAAATAAATAACACAGATAAAATATGAAAAAACCTTCAGGGTGACATAAAGGGCTGGAGGTGAGATATAGGACTCCTTATATGAGATTCAGCTCACCTCTTCAACCAAGATGTCACCTACAAGGAGAAATTAAAGGTGACGCTAAGGTCTCGGAGTGACCTAAAAGGCTCACATCTTACCATCCAGGCTCCCTCTAAGGTCTCTGTGTGACCTATATTATCGCATCTCCTACGTATTATTACACCGTTACGTGCATACACACACATACAAACACATACTAATACGTTATCAAACCACATACATATATACATACATACATGATAGATTTTGACTTAATATATGTTTATATATACATACATATGGTCACGTGGATACAACCTCATATAAGAACTCCGTTGGTATATTGCATGTACTACATGCATATGTACATACGCATACCAACACACTTACATGCACACACATATGTACATACAATATCAATATGAATAAATTTAATATGTGTTCATATATGCATACATTACACTTTTACATGTATATAAAAATGCATACCGCACGTACACATATAAAATTATTATTGTTATATTAATAATAATAATTGTTATTATTATAATAATACTAATTATAATAACACTAATTATTATTATTATTATTACATATAAATAAATAACACAAATAAAATATGAAAAAACCTTCAGGGTGACATAAAGGGCTCGAGGTGAGATATGAGACTCCTTATATGAGATTCAGCTCACCTCTTCAACCAAGAGGTCACCTACAAGGAGAAATTAAAGGTGACGCTAAGGTCTCGGAGTGACCTAAAAGGCTCACATCTTACCATCCAGGCTCCCTCTAAGGTCTCTGTGTGACCTATATTATCGCATCTCCTACGTATTATTACACCGTTACGTGCATACCCACACGCATACAAACACATACTAATACGTTATCAAACCATACACATATATACATACCTACATGATAGATTTTGACTTAATATATGTTTATATATACATACATATGGTCACGTGGATACAACTTCATACAAGAACTCCGTTGATATATTGTATGTACTATATGCATATTTAAATACACATACCAACACACTTACATGCACACAAATATGTACATACAATATTAATATGAATAAGCTTAATATACGTTCATATATGCATACATTACACTTTTACATGTATATAAACATGCATACCGCACGTACACATATAAAATTATTATTGTTATATTAATAATATACAAATTATTATTATTATAATAATACTAATTATTATTATTATTATTATTACATATAAATAAATAATACAAATAAAATATGGAAAAAACCTTATGGGTGACATAAAGGGCTAAAGGTGAGATATATGACCCCTTATATGAGATTTAGTATAGAGACACCCCTCATGTAGGTGAACGTTTGGGCTTAAGGTGAGGTTCCATTAGGGACACCCCTCATATATAGGTGACCTCAAGACCTCCGAGTGACCTATAGGTGGGGTGTATTTAAAAAAAAAAAAGGGTGTCTCTAAGATTTCCCGACATAATGATGCAATAAACAACTTCCTCCATGAAATTGCAAATTTGGCTTGTAGTGATGCAAGCAACATACATATATATGGTGGTATTATGTGGTTCTACTATTCATGTGCATAGAGATGGTAGCTGGATAGCATCAATCAATCAATGTCTGGTTCATGGCGGACAATTGGAGCAAATAACAATCGATATTACGGAAGAAAATCCAATGGCAACGCCGAGAATTCGGGATTTCAGATTTGACTTATGGATATCGAGTGAGTTGTGGGTTTAGGTCATTTGATTTTGACCACTGTTTTTGGACCCCCCACTAATGCTACTTACTTAGTGCCCAACAAATGGCAGGTGGACAAATGTAACCAAGGTTTTTGTTTTTATCATTATAATAGTAATAATAATAGTGTTTTTTTTTTCTTTATATTTGTTGTGATAGAATTATCATTTTATCAAATTCTTACACACATAGGTGTCTAAGTGTAAGGCTGAGCCACATGCACTTAGAGGTTCGGCTATGTCGGTTCAAGTGTTTTAAACTTGGATGACATAGAAATGCCGATTTGAAAAGGGAATTTGTTTAACGTTTGTGATTTAGGGTAAAAAAACACACTTACCATGTAACAAAATTGCATGGTAGATCTGAAACAAGTTTTTAAATTCATAATATTAGCAGATTCATAATTAATAAAAATAATTAATTCGTATTTCATTTATTCCTTATAATAAACTATATTTTAAAGATACTGAAATTTATTAGACCGCCATTAAATGACTTTTAATGACCTTAAGTAAAATGTCATATTTTTATGACTAGCATAATGGTGGTGTCTTATCCGACATATTTCTTTTGACACGGCTAAAACATAGATGTTTTTTTTAAAAGATTTATGTATGTTTTCATATTATGAATAAATGTTTTCTTTAGAATTTTTATAGTTTTTAATCATGATTGGTTGTTTTTTGAAACTTTTTTTTTCACATACATCAAAAACATGTCAGATAAGATGTCACCGTGATGTCGGCAAGTCATCAAAAAGTAAAATATTACTTAACGGCATTAGTGTTCATTTATCGGCGTCTAATAGATTCCAATAATAATATCTTTAAAATCTGGTTTATTGTAGGGAATAAATGAAATACGATTTAATATCGACCAATAAACAATAACTAAAATTATTAAAATTCAATATTCTTAGTTTTAAATTCCTTTGATTATTTTACTTAAAATGCATTTATCAATATATAAAACAAACAACCAAGTGAATCAAATCTCTAAGGGTGGGGGGTATGGGTTGAGGGTAGTTTTGGGTATTAGTTTTTTTTAGCCAATAGGAAGATGTCACGTGAAAGAGAAAAAAAAATGTAAGCTTTATGGTGGTTTTAAGAAGATATGGTTTATGGTAGTTTTGAAGAGGATGGGACCACCACACACTAACTCTTGGGTAGTAGTTTTTTTAGCCGAAACACTAGTAGCCAAAGGAGGAGGTATGGTTGCCGACCCATACCCCCCACCCTAAGGTGTCCGGTTTCACTTAGAGTCAAAAAGCAAAACCGAAGGGTTCAAATGAGACTAGATATCAAAACACAACTCTTTTTTCTTAAATTGTTTTAAGGTCTCCTCTTTAACTTGTCGAAACACTAGTAATCGAATGAGGAGGTATGGTTGCCGAAAATCCCCCCCCCCTCTTGCCGATTGTGATTGCCGACCCATATCCCCCACCCCGAGATGTTCTGTTCACTTATAGTCAAAAAACAAAACCGAAGTGTTCAAACGAGACTAGATATCAAAACACAACTCTATTTTCTTAAATAGTTTTAAGGTCTCCTCTTTAATATCCAGGTTCTTAATTTTCAATGTCTAAACTTGTCTTCTCTCGATTAGGTTACAATTAGGGGTGTCAATTCCTGACACGACCTAAAACACGACACGAAAATAATCAGCTTTTGGGTTGAAAAACTTGACCTGTTTAAAAAATGGGTCAGGTTAGGGTTGACCCATTTAAAAAACGGGTCATGTTTGGGTTGACATGTTTAAAAAATAGGTTGACCTGCCAACCCGTTTTTTCTGATGTTTCATAAAAAAATAAAATTATATTTTCACTCTTTTAAAAATTATATTTAAATTGAGCATTTATTTCTAAAAATTATAATTGTTTTACTTCTAAATTTGAAATGAGTTCCAGTTGACTCTCTATTTCAAAACTTAAACTCATGACTCTTCGTTTCTTAACTTTGATCGTTTCTCTCTTGTTTAATTAGTGATTCTCTTTTGTTTAGTTAGTGATTAATTTGTAAACCATCACATTCAAACGCACGATTTGATTTTTGGGCCTAAAATTTTGATTTCAGTTTCTATTGATTTAATATTTAGACAAAATTATATTCTTTGTCCTTTATGTTTACCCAATTATCAGTTTTTGTTTTTTAACTTCACTAATTACACTGAATGTCCTTTATCTTTGTTTTTTCGTTCACCTTTTGTCCTTTTTAACATAATTCGTTAAAATCGACCGTTAAGTCAGGGGTAATTTTGACTTTTTACCTTTTGGGGTATTTTTTATAATTAAATAAAGAGGAGTGGGTGTTCTGTAAATCAGTAATCTTTCTCCTTTATCACCCACCCCCACACCTTTTGGGGTATTTTTTATAATTAAATAAAGAGGAGGGGGTGTTCTGTAAATCAGTAATCTTTCTCCTTTATCACCCCCCCCCCCACCTAACCCTAAATGAAAAGTTAATTTGTTCTGTAAATCCGTCTTCTACCCCTCCCCCGTCCTTCCCCGTTGAACGCCGACAACCTCACCCCTCCGACATATCGAACGCCGACGACCTCATGCTCCACCATCAACGACCTGCTCGAAACCCTATCTCTCTACGAAGTCCGCTCACTCTCTCTGTTTTCTCCACTCTGTCGCCCGCTGCCCTCTGTGGCTAGCGTCTCTGCCTGCTGCAACTCGCCGTTTTTGGCGAGGCCGTCGTAGATCGTCGGTAACCTCGAGCGGAACCCAGTCGTGATTCCGGCTACATAATTGCAATTCCGGCTACAGATCCGAACCCAGTTGGTGTGGGTTTTTGGGTTGTGTATAATGTTGGTTTCTTTTTTTTTCTAGCTCTAAATCTCCTGTTAAAGACCCGATTTCTTGTTGCCGTGGAGGTACGTGGTCCGAGAGAGCGATGGGTCCGGCTGTGGAGGTACGGTGGTCCGAGAGAGCGATGGGTCCGGCGACGGTCAGTGTAGGGTTTCAATGGGGGATAACCAACATGAAATGATGATGATGAATTAATTGAGTGAGTTTCTTAAGGAAATTTTATAGATTTACAGAACACCCCCTCCTCTTTATTGAATTATAAAAAATACCCCAAAAGGTAAAAAGTCAAAAATACCACTGACTTAACGGTCGATTTTAACGAATTCTGTTAAAAAGGACAAAAGGTAAACGAAAAAATAAAGATAAAGGACATTCAGTGTAATTAGTGAAGTTAAAGGACAAAAGCTGATAATTGGGTAAACATAAAGGACAAAGAATGTAGTTTTGTCTAATATTTATATAGTTAGTCATAATAGTTTTATTTATTTTGTAAAACGGGTTAAAAAGGTCATATTCTGGTTGACCCAAATTTATACGTGTCAGGTTAGGATTGAAATTCTTGATCCGTTTAAAAATATGGGTCGTGTTCGGGTTACAAAATATAGCCCGTCAACCCGTCAACCCGCCAACCCGACACGATTGACACCCCTAGTTACAATCAGGGGCGAAGTTTGGGTCGAAACTTAGTTTGGGCCGGAAGTCAGAGGACCAAAAAGGATGAGGCCAGACTAGGTATATAATTTTCTTTGGACTGAACGGGTATAAAATTACACTATAGAGCGAAAAATCAGATGGGGCCTGAACCCGATTTGACCCGTGAGAAACTTTGCCCTTGGTTACAATTACAATTATAATAGTTAAAAAAATAATAAAACCTAATTTGTTATTACAAGAATGCTTTAAAACAGCAAAATAATTACAAGACGAAACTAACGATACAACTAAAATATAACACAACCACATGTCTAGAGCTTGACTCAAAAACACACAACACAACATAATTTTGTAATGAAAAGAATGCAAACTTTTGTCAAACAAAAGTTTTCACAAAATAAAATCCTGTCTGCAATTAAATTAAATTGTTCATTTGCAAAAAGTGACTCTAGCTTATACAACTTGTGTTTCGTACATAAATTTTAAAATAATTTTTGATTAACAGAAACTTATGCATGAACCGATCCAGATCAAACTTTGGATCACTCATCGGGATTTAGGAGTCTAGTTGCAAACCAAAACAGAACAAAACAAACACCACATATCACTAGATCCAGTTACACAAAACAACCAAGTACCCAAAAGCCAGTTCAGTTCTTCTACTTTGAACGATACACTCTCCTCTACACGGTTACAATGATCGAGTGGATAAGTGAGTGGATGGCAGTGGCAGAGGTGCGAATTGCCAACGGTTGTCGTTCCCACTGAAGGTGGCGCCCGACAACTTTTTGGTATGCTGAGTGGTCATTGGTTATCGAAATTGTGTGAGCATGTTGTTGTTGGCACTAATGTGATTTATTTTAGTATAATGACAATTAAATATTAAAATAATTATTTAGAATTAAAATAGAAAAGATAAATTTTTAGTTGTGTCGTCCATTTAACATGTAACATATCAGAATATATAAGAATATAATAAGTTCATTAGATCAATAAGTAAACTTTAGAGTCCCCTAACTACATACAATCACATTATGATAATGTTCATCACGTGTTCATGTATATATTATTGCTGGTATGTATTTTCATATGTTTTTTCAGAATTGACTATAAATGGTTTTCATAATTCTTAATGAAACTAGTTAGTGTCCCGGGTAAATATCCGAGGCTGTGATATAAAAAAATTAAATGAATTAAAAGATGAAAGTTTTTTTCTAACTATTAAACGAATGATCGAATTGGAGTTTAACTTCATCAATGGTGGGTTTAGAAAATCACGACTTTGTTTTTTGATTCGTTCACCATCATTCGTTGATCGAAACCTAAGTAATATGTATCTAGTTTTGTTAGGTTTTATTTCACGAATCCAAAGCAATTTACGGATCAAATTTTCATTGAGAAATGAAGAAGATATGATGAATCAAAGTTATAGTATTGTAAAACAAATATGGATAATTTTGTATGAAAATAATTTAATTTTTTGATTTTTAATTATAAGATGTTTCCTTTTTGTAAATACCATTTATTTTTTTAATTCAAAAATCTATAAAAATGACACATAAGTTAATCTTAGGTGGCACGCCTTAAATTGTGCCACCTACACATTAAAAACTTGTGTTTATTATATAGTATAGAAGTATAGATAATGGCTACCAACAGAAGTTAGAACATGACCTTAAGTATCTTATAAATTTATAAAAACGCTTTTTTGCCAAATGATATTGGAGATTAATAAAGTATCATTTTTTAAAAGGTAATGGTTCAAGTCTTGTAACGGGTAAAAAAGTGATAGAAAAAAATTGATGTTAAAAATAAGTATCTTGTAAATTTAACCTATAGCATTCACAGCCCACTCCCTAAAATTATGTGTGTGTAGTCCCCAAAATTTGGGATGTGGTTTTGAGGGGTTGTGAATGGATGAGAGATAAAAAGTTATTGTTCATCCCTGTATTTACAGAAAAAAAAACTGATGATTTTATAAAATTTAGGGTTTTGTTGTGATTGAAAGAGAGAGAAAATGTAATAATAAGGATATAAAAAGTATTATTTAATTGTGGTTGTAAGTGAAATAAAGAGAAAAAATAATAATTAAAGTATAAATTATAAGAATGAGGACGAGAAACAGGAATGAAGAACAGGCTGTGAATGCTAAGTATAATGGAATTATGGCCGGCCAAATAAGAATGATGAGAGTGGTTCAACAAAATTGAGTGGATGGAAGGTAAAGCAAAGTGTTGGGAGACACTAGCGGCCCATGTCCCCCCAAATCACCCACCTAATATTAATGTGTTAATTCACATGATTCACCTTTTAATCGGTTTTTAACCATAAATAACAAAAAATGCCTATAAATAATATATTAAGTTTTTTTTCCTTTAAAATAATTCAAACTTGGAGAATTTAAATTCATAACTTTTGATTGAAGAGCACATCATTTCCATCAAGCTAACCTCTATGAGGCTTTCAAACTCACATGTTTTACTATCAAGGATCTACTTGTCCCTTGGATTAAATTAAATAAAAAATATGACCATCACAAAAATGTAATAGTGTCAATGACGAGTTATGAACGGGTCCACTTAAGGCTACAACACTTCAAGCCTATAAGCGAGTATAACCCAACAATATTTAAAATCATCTCAAAGTGGATTTATATGGAGAAAATGTTCTCGATAATGAAATGTTGGAAAACATTCTCCAAATTTCACACCTCAAATGTGCTCCTGCCCTGATAATTTCATGAAATGAATTTCAACAAATATGATGACCTCTATCATGCTTATTTGTGATCGGATGAAACGGTGAGCTCGTAATAGAAAATCATGAGACTCCCCTAATTGGTATGATCTCATTACCAGAAGCAAATGAGGCGACACATAATGACCAACATGGACGTCGCACATATGAATGTGGTTATCAATTTGGTTGAGGATGTGAATATAATTAATTGGGGAGATTATCGTGATGTTCAGTTAAAAAGTTCACGATCCCATCAGAAGTGGCAAGACGCTTATTTGTGATCGGATGAAACGGTGAGCTCGTAATAGAAAATCGTAAGACTCCCCTAGTTGGTATGATCTCATTACCAAAAGCAAATGAGGCGACACATAATGACCAACATGGACGTTGCACGCATGAATGTGGGTTATCAATGTGGTTGTGGATGTGAATATAATTAATTGGGGAGATTATCGTGATGTTTAGTTAAGAAGTTCACGATCCCACCAGAAGTGGCAAGAAAATTGAAACAAATCTAAGGTTGAAAGAGGTAAAATTGTAACAACCCAAGCCAACCGTAACAAGATATTATCTGCTTCGCTCCTGATGGATTGCTCATCCAGGAACCTCACGATTTTGTTTTCACTCGACGAGTTGCTCGTCCAGAAAAACGTGTCTTGGTCAAGAAGGTTTCCACCTCCTTATAAAGAAAGTTTCATTCTCACCCTCCACAAATGTGCGACTTACATCATCCCCTTTAAGGAGCCCAACATCCTCACTCGCACAACTATCCAACGCCTATGTCTGATACCATTTGTAATGGCCCAAGCCAACCATACTAAAATATTATCCGCTTCACCCCCAATGGATTGCCCATCTAGGAACTCACAGTTTTGTTTTCACCCAAAGAGTTGCTCGCGACCTCGCCCATACAAAACGCATCGTGGTAGAGAATGTATTTTGCTTATGATATCTTGTTTCGCAAAACCTTTTACTTATTATATTTTTGTTTTATTTTGAAGCCGGTGTTTAACTAATGTTTCCACTAACGAAGAAGATACAAATTATTTTTTTTAATAACTGGATTTTAACAATCTCAACTTTCATCTACACGTCACTAATAATCCCAACTTAGAATATTCTTACCACTTTTCTCATCTATCTAACTATTTTCTACTAACAATTCCTCATTAAGAATATTTAATAGAGTTAGTTTCCCGTTAAAAAATTGTACATTTACTCTTAACTAAAACTATAGAGACCACATGTTATCCATAAATGTCAAAATATAATTAAATTTTACTTTTTTCGTATATCATTTTAAATATGTCTAATGAACACATGTCGTCTTTCTAGGCTGACTTATGGGGACGACAACTATGCAGACAACATTTCTAACCCTATAGAGACGACATGTGACATGTCACCCCATAGAGTTATATACCGAGAGACTCTATAGAGACGTCATGTTGTAGTGTGTGATCAACGGTTTAATAAAATACGAGATTTTAGCTTTGAGCATTCCTAAGTGTAGGAAAATCGTTCGTAAAATTAAATAAAAATAATATTTTTATGGTAGGATTACAACATAAATGAATATTACGATACAATGAAATGATCTACTCCTATTTGCAATGAAAAAGAAATTGAAAGAACTTTACAGGAAAATAATAAAATACAATACAAGGAGATGAATACACTATAGACAAATGAAATAATAATAATAACAATTACAATGAAATGAGATTGAATGAAATTAAACAATTACAATTAACTTGGGTTAAAAATATAAACAGAATGTCAAGAGGAGTGATATTTAGAAAACTTTGAGATGATATTATTAATTGTTTATGAAACTTGTTTAAGAAAGGAGTTTATATAATCAAAGGACCAAAAATATCTTTAGAAAGATAAGAGAAAAGCGATGCAACCGGCAAAGGCTTCGGGTCGAAACTCGGGCCTCTTAAAACAAATTTCGGGTCTACCATTCAGGTCTACCAAAAACCCATTTTGTTTCCCGGTGTACAATCGTCACAACCGATTATACGGCCGAGATACCTCTAAGCCCGGAATTACCTTGAAGACTTGAAGAACTAAGAACGAAGAAGGAGATCTTTGAGAGAGAGTTTGAGTAAGAATAGAGAGAAAGAATTTTGATGTGAATTCGCTGAACTGGTTCTGCTTGAACCTGTTTTCCGGTTCAACTCTACACTCCACTTGAACCTATCCACCTGGACTTCAACTGGAACAACTACCGGTTCGGCGATGCGAGGTCAAAGTGCGCCATCAAAGCACCACATTTCGCTACGCCGCGCATGTGTCCGAGTTAAGGGGAAGCACCCGTCAGGTGTAACACCTGTGTCCGACCCAATTACAAAACCCGACCCAAATTTGAACTTGTCACGCAAATCGAAATTTTGATTTAACAATTACCGGAAGAATTTATCCAAAATATACAATTAAATTATGTTCGGGATACTCGATAATCATTTTTGAAAACAAAATAATAAATTTACAAGGTTTTAGGTTAAACAATTTGATTAAAATGAAAATAAACCAATTCTTGGTTTTTACGCGATTTCGGTATTCGATTTATCGTTTACCGGGAATCTCGGAGTTTATATCTCAAAATATATCATTTTAAATGTCCCACAATCATTTTATAACATTTAAACCAATTGGTTAAATTTTGGATCAATTTTGTTAATTATTTCGCAAATAATTGAATTTATCATTTTTCGTGCAAATCCGTTAATAACCGGGAATCACGTAAATTTTAAAAAAAATCATATTTTAATGTTCCTTGGTGTTTTATAAGGTCAATATAAGTCACCCGTAAATTTTTAGAGGTTAACGAATTAAAACAAGCACGAACGGTTAAAAAGAAAATAAATATATATTAAATACGTATTTTTATACCTCGCTATGCATATCTCGGGACTTAGAAATTCATGAGAAATATATCTCCACACTTTTTGGGCATAAAATAATAATTATATGAAAGTTTAGGGGTCAAAACAATGCAAAATAAAACTACAGGGACCAAAAATGTAAATCTGCCAAAGTATGGTCCAAAATCACGGCATGCGGCCCGCATGCCATACGCACACCGAGCCATGCGGCCCGCATCGTAACCAGCAGCGTGTTCTTCAAGTTTTTGCCACGTTAGTCCGAGTTTGATCCATCCACACGTCGTTTTTGAACGATTAGTCACCCCATACACCTGTAGGATACTCCTGCAACCTTGGTAACTATAAATATAACCTCCGATCGTTCCTAAAACCTCACCAATTTACGAATTCTTCACCTTAAAAACCCTTATCACGCAACAGAAACTTCATCATCAAAATTCGAGCAATCCAGAAAGAATCACGAGCTGATCTCCTGCAGTCCACCATAATTTGGTATGCCCTACAAAAGCCCTCTATCAATTTCTGTTAATCTTGTTGTTATAATCGACTTCTAGATCTATGCTTAAAATTAGGGTTCTTAACTTGTTTCTTCAATTCTGGCTAATCGGGAAAGAGTTAGGGTCTGAGTTTTTGAAGGGTATGATGTTATAACATATATTAAAGAACCCCTAAGTTAATTTCATGATATCTAAACATTTAGTATTTTATCTAAAAATATGCCAAAATTAGGGTTTTGGGGTCGTTGTTCTGCCCAAATTAAATAAACGGTATTGAATTAAGGTTTACTATTTTAAGGAATATTATAATATATCATAATAAATAAAACCCTAAGTTTTTACAATTTTATAAATTGTTTTGGTATTTATTTAATAAAATCATCAAAATTAGGGTTTCCTCGACGTTATTTTGTCAAAATAAAGCAAACAAGTTAATTTTAGGGCAAATCTCTTAAAATATATTATAAAATAATATTTCAAGTAAAAGCCCTAATTTTATTTGATTTTATAAATTATTTTGCTATTTATTTAATAATTATTTCAAAATTAGGGTTTTAAATATGATAATTAAATATCAAACAAACCGGAAGGTATTGAAACTTGAATTTTGGTCTTAGAACATATTTATATATATAATAAGTGTATATGAGTTCAAAATTGATAAATGAATTAATTATTAGATAAATTACTAAAACCCTAATTTTCCAAAAAGGGCAAAATGGTCTTTTAGCAAATAAAACCTAAACACTCATTAAGTTCCTCGTGTCCTTAGAACTATAATCATTATCATTCCCTGTGTTCATTTAGCATGTTCGTTTCACTAGGATAATCTTCGGGTTGTTATCTCTCGCAAATCGGTTCTATCTATCATATTCGATCTACTTATCAGGTGAGTAACCACTAAATCCCCCCTCTTTTAATATTATGGGATGTGATGCGATATCAACTCTTATTATCATTAGAAGGGTGATTCCTTCAAATGATAATTTGAGTAGTGAGTAATTCACAAAACCCCCTCTTTAAATATTGTTGGTTATGACTATTCAATTCGTATTATCATTACTAATGGTGATTCATTCGAATGATAATCCGACTTGTGAGAAATCATACCTGCATTATCTTTTAACCTTTTTGGGGTGTAACATGTATCCTTATTTCAAATCATTTATCCAAAACACAAACGCGATTATATGATGATTTGATACGTTCTATGTATGTTAAATATGTGTGGATTATTGTGATTGGTTTGATCTAGCATCGGTTACTATCTTTATCTAGCATGCGTACTCATTAACATACCGAGCCGGGGTAACAATAATAGATCTATTGGTTTGACAGCCCACTTGGCATGCTTCGCGTGTAGCGCCTTGTGATTGGAAGCCTAGTTGTCTAGGGTTTGATGCGCTTATTCATTAGCTTTAACTCATTACTTGTTTGACTATACATATGAAAATATCTGATTAGACATATATCGCTGTTATTGATATTATACTTATATTATTTAAACATGTGTTTACTCACCAACTACTTTTGTAGTTGACACTTTATCTTATACATGTTGCAGGAACCTATACATGAGCTATGTTGTGATCACGCTAGGATTGCTGGACCTAGATTAAAGACTTTAAATCAGATTTGATATGTATTTTCATGTTTAACTTTATTGTACAATATCTTTAGTTGATTAATGAAAAAGGGCATGTTTAAGTATTACAACTTAATTTTAGTTGTCATGTGCATCTGGACAATCATTGCGCCCCGACATATTCCGCCGTCGGTTGGGGTGTGACAGATTGGTATCAGAGCCTTGGCTATAGGGATTTAGGTTATTAGAACCGGATAACCTAGACTATATGCCTTAGGTGTCCTACATGATTAACTCATGTCTGCATGCCTATTATTATATTATGTCTATAGATGCTGCTTAAACTTGCCTCCCTTAGATCTCATCATTACCTTAACACTTGACACACACATATACACTTTATCTCTTCTGGCTTCCTAGCCTCTATCCTTAGTAATGGTGCCTTACGTGCCATCTTTAGGATTCTGAAAATTTTAATTTTGAAAATTCCGTCGGAGTTAGGTTCCTAGCAGTAGACATGTAGTAACTGGAAGGGGGAAGGCACCGGTAGCTCGGAGATCTATCTAGGCAGGCATTTCGTATATAACCTGATCAGCCGTGTGGATCGGGATGCCTACCTAGAAGTCTTTGGTGAGAGTGTTGGAACCTATTAGGCCAAAGCATGTCATTTACTGCTACGGATCCCAACTAACTCTGATTAGTCACAGGTTGTAGTTTTTCAATCGAGGAACGAAAGCCATTCCATTATGTTTTACTAAAACAACATGATTTCTTACTCTATCCCTTGTTTAAAACCTCATGATTTCTGAATTCTGATGTTTTATAAAATATTCGATCATGATCCTGAATTGATTATCGTATCCCTTGTCTCCTGAATATTTATCCATCAGTATGAATCCTGACAATCAACAAATGGCCCAACAAATTTCTCAACAAGTGGCAGCTTTCATCTCCAACATTTTCCGACAAGCCCTCGACGATAAATTTGTCAACAATGATGCTGCTAAACTACCTCAAGGATTAGAAGTCATCAAACGTTCCGCTGCCAAAACCAAGAAGAGGAAGAGGAAGGCTAAACATCTTGATGAGACAACCACACCTGCAAAAGTTGTTATTCCTGCTACTCCTGCTCCTCAAATAAATCCCGATACTCGGCCAGCCAAGAAACCTTATACTGGAACTCACCCTCTTTGCAAAACTTGTAAATACCATCACTCCACTCAAACCCCTTGTTGGCGTTGTCTCAATTGCAGCAAATTTGGTCATCTCATAAAAGTTTGTCGTCAACCTCATCCCCCGATGGGCCAGCCTATGATACCTACTCAAACTTCTATTTCACCTTATCGTACTTGTTATAACTGTGGTCAACCCGGCCACTTTAGAAACGCTTGCCCTCAGCTTACTGCTGCTGTTATTCCCAACCCTCAGGCCAACAATGTAGACCCTAGAACCCAACCTCCAATAGTTCAAACTATGGCACCAACACCTGTTCAAATTACTACTGCTATCCAGAATACTTTCTCCTCCATGTTTTATTGCTACCATTGTGAAAACTTTGGTCACCTACCATACACATGTCCCCTACTGGCCACCCGTAACCCTCCAATGAAACCGCAACATCCAACTCCAAGCAACTACTGACTTTCGTCGTGGATGATCTCTGAAGGAAGAATGATGATGATGATTGAAGATCGTTTGGACTCTGTTAATACTTGAATAAATCGGCTTCCTTGTAATAAAGTTTGTAATCCTTCCAATCGATGTTCATCTTGTATATATATCAGAATATGAGTTTTACTCTTTAATTCATGTCCTCCTACTTACTCAATCATTTCTTATATTCACATTACCCTTAAAACTCTCATTATGATTAACCAGTGGACAAGAAACCTATTACCAAATTTATGTTATTCTTAATTGCAACACAATCCCTGACAAACATATTTGCGCCTCTCGGGAAGATTAAACGTCATCATTGAATTAAGTGTCTCAAACATCACGTGAAATTTGTTCCTCGTTCAGATAACCCAGACTTGACTATCCGCTATCCAGTAAATTAGAAACACGCGTCCTTCATCAAAACCCATATGTACCTACACATGATAATTATGGTATTATTCCTGTTGTGAAAATCACTTTATCAAAATTCATTCGATCTAGTTCCCACCTTAAGAAACAACAATTCATTAAAGATGATACATCACGAATGTACATCACCAGTCCGATGGACTCAATCACCAAATATCAAAACTCTTATATTAACGACATCTTCAAGAGAATTCTCAGAATCATCCATCTCCTCAAGATCAATTCTCGTTATCCCTATACTGAATAATTATTCGTTAAGCGATTCCTGAACTTTCTCCAAACCATGATCTAATCTGGTCTTGATTCCCCTATTAATCTTATTAAAGGAAAGATAATGATATCTAAATTGCATTATCATTCGAATGGTGATTCATTCAAATAATGATATGCACTTCAATATCAAGTGGTTAATTCGTATTATCATTTGAATGGTAATCCATTTAAACAATAATTTCGTGTTATATCACTATCCTTTCCTCAAATGGATTAATCAGATATCTCTGTTGAAAACACTCCTCTCACATTATCACCGCCGTAAACGACGATGATTGAATTTGCTCTAGATCATAAAGGAACATTAATTTCTCTGGCCAGTCCAAGAATTATACATACTACACCTAAACACTTGTGTGTGATGCTAGCTTAGCATACATTTGGTTTTGGTCATAGACATTAATCTTGGATTCTAGCCAAATTCTAATCCAGACTATTAACAAGACCTCGCGTCCCGTAGGTGAATTGAATGTGGCTCGCTACCCATTTAGCCCACCAATACTCGACACGTTCTCTCGTTAACAAATCTGTGATCCCATTATATTGTGTGGAATAATATTCTTGACTTAATGTCAAAATATCAGTTTCAACAATTTAAAAGTGAATCATGTTACCCCCACCACTCTCTTCATATTCCACCGGTCTTTTCCCTAAAGTAGGGGAGACGGTGATAAATCAAATCCATAATCTGTTTATTCAGTTGCTCGTATAATCATAATCTTAGCTTTAGAATCTAATCATCTTACAATCCATCATATCTGATGATATTCAATCTCTATCACAATCTTAAAATCATTCATTATTATATGGAAATGGTAGTTCTCCGTAAGATGACTAGCACATTCTTAAAGTATTACAGGTGTGGTGGGTTAGCTGCGGTACACCCTATATATAAGCATCGAAAGTACTTTAAAAATGAATTAGGAATCAAACTTAGAACTGACCATTGGTTGTTTGTTTGTATCAAATTCCCTATCACCATTGATATATTCTTTCCTCCTAACTCAAATATCTCTTCTAATTTCGGGACGAAATTTCCTGAAGTAGGGGAGACTGTAACACCTGTGTCCGACCCAATTACAAAACCCGACCCAAATTTGAACTTGTCACGCAAATCGAAATTTTGATTTAACAATTACCGGAAGAATTTATCCAAAATATACAATTAAATTATGTTCGGGATACTCGATAATCATTTTTGAAAACAAAATAATAAATTTACAAGGTTTTAGGTTAAACAATTTGATTAAAATGAAAATAAACCAATTCTTGGTTTTTACGCGATTTCGGTATTCGATTTATCGTTTACCGGGAATCTCGGGGTTTATATCTCAAAATATATCATTTTAAATGTCCCACAATCATTTTATAACATTTAAACCAATTGGTTAAATTTTGGATCAATTTTGTTAATTATTTCGCAAATAATTGAATTTATCATTTTTCGTGCAAATCCGTTAATAACCGGGAATCACGTAAATTTTAAAAAAAATCATATTTTAATGTTCCTTGGTGTTTTATAAGGTCAATATAAGTCACCCGTAAATTTTTAGAGGTTAACGAATTAAAACAAGCACGAACGGTTAAAAAGAAAATAAATATATATTAAATACGTATTTTTATACCTCGCTATGCATATCTCGGGACTTAGAAATTCATGAGAAATATATCTCCACACTTTTTGGGCATAAAATAATAATTATATGAAAGTTTAGGGGTCAAAACAATGCAAAATAAAACTACAGGGACCAAAAATGTAAATCTGCCAAAGTATGGTCCAAAATCACGGCATGCGGCCCGCATGCCATACGCACACCGAGCCATGCGGCCCGCATCGTAACCAGCAGCGTGTTCTTCAAGTTTTTGCCACGTTAGTCCGAGTTTGATCCATCCACACGTCGTTTTTGAACGATTAGTCACCCCATACACCTGTAGGATACTCCTGCAACCTTGGTAACTATAAATATAACCTCCGATCGTTCCTAAAACCTCACCAATTTACGAATTCTTCACCTTAAAAACCCTTATCACGCAACAGAAACTTCATCATCAAAATTCGAGCAATCCAGAAAGAATCACGAGCTGATCTCCTGCAGTCCACCATAATTTGGTATGCCCTACAAAAGCCCTCTATCAATTTCTGTTAATCTTGTTGTTATAATCGACTTCTAGATCTATGCTTAAAATTAGGGTTCTTAACTTGTTTCTTCAATTCTGGCTAATCGGGAAAGAGTTAGGGTCTGAGTTTTTGAAGGGTATGATGTTATAACATATATTAAAGAACCCCTAAGTTAATTTCATGATATCTAAACATTTAGTATTTTATCTAAAAATATGCCAAAATTAGGGTTTTGGGGTCGTTGTTCTGCCCAAATTAAATAAACGGTATTGAATTAAGGTTTACTATTTTAAGGAATATTATAATATATCATAATAAATAAAACCCTAAGTTTTTACAATTTTATAAATTGTTTTGGTATTTATTTAATAAAATCATCAAAATTAGGGTTTCCTCGACGTTATTTTGTCAAAATAAAGCAAACAAGTTAATTTTAGGGCAAATCTCTTAAAATATATTATAAAATAATATTTCAAGTAAAAGCCCTAATTTTATTTGATTTTATAAATTATTTTGCTATTTATTTAATAATTATTTCAAAATTAGGGTTTTAAATATGATAATTAAATATCAAACAAACCGGAAGGTATTGAAACTTGAATTTTGGTCTTAGAACATATTTATATATATAATAAGTGTATATGAGTTCAAAATTGATAAATGAATTAATTATTAGATAAATTACTAAAACCCTAATTTTCCAAAAAGGGCAAAATGGTCTTTTAGCAAATAAAACCTAAACACTCATTAAGTTCCTCGTGTCCTTAGAACTATAATCATTATCCTTCCCTGTGTTCATTTAGCATGTTCGTTTCACTAGGATAATCTTCGGGTTGTTATCTCTCGCAAATCGGTTCTATCTATCATATTCGATCTACTTATCAGGTGAGTAACCACTAAATCCCCCCTCTTTTAATATTATGGGATGTGATGCGATATCAACTCTTATTATCATTAGAAGGGTGATTCCTTCAAATGATAATTTGAGTAGTGAGTAATTCACAAAACCCCCTCTTTAAATATTGTTGGTTATGACTATTCAATTCGTATTATCATTACTAATGGTGATTCATTCGAATGATAATCCGACTTGTGAGAAATCATACCTGCATTATCTTTTAACCTTTTTGGGGTGTAACATGTATCCTTATTTCAAATCATTTATCCAAAACACAAACGCGATTATATGATGATTTGATACGTTCTATGTATGTTAAATATGTGTGGATTATTGTGATTGGTTTGATCTAGCATCGGTTACTATCTTTATCTAGCATGCGTACTCATTAACATACCGAGCCGGGGTAACAATAATAGATCTATTGGTTTGACAGCCCACTTGGCATGCTTCGCGGGTAGCGCCTTGTGATTGGAAGCCTAGTTGTCTAGGGTTTGATGCGCTTATTCATTAGCTTTAACTCATTACTTGTTTGACTATACATATGAAAATATCTGATTAGACATATATCGCTGTTATAATATTGATATTATACTTATATTATTTAAACATGTGTTTACTCACCAACTACTTTTGTAGTTGACACTTTATCTTATACATGTTGCAGGAACCTATACATGAGCTATGTTGTGATCACGCTAGGATTGCTGGACCTAGATTAAAGACTTTAAATCAGATGATATGTATTTATGTTTACTTTATTGTACAATATCTTTAGTTGATTAATGAAAAAGGGCATGTTTAAGTATTACAACTTAATTTTAGTTGTCATGTGCATCTGGACAATCATTGCGCCCCGACAAATTCCGCCGTCGGTTGGGGTGTGACATCAGGGTCCAAGGGATGTCTCCTACTCAAGAAAACAACCTTAAGAAAAATTTTCTCCTTATAAACCGCTTTTGGAATCATCCCCCAACCAATGTGGGTAAGTTCCACCTCATTTTCTCTTATTTTCGCAGCTTTCACTGCTATGAAACCTCAACATTGAGCCTTGATATCTCAATAATACGAGTTCGGTTTTGGACGTGGTTTGATGCGTTGGAAAGCCCTCATAACGTACTACACAAACTCATAAAGTACATATGCATTAACCGTAGTTACATGCATTTTATTTCCATCCAAAGTTGATGAAAAACTCATTTTCACATTTAGTAAAAAACACATTTCCATTAGTTGTTCTCTTAAAATTCCAACACTAAACATTTTCAAAACAAAAGGAGAAAATGTTTTTAATAATCGTTATGTAATATATATATGCATTAGAGGCATTAAAGAAAAAACTACTCATACATCTTATCTTAATCCTAATAAAGCAATAAAATTTGTGTCACTTGTCTCATTTATAAATGGTTCACATCACCATCGCCACATCTCAAGCTCACAATTAATTAGCAATTTAGTAAATCATCAATTAAGATTAATTGCCAATTTTATCAAAACTAAAATTTTATTTTAAAATTCTGATAAAATTAATGTAGATTTGATTAATTTACTAAATAATTTTAGTATTTTTGTGGAAGTAATAACTAACTTGTCAAACATAATAAATTTCATAAATGTATTAAATTAATTTTTTTGTCAAAAGTTGTCTCTTTGTATTATTAAACTTGAACCCCAAATAGTTTATATTACCGGGGTCTCCCCCCTTGTGGGGTTGAAGGCCAGTACCTTCAAAGCTGGACAAGCGGCTTCCAGAGCAGTGACTGAGAAGGTGAACAAAAACGAGCTCGCGTGCATTGATTATATTATGAGAATTTTATATCAATCGTAATTTTTAAAATTTTGATCATTATCTTTCTTTTGTATTTATCTAATATTATAAATTTATATTCAACCTGTATACAGTACACGGGTTACTAACCTAGTATAAATTAATAAATATACATATATATATATATATATAGTGAAAAGTTCATTGTAGACACCCCCATAAATGTAGACAGGTAGACACCCTTTTTCACCATTAGATCTCTTGATCTAATGGTTGTGATTAATTTTCTTTTTTCTTTTTTTCTTTTTTCTCATTAATTAGAAACTTTCACATGTGAAAAAGAGCTATTTCACGTGCGAAAGTGTCTACAATGAACCTCACCCTATATATATATATATATATATATATATATATATATATATATATATATATATATATATATATCTATATCTAAACTATATAATAAACAAAAAGTTTGTTCCTACTTTAATTAGTAAAAAAGGACACTTGTCATCACCACAAATTTTTGGATTAAATCTAAGTTTAAATAAATAATTATCCAAATAGTAAATTTCCATATTAGGGTTTATTTAGATTAAACTTTTAATAAGTAATTATTCAATAATTAGTTATTAAAATACAAATTTTTATATTAAAGTTGGTAATTATCCAAATACTAAATTTTAGTATTAAGGTTAATATTTTATTCAAGATAATATTTTTATTGCTTATATATTATTTTATTAAAATAATATATTTTATTGCATATACTTTAGTACATTAATATAATACTTATAATACTTTATTCATAATAATATTTTAACTAAATATTATACATGTATTATAAAATATTTTATTCCATTATCATCTATTATTATAAAAGGAAAGTTTTTTGGACACATTTCATTCTCACATTCAACCTCATAATAATTTTTCCTCTTAAATCATCCCCTCTTATTTTTAGTTTTTGTATTTTCATGGCAATAAATAAAAATTATTTATTGTATGGATAATCACAAGCCTAATTAATCAATTAATTTTTATTTTCATGACGATAAGTAAAATATATTTATTGTAGGGATAATCAACCACCATAATTAATCAATTATTTGTATTTCCAAGGTAATAAATAAAATATATTTATTGTAGAGATAATCACTAACATAATTAAATAATTATTAAAAAAAAACTTTTTTCTTTTAAAAAGAAAATTTTAGATATATATATCCGACTTTTTATTTATTGCATCCTAAATTATTTAATAACTAATTATTTAATTACTAAATTAAATATATAATATAATTTACTAAATTACAATTTAAAAAGTTCTATAACATTTTTATCGCAGCCGTGCGATGCACGGGGTATAAAAACTAGTATATATATATATATATATATATATATATATATATATATATATATATATATACACACGCACACACTCTCAAACACCCACAATCGGCCTCTATATCTATTTTAAAATTTTGATTTTTGACATTTCATAATTGACTTCCCGAAGCTGAATCATACTTTTGTTTTTGTTTTTTTTTTTTGGGCCTTTTGTAAAGGTAAGCAGTGAGTAAAGCATTAATGGTAAGGAACATCATTAAAGATGACGAGTGTGTTTTTGAAGTCTAAACTTAATGGGCTCATTGTGGGCCAGACCATTGCACTACTACAAAGTCAACCTCCATAAGTCAACATGGCGCAGTATGAGAAACATAGTACTCATCTGTTCATTTAACGTGGTTCAATCTGGCTCAATAGGGTTCCCATCACTCCTTTCTTTATCCATTAAAAAATGTATCCTTCAAGGATTTGGTCAATTGTGGATCCACAACAATAATGATGCATCTTGTAACCATTGACACTATTATAAGTACCAAATTAACCACACTTCCTCCCTAGCTTAAAAAAACACTTCACCACAAGTTCCTATTTTAATCTCTTTCTTCTTCTAGATTACACCATGAGTTGCAAGCAAGAACCGCGTGTTGATGCCGATATCGATGACTATGTCGACTGGAAAGACCGACCATGCAAGCCGGGCAAACATGGCGGCATGCATGCTGCTCTTGCCATCCTAGGTAGTTATTTAACTAACTAGCTACTTTCATGTCATATAGTAGTTTTGTTTGATTTCTACATTAGTTGACATATGTGGTGAATGGTTTTAGGTCTTCAAGCATTTGAAATGATGGCTATTGCTGCAGTTGGAAACAATCTCATCACATATGTTTTCAATGAGATGCATTTCCCTTTATCGAAATCGGCTAACGTTGTCACAAACTTTGTGGGCACTGTTTTTCTTCTTTCGCTCCTTGGCGGTTTCCTTTCCGACTCCTACCTTGGTAGCTACCGTACCATGTTGCTGTTCGGCTTCATCGAGCTCTCTGTAAGTCAAACGGCCATTTGACTATCTTCGGCTTGTCTGGTGTGAGATTAGATTTCAGATGGTGTAGCAGTATAAGAATAATAAGTTTTTGTTTTTGTAGGGTTTTATATTACTATCTATACAAGCCCATCTGCCTCAAATGAGACCGCCAAAATGCGATATGGTGTCAAGTGCTAGCGAATGCGAAGAAGCGCACGGGCTAAAGGAGTTGGTGTTCTTCACCGCGGTCTATCTGGTGGCTCTAGGAAGTGGCTGTCTAAAACCAAACATAATCTCTCTTGGAGCTGACCAGTTCAGGAAAAAAGACTCCAAGAAGCTATCAACTTACTTCAACTGCGCCTATTTTGCGTTCTGCATCGGTGAACTCATCGCGCTAACGGTTCTCGTATGGGTGCAAACACATTCCGGGATGGATATCGGGTTCGGTGTCTCGGCTGCAGCCATGGCTGTTGGATTAATATGCTTACTTTGTGGAACTCCCCTTTACAGAAACAAACCTACTTGTGGAAGTATATTCACTCCAATTGCACAAGTAAGTTATAAAAACATATCTTGCATTCAGTTTTTTTTTTCATTTCATCTTTTGTGTTCTTAAATCTTTATCTATATATACTTCAGGTTTTTGTAGCTGCAATCACCAAGAGAAAGCAAGTTTGCCCTTCCAGCTTTGAGATGCTTCATGGAAGCCAAAGTGACATGATCGTTAACGTCTCCACCGACCAGTCTCGTGGTGGCGGAAGCAGCCTCCTCCATACCGATAAGTTCCGGTTCTTGGATAAAGCATGCATCAAGATTCAAGATGATACTCGTAGCAATGAAAGCCCATGGAGATTATGCACCATTTCACAAGTTGAGCAAGTGAAGATACTCGTTTCGGTGGTTCCGATTTTCGCCTGCACCATCATCTTCAACACCATTTTAGCACAACTCCAAACATTCTCCGTACAACAAGGCAGCATCATGAACTCCAAACTCACCCCAAACTTCCAAATCCCACCTGCCTCCCTCCAATCCATTCCTTATGTTATGCTAGTGTTCCTAGTCCCACTCTACGAGACCGCTTTTGTCCCCATGGCACGTAAAATCACTGGCCGCGAATCGGGGATCTCTCCTCTACAACGTGTCGGAGTTGGTCTCTTCATTGCGACATTCTCCATGGTTTCGGCCGCAGTAGTCGAGAACAAACGAAGAACAATGGCTTTACAAGATCCTAACCACACCATATCGATCTTCTGGATCGCGCCACAGTTTCTTGTGTTCGGGGTTTCTGAGATGTTCACGGCGGTCGGGCTAATCGAATTCTTCTATAAACAATCGGTGGACGGGATGCAATCTTTCTTGACCGCAATGACGTATTGTTCGTATTCATTCGGGTTCTATTTAAGCTCTCTTTTGGTGTCCCTAGTGAACAAGGTGACCGCTAGGTCCGGTCACGGCGGATGGCTAAGCGACAACAACCTCAACAACGATAGACTAGACCTATTCTACTGGTTGTTAGCCGGTCTAAGCTTTGTAAACTTCTTCAACTATCTTTTCTGGTCGAGGTGGTATTGCTACAACCCGTCATTCTCAAGCAAATACGCCCACCCTCACACGATTAAGGGTTCAAGATCCGCAAGAAACGACGTCGAAACAGGCTAATAGTTAAGGAACAACATCATCATATCATGGCTTGGAAAATAACAAGTTTTAATCAAGTCTATGCTAGAGATATATGATTATTGTGATATATAACAAATAGAGCACCAAGTGCATGTATGCATCATTCTAGGGGGTTTGACTTTGTTAATTAGTGATGTCTTTGACTTTGAATATGTAAGGGCCCACCATGGAGATGTTAGGTATAAACCCATCAACTATTATATATATAAATATGCTTTAGTGATATTGTCTCCTAATTTGCTTTCATTAATCACCTTAGTGTATGTTATAATATATTCTTAATTTTGGGTGGAATGAACACATATGTTAGTGGTTGTTTGGTAGGGTTCACCTGTCCCATATTATATATGCTCCATCCGATCTATAGTAAAATCCATTAGTGGTGTCGGCACAGGAGGAAAGGTGTGATGTGTGCGGTTTTACGTGTGAAAGAGCATGGCGAAACTTACCTTGAGTCAGATCGGGTTCGGGTCTCATTTGTTTTTCGCTCAGTAGTATAAATTTATACTCGTTCAAGCTGAAAAAAAAAATTATATACTCAGTATGTCCTTATTCTTTTTAGTCTCCTAACTTTCGGCTTTAACTATCTTTCGGCCCAAACTTTGCCAATGTGAAAGAGAGTGTTAATTAAGGAGGGAAGGGATAGGTAATTTTATACTCTAGTGAGAGTTTGAAGATATACAAAAATGAGGTATTGAGTTTAGTGCTATAATTGTGGTCATAAAGGTCATATGGCGAAAGATTGTTGAATCACGAAAACAAGAAGAAGGAAACAATGCAACGGTTGAACAAGAACAAGCATGGGATGCAGAGGCATATTCTACTCAAGTAAATGACGTTCAGGCCCTTACGGTCACTGTCGAACCAAAATAAAACAGGTTAGACGAGTGGATCGTCGACTCAGGGTGTTCTAATCACCTTACCGGTTACAAAGACCGACTTACAAACACGAATAAGTATGAAGGCAGCCGTGTAGTTGTAATCACGGATAACTCGAGACATCAATCTATAGTATTGGGGAGGTTAAGTTTTCAAACAAAAACAGAGATCAAGGGCTGAAATTAGATAGTGTATACCACGTACCCGGGATGAAGAAAAATTTAATCTCGGTTCTTCAGATAACAGAAACAGAAAAATACGTGTTATTCGGACCTGAAGGCGTAAGAGTATTCGACAAGTTTGAAACTAAATCCGCTCCAATATTGAAAGGAAGAAGGAAAGAAACAACTTATGTCCTATCAACGGGGTCGGATACTCGGTTCGGGTCGGGTCACACAACAAAAACTAAAAGTATCTAATTAAGTGAGAATAAATAAATAGGGAAACGTTTTGTAAGCACTTATTAAGTGATAATAAAATGAAGAAAATCATCTCAAACTTTCTTTAGTTATCGAGTTAACTTAGTGGTGAAGCTTGGAGTGAAAGGCAGTTGGGGCCGAAGTCAGGGGACTAAAACATGATAATTATTATTGAAATGTTCGTTTGAATTTAAATATTTTAATTTGAAATGTCACCAATGTTTGTAAGCCGGGTTATTCGGGTGTGATCTCAAAATAATAGTATATGTATATATGATGAAACAAGGACCAAAAACTACAAGTTCATCATGATTAAATGCTTGACAAAAATCAAAATTTCATGGATAATAGAAACGGGTCGGGTTACAAATATGGAAAATAGGCAAATCTCACACTTTGTTTTACGCACTTTGCATTCTTAAGACATGTATATATGTTTTTAAAAGTTGCTACGAAGATACTGCTAACGAGTAACATTTGCTACCGATGATGTTATAATTGCTACTGATGACATTGCAGGTAGTAAGTTCCTTTAAAATCTGTGTTCGAGGAGATGATACTACGTAGGCATTGTTACAGATGACCAAAGTAGCTAGGCAATGGATACTTTGGAATAATAAAAATTGTTGTTAAAGTATCAATACTTTAATTTGGGATAATTTTTTATGAAATTTGGGATTATTGCTAGCCATTGATGAAACTTGAGATTATTAATCCAATTTCTAAAAAAAAACTAACATCGTTAAGTTTCTGTTAATCAGAGATTATTGTAGGAAAATAAGTTAAAAGTTGGACGCGGTAGTAAACATTTCAAAACTTGAGATTAATGTCAGCCAATTGATAAAACTTGGAATTATTTAAATCTAATTTGCCATTTTTATGTATTTTTTCTTACAATTTGAGAGTACCTGTAAAATGATGTATAATAATATGATGTATCTGATAGGATTGGTATGTCTCTGAAGGAAACATACCAAGCGGATTACAAAAAAACAAGCGGAATTTTCATCCAACTAATCGAAAACTTATGAGACCTAGCGCTAAACCAAGTAAACGAAATATGCACAATAGAATCAAAAAAACCACCGTTACTTTGCTTGTTGGGTTGAAAGATGCAGCCATTCCGGAATCTCCATAGCACCCACCACATCGTGTAAAAAATAAAATGAATAACCATCTTCTTATTTTTTTTATTTTTATTTTTTGAACAGCAAAAGGAATACAATAAAAGAAAGCAAGCTGGTTAGAAAGGTCTAACCGAACAAGCAAAGTTACACATACATAAGAGGATTGTCAAGCCAATTGCTCGACGACATAACATAAAGCTTATCTCTAGAAGACAAAAACAGAAAAGAACTTCTAACTATGTTCTCGAAAATATCGAACTTATTGAGATCGTTCCCGTTATAAATAATATCGTTACGAAAGGAAACCCCAAACCTACGAGTCATAAGCTTTTGCAAAATCCACTTTGAACACCATCAACTTTTTCTTCAAAAAACAAACGTCTTTGAGTTTCTGTTAGTTAGGGATCGTTGTAAGAAAATAGGTTGAAAGTTAAGCGTGGTAGTAAACATTTCGTTACTTGAGATTAATGTCGTCTAATTGATAAAAGTTGGAATTATTTAGATGCAATTTGCCATTTTTATCTATTTTTGCTTGCAATTTGAGAGTACCTGTACAATAATGTATTATAAAATGATGTATCTTATAGGATTGGTATGTCTCTAAAGGAAACGGTTAACGTCATGTTATCACCCTATTCAGGTCTAAGTGAATATTTTTTCGATGAGACTATATTAACTTCCTATTTACTAAAAGGAAACCCAACCCAACGAGTCATAAGCTTTCGTAAACATCAACTTTTTCTTCTTACCCTTATACCATCTGACCACCTCATTTAACATATCCAAAATTATCTCCCACTAATAAACATCGATTGCACCGGTTTACCACTTTCCCCACCACCTTAGCGAGATGATTAGCAAAAATTTTAGCAATAGTTTTATAATGCACATTAATCAAACTATTAGGCCGATAATACGTAAGCAACCAAAGATTCTCAACTTTGGGGATTAGAGTAATAATGGACGTATTACAACCCCCAGGTATTTTTTATGAAGAAAAAAAAAATCCTTCACAAATGTCAATGTGTAATTTTGTATAGCGTGTTAGCATGTTTTTTCGTTCAACGTGTCAATAGTGTGTTTTTATTCAAATGTGAGCATATGTTGCTTCCTACCATTCTTAGAAAAAAGAGTTCCTTTTAAAATAACCCTACCTTACAGGGACAAACCGAAGGAACTAATCATGTATGATATTTTGATAATTATGCGTAAGAGTAACTTAATTCCAACAACTTTTTAAAACTAAAATTATTTTTACTTTATATATATATATATATTTTTAAATTAAACCATATAAATGAAGTATTTTTATCTTTGATATATTTCAAATAAAATTATATATTTTTAATTTTTTTACAAAAATGTGTTATATTACATTGCTATTATAAATACAACATAATAATACTATTATCTTGTTGCTCTTATAAAAACAAATTGTTATCATCCTTATAATTTTATATCTGTTTTCTTTTTTTTTCCTTTGAAGAATCATCTTAGTAGTTGGTGTCATCTTTGTTTCGGTTTTTAGTTAGTCCTGGCATCCATCTCATGTAAGACCCGACCCATAAAAGACCTCCGTAAAAAAAATTCACATGACTTTAATTTGCCTCAACAAACAATACAACCATTAAAATCATGATATAAAAAGCCAAAGTACGAGCCTAAAAAGAAGTCAAAAAGGTTCCAAAAAAGAAGTATTTTACGACAATATCTAGCAAATTGAAGTCTTTTTCATCAGTTACAAATGATAATCTTCAACAACAAATCAACATATCAATCCAATCATTACAAATTATGTGTGTATATATAGCCATGCAAATGCCTTGTCCATCTTTAAGTTAATAAACTGTGTTTCAGTTTAAGGGTAGAAATGGATGGACATAGGTGGCGGTTCATGGCGGTTGTGGTGGTGGCGTGCTGGTGGAAAGGTGTTGCGGGGCAGCAACAGGCTCCCGCGATATGGGTGATGGGAGATTCCTTGGTGGATAGCGGGAATAGCAACTTTCTCAGATCGAATGCTAGAGCGGATTATTATCCTTATGGTTGTGATTATTATCGCGGTCCTTCGGGTAGATTTTGTAATGCAAGAACTTTCAGTGACATTCTTGGTACCCAAAAACTTAACTTGTTTCATTAGTTTGATAGTTGGATTTGTGTAACTTTTCTTCTTAATATATGCAAATGATTTATGTGTGCAGGAGATTGGATGGGAATACCCGCTCCACCGCCATTTTCGGACCCCACGACCACCGGAAACAGGATCCTGGGAGGTGTCAATTATGCTTCTCCTGCTGCTGGTATCCTTGATGAAAGTGGCCAACACTATGTAAGTTCATACATTTTGACTTTTCAAGTCAAACTATTGAACTTTAGATTGTAAAGAATTCATGATACACACAAAGAATCGAAGAACAATTGATGATAATCGAAGCGCAATTATGCGCTTTACCAAATACGAGCTAACGATCAATAGCGGTCTTGATTCGGATCTTGTAATTCTTGATGTAGAAACAGAAACTTTGACTTAATAAGTCAAAGCTGTCTATCTGTTTGAATGATGGTTGCTTAAGTGTTTGTTTTGATGGCAGGGAGATCGATACTCCATGAACCAACAAGTTGTGAACTTCGAGACGACTTTAGGCCAACTACGAACGATGATGAGCCCCTCGGACCTCACTCAACTCCTCTCGAACTCCATAGTAGTCATGGCTTTCGGCAGCAACGATTACATCAACAACTATCTCATGCCAGACACATACTCAACTAGCCGCAGTTACACTCCCGACGCTTTTGCTAACCTCCTTCTAAACCATTATTCCCGTCAGCTTCACGTAATAATTCGCGACATAATTCGTCTATTTGTGCTACCTATTAATGTTTACTAACTTTAAGTTTGATGAGTTTTTGTGTATGATGTACTTATAGGCACTATACAGCCTAGGACTACGGAAGTTCTTTGTATCAGGAGTTGGACCACTTGGGTGCACACCTAGCCAGTTAGCCATGGGTCAAGCCGCTCCCGGGAGATGCGTGGACTCGGTGAACCAGATGTTAGGACCCTTTAATGAGGGACTCAAAAGACTTGTTGGCCAGTTCAATAGTGGGTCACACCCTGGAGCCATGTTTGTGTATGGAAACACATATGGTGTTTTCGGTGACATCTTGAATAATCCTGCAAGATACGGTATATTTAAACTTACCTACAAGTTACAAGTTTTAATAATTATGAAAGTAAAATCATTTGTATAAGAAGTACATAGTTTAAAAAATATGAATTGTTATGTATGTTGTTTGTTATAATAATAATCATTGAACCTTTTTTTTACAGGGTTTATAGCGAGAGATAAAGCGTGTTGTGGGACGGGAAGGGGTCAAGAACAAATAACGTGCCTCCCATCAGCAACGCCATGCTTCAACCGCGATCAATACGTGTTTTGGGATGCTTTTCATCCGACTCAAGCGGTGAATGCTGTTATTGCTCAGAAAGTGTATTCTGGATCTACTGATGATTGTTTCCCGATCAACGTTCAACAATTGGCACAACTTAGGTTATAAATGCGTTTTCGCTTATGGTGTGAATGAGATTGTTTTCTAGGCCGGTCTTTTAAGGAAAAAACTACATGTTTGTTGTGCTTTATTTATGAAAAATATAGTTATAACATTTGAAAAACATGTGTTTAATGTTTGGAAGATGCTTAATGTGATTTTACAATGTGAGTTTCAAGTAAAGGGGTTGTCCAAGTAAGACCGCCTCAATCGATCCAACTAGCAATGAGTGTGATACTTTAACTAACGATTTCAAAACCGAAAACTAGACTAGTCTTTAAATCAGTCATCTTACTGATGCGCTATTTAAATCGGATTTAAAAACCGGATGATCTGTTTCAATAATTTTATAACTTATTAAATTGAATATAGAAAGGTGGTAAAAGAATAATGAATAAAAATTTAAGTTTATTCAAATAACTTTAAACTACGCTTAAACTACTTTTGTTTAGTGTAATAAACAAAAACTTTAAGGATTTAATTTAATTTGTAGCGATTTATTTTAGCTTTTCTTCAAAGGTTTGTCACACATCGTCTTTATTAGGTTCTCACCCGATTCAACTTAATAGTCCGGTTTCCCGTCTAACCCGATTTCGAAAAAAATTAGCCAGGCTCAATGGCTAACTAGTTAAAACCAAACCGGCCCGGTCCCCAATTGGACCTGACATGTGGTCCAATTTTTATAACACATAATAGGAAGTACGGGGGCTAAATTGCAAAGGGTAAAAACTATAAATCAGATCGAAGTTATTAAGTTTTAGACCATGATTACATATTTTAATACAACCAAAAATTATGATTTTTGAATTTTCTTTTTGGGTGGATTTCGAGGCCTGACCAAACACACAAATATAATGTAAACTCATAATTTATTATAACTTTGAGAAAATTTGCTCAAAACTCAAATTACAATACACTATATATAGTTCTCTCATCCACATGAACTAGAGAATTGAAAACTATATATAGGAGAAAAAACTTGACCCTCAAGAAAAACTTCTAACCCTAATACAACTCCTATTTAATTATCTAGTTTTTTAAAAATAATTAAAATAAATTTTTATCAATTCACTTTAGATAATTAGCTAGAGTAGAGATGTGCTTGTATTTGCTCACGTAGCCCAATTGCTAGAATTAAGCCCAATAGTATATTTTAGAAATTAAGATAAAGAACTTAAAATAAAAAATGTTGAGTGGTTCGTAGGGCAGAATGTTTTTTGTTTTCACACTAATTAAAGGGTTTTAATGGTCATGTTGGACATTAAATATGTATCCTTAAATGCTTTGAAGATGTTTTGACGATCATACCATGCCTCTCAAACTAGTAACTATAAAATTGAGGAATGTAGTGCATACATGTTTTTGAACTCGATTCATCGGTTTGAACCCACTCTGGTTATCTATGTTCTCATGACTTGATCAACCCACTTTTTTTTACGGTTAAATTTAGGTCGAGATCTTGGTTAGAGGCAGTCCCATATCTTGGTGTCTTTCCACCACTAGTACTCAAACCCCCATCACATCATCAGAGAACACCCCAATCCAGTGACCTCCCATAAAGGTGGTTCCGGGATATCATTTGACTAAACCACTTTTTTGTACTCCTTATAATGAGGTAGTAACTCATATTAGTGGAGGCTAAACTCATTATTAGTGCAAGCTTAATTCATCATTAGTGAGAGAACTACCTTTCCATTACATATATGATATAACCACTTACCTTCTACAAAATAAAACTCACTTTTGTAATTAAAAAACTGTTTTGTGGATTAAAAATTGAATGTGTTTAGAAAAATAAATAAAAGGTCAAACATGGAAATATATCAAAGTTGAGGGGTTTTTGTGACAATGAGCTAAAAATGGATTTGAAAACCCTGGAATGGAAGTGGAAGCGAGTAAAGGGTTTTTGGTTCCTGAAACAATGGCGTTGAAATCGCTGCTGAGTCGGGAATCTAGTAAATCGCTATCGGCAGCATTACGATCGAGATCGCCGGTTGTCATCGGAACAAATACTGCAATCTCTCTTCAGAATCTGCTCTATTCCACTAAGAGAGTGAAAAAACAAGAAATAATCGCCGATGACGAGATAGCACCTTCTCCTCATGAATACGACGTTCCGTCATCGGAGATAAGCCGTCCGATCTCGGAAATTCTGAAAGAACTCAACAAGAAAGTTCCGGATTCTCTCATCAGAACTCGAACAGAATCCAATGGTTTCTCTTGCAAATACTTACCATGGTCCCTCTCTCTCTCTCTCTCTCTTTTAATACCTTCTGAAATGATTTTGATGTAATTTAGGGGGTGTTTGGATATGTGTTTTATTTCTGGTTATCTTGTTATTCCTGTATTTATGAATTGTGATTATCTACTTATTTTAGGGTAATCAGTTCCATACAATTGCTAAAATAAAAGGTTTTTTTTTTCCTCTTATAACATGATCATAGTTAACCAATTTTTAACTTGATTTAGCGGAAGCACATTTAAGCATAATCTCCAACAGCTGGTTATCTGATTCTAATGATTCAGTTCATATATTCACTTTCAAAATGCACCTCCAGAGTCCCCTAATTAATACACATTTATATCAGATAAAATGATGATTCAAACTTTTGTGGCTGCATATAGTGTGTTGGTGGTTCTTGACACATAACCAGAGTCATGTGTTCGGTAGGGAACCGAGAGTCTGAGATGATGCATATGACTTTGCGGCCTCCTAATCTGCTTTATATAACATCCAGGCTTTTTTGTTTTGTTTTAGTTGATGAAAATGTGATTAGGTGATCGAAATTTGAGAAAGAGTGCTTTCTACTTGCAACAAGTGGCTTGTGTATTGAGGGGCTTTACTAAACTATTTGAACTTTGTGGCGTAAAATGTCACGTATCTGATAGATGTTTATGTCCATGAACACATTCTAAATTAATAAATTATATATATATATTTAACTTTGTGTTTGGATTAGGGACTAATATGATTATTTGAATTTTGACTGCCAGGCATATAGTGAACAGGATTATGAATTTGCATGCTCCAGGTACACCGAAGGTCTTAAATTTTGGTTTATTAGATTGCACTCAGCTTTTATTTGGTTAATATAGTTTAGTTACTTTCAACGTATTGTAGAATGGTCCGGGGAAGTGCGAAGTATTACCTATTCAGCCGATGGGAAATATGTGACCGTTACTTATCGGGTAACAATCTATGGGAATGATGCAGAGGTATAAATTTTGCTTCTCCCCTGCTTTTAATCTTATCTTCGATAATAATGCCTGTTAAGCATTGCTTAGTGATGTGGGGCCATGGTATAAGAATTGGCCCTTGCCTATGGGTATCAAGGTGTATTATATAATCCTCTCAACCAACTTCTTGAGGCTTATGTCACATTTTGGACAAATATGTAGGCTTTAGGCTGTTAGTTTGCCTATCACAAACAATTTTTTTTTATGTAATCATAACTAAATCGTTCACTATCTATAACAAAATTCAGGGATAATGTATCTAGAGAACATCCAAGTATTCAACCTTTTTCTCATAAATTGGAACTACCTTATAGGGCATTAAAGTATGTATCCTGTTTCGCTATACCAAACTCGACAAAAAAGGGGCAAGAGTATTGTAAAATTTTGTTTTTTCATACAATGATATTTTTGTCTTTTTAGAAGTTTTAAGGGTATTTCTGTCATAATGCGTGCTTTTGGCTGAATTTATATGTCTATTAGTCTATACAGTAGAAACTTGTGGGTAAGTTAAATATGTGAGTGGCATCTACATAAATTATTTAAAACAATGCAACATTTTACTTGATAAAAAATTAATTATCTGCTGTATATATAAAAAAATACCTCCATAAAAGGGCAAATAAAGATAATTATGATCGGAAGTAAAAGTTAGAAAGACCTAGTCTGCCTGTATACTAACTTTATGTCTTGATTTTTGAGCAGCTGTTCAGGGAGTCAACTGGAACTTCATCTGTTGATGAGGTAGGATATGGTGATCCAGTGCAGAAGGCAGAAGCCATGGCATTCCGTCGAGCCTGTGCTCGTTTTGGACTCGGGCTCCATCTTTATCATGAGGAATTGTAGCCCTATCAAGATTGGGTAGGTAGTAACTTGTAGGTAACTTTTGTGCTGTGACAGCAGGTGTTAAGCTTTGGTCACAATTTTGGCTACTTATTTTCTGGGGTTAATTGTTAAACACAATGATTGATCAGGCTTTTGAGGCTTATATCTTGTCCTGCATTATTTCAAACTTTGAAGTTTAAAAGGTCCTTGACCAACACCATGCATGTATTTGGGGGTTTTATGACAAATCGTCATAGTGAAGCAAGTTATTTGATATGGTTGTGGTTTTATGTGAGAACATTGTTATAGCCCTTTTGGGCATTGCATTTTGGTGTTATTTGCAGGGAAATTCACTGCATTGAAAAACAATCTGCATACACTTCTCTCTCTACTCACTTGCCTCCTATCTTTTTTTAATCTAATATTGTAAAATGTAGTGAATGATGGTTACTATCACACGTGGAAGATGACTTTCTTTCAATGGTATTGTTTGTGTTGAAGAAACTCTTATAAACACATAAAGTAGGTCATGACTATTATGTTGCTACAATAATATGACAACATATTAGCAATTGGTGCGGGTTTCGTTCTATATACAATTTTCATCTAAAAACCTTGTGCAATTTACAACAAATGACTTGAGGAGAAGTATTATAAAACAAATACATCATAATCTGTATTTTACAAGATTTAAAGCTTCAAACTTTTTAACCTTAATACACCCAATTTAACCACAAGACGTCTCTTTCTTGATCTTTTTTTTCTTTTTTTTGGTTTTCTAGCCAGATTTCGTATCTTCTTGTTTCTTTAATAAAAAATTTCTGCCGTCCAAGAAAAATAATACTAAACAGACAAATATAATATAAATAGCTATGTGTTGGAAAGGGGAAATAGCTATGTGTTGGAAAGGGGATGAAGAAGGGGTCCAGTCCTGATACGGTCAAAATTCAGCTCTAAAATCAAATGGAACACCACCAGCAACAGAAGAACCTGTTCCTCCAAAATCACACTTTGACTTTCCTAATCCCATCAAGACCACCACCTGCACTCTCTTCCTAGATCTGGCAACTGGTGATACATCTATCTCTATTTCTGTTCATTATCTACTTTCAAATTCATGTAAATTCCATTCATCATACCAGATTTCATTAGGCCTTTTTGTAGTGTTGAACTATGTTTACCGATCTGTAACTGTATAGTTCATTAGTTTGGTAGATCTACGTTTTTTTAGGGTTTTTTGGTGTTTTCAATTGATGGGTTCGATTCGAAATACAGTTGAATATTGTTGTGTGTGGAATGGGGGGAGGGTTTTGTATGCATATAACGGTGGGGAAGATGTGGAGATTGAAAATTTGGCAGCTTTGTGTTTGGAAAAAGCCCCTTCTCATCACAAATGGTACTTCCGGTCCATGTTCAACAAGACTTTTGGGTTTCTAATGGAAGATGGGTATGTCTATTTCGCTATCATTGATCAAAGTGTTGGTAATTCTCGAAATCTCGAGTTTTTGGAGCGGGTTAGGGACGAGTTCAAGAAAGCGGCTAAAAAGGGGTCAAAGAGGATCATGTCACACCCGAATTCACCGTTTTTACAAGAACAGTTACTGCCGGTTATACGTGGTTTAATCGCGTCTTTAGAGCAGGTCACGGAGAATGCTACGCCTTCTCCGTATAACGGTCTCTCTCCTTCCCCGATTGGGAATGATAATGGGGCTTCAACAAAAGCCCCTTTGTTGGGGAAGTCTAGTAAACAGGAAAAGAGAAAGATGAGAGATCATGTGATTTCGGTGAGGGAAAATGGGGTCATGGAGGAACACAGGAAGTCTGCGGATAAACAGGGGACCCGGGTGGGTTCTTCAAGTCTCGATCTCGCTAACCAAGGTGCGTCTGTGACGGGTGTTTCTTTGACGAAAGAAGTTAGTTCGATGAGTAGATCAAGTACCCAAACAGTAAGGAATAAGTGGTGCCGCCAAGTTCGTATTGTTCTTGCTATTGATGTGGCTGTTTGTTTGATACTGTTTATTGTTTGGCTAGTGGTGTGTCGTGGAACGAGTTGTATTCGCTAAGAACTTGTTGTTCCTCGCTGAACGGATCAGAAACACGTGTCTTTGTTCTTTGAATTTCGCTGCGATAGTATATGGAAGCTGCACGTGATTCCGGATTTGAGATTCAGATAGTCCGAGGTATTGGCTCCTGATTGTTGTCCATAACAGCTTTGTTGTTTTAAACATTTTTGTACATTGTTTTTTCAAAAGTCTATTTAATGTACATGATCTTGTTGAGAACACCCAAGTTGCTTAATTAGTATATGATATCATATTTCCTGATTCAGTCTTTCTATGTTTTTGTGTATTTTCTGAGTCATCATGCTAATGTTTGAGAACATAGTACCTGGTTTAATGGCACATCTGTGACTGTAGCAAGAACATTAGCATGAACCCAGCAATGTGAGTGTGTTGATGTCACTAGTTTATCACTTTTTGATCATCCACATGTACTTTAATGTGCTGAGGTGTCATTTCAATTAGGATCTTTAGTTATTGATGTAATCTGTAATTTCTTTTCTAATTGTTGTCCCACCCCCACCAACATATGTTTCTAGCTTTAACTTTTGATTGTGTTGTTGAGGGAAACATACTAAATCAACATCATCACCCAACTGCCAAAGGCAACATTACATGTGTCACATAATGATCTCCAAATTTGGTTGCAGAAAGTGTCTTTTAACAACTTTATGACAAGAAGATATTTGTTAACTTTGTGAACTGTATCATCCACCCAATTTAACTCAACGAACAAACATATATAATTAGTAAAATCTCTATCTGACAGGCATAAAAATGTTACACCAGAGAGGTCCTTGGCTCATGATATAGGACACTTCAGCTAAAACATATGAAAAGTAAGCCATGAATATCATAGGAAAGACTTCACGGTTCGTTGAATCCATTCTGAATACAGTGTTCTAATGATTAATGAACGAAGCAACCTGATTTGACTCGACAAAATGCAAAAATATGATTCCAATGAGACCGCTTCAACCAAAAAGTTCGGAAAAAAATGAGACTTTGGGTAAATCTAGTTTAGTGATCACGATCCTTGTATCGAATAACCATCAACAAGGCATTTTTTTCTAATATCTCGCATGGAACTCTGAAGCAAAGTTGGATCGCTTGTGATAATGGCATCGACATTTTCAGTTAGCATTTTATGCATCTCTGCTTCATCATCAACAGTCCATGCATAAACCTTCTTCTTCCTCCTGTCAATTAACATGTATTATAACACCACCTTGAATGTTGCTTCAATTTTCTACAAATCAAGCATACCTGTGCAGAATTTTCACAACCGATTCATCAACCAGACCGTGGTAAATTCCAACAACATCAGCACCTCTCAACCTCAATAAGTTTGACCTGATCCCGCTAGAAAAATTCATCATAACAATGTAGCCCACCTAAAAACAGACAAAAACCGGATATCATATGAGGATTTAGAATGATACAGAAGCTATTAGATCATGTGATGGATGGATATGATCTTACTGTCAAATCTGATGACTGTAAAATTACATCCAACACTAAGTTGTCGCTTTTAGCCCATATAACACAGTTCTTACATTGTGTCCTCTTGACCTGAGATTATGATGGTAAGATAGAGTTGTCGAGAACTATATGTCGACAAATTTGTGTTTCATAGTTTGCAAAGATAAATGAAGACTCACAACAGATATTAGATCATGTGCAAGCCCCTTTTCATATGACGGGGGGCCAATTTTTGCATCAACGACCACCTTCTGAACGGAACTTGAAATCAACTGTGCAACATATTATGTTAAAAGATTTATCACGATATTTATCTATGAGTGATTGAGTTCTCTCCTATATTGAGTTACAAATTTATATATAATGATGGATGTGAATGTACCTGGAGTGCGTCTTCCATCGTAGGAATGGTTATACTATGAGAAGCATCCAACTCTTTTATCTGCAGTAACAAGCTACAATATACTTTCATTCAACGCTAAACTTCATAAAAACGCAAGTGGCTTAATTTGTGTTCATTTGTAACATGACACGTAAAATGAAAGTAGGATTATAGGTAGTCCAGAAGAAGCTGATTAAGAGATTATTTTTTTAATAACCGGAGAACCCTCTGGGAAAACTCATAGGACCTCATCAATACCTTGCTAACTAGTGGGACCAGGTAAGGCATGGCTTACATTGGGCAGATGGCCTTCAAAATAATTAAGAGATTATTTAGGCCATACATGATATGTTAATAGTCCATAAAAGGAAGCAAGAAAGCCTCACCTCCTTCGCACTCAGGTATCCAACCTTGGATGAACTATTCCCAGATAGTCGCTGCAAATCCCTGCCTGTTTCATATCAGAATCAACTCTACAAATACTTCATACTCTCCATATTTTGACTTATTTTTACACTCAAAATATCAATCATTTTCCATTATTAAGTAATAATTAATATAGCAAAAGAGCAACAGATTTACCTGTCATGAAGAGCAAACAAAACCCCATCAGCAGAACGAGAAACATCAATCTCAATGCAGTCTACTTGAGAACGAATAGCACTATGATAAGCCGCCATCTGTTTAGTAAAAAATACTAAACTTAAAGGAGGCGAGAAACAGTAATAAAATATTTACAGTGTAAAACGTATAGTATCAGATTCCACCACATACTGGTCATTAACAGCTATCTATCTACAAGATTGTACACCAACGGTAGTTATATGTACATCATTCTTGTTAGCAACTCATGCCTTATAGTTTCTATATGAATCCAAATATAATATAGGTAGTTATATGTACATCATTCACGTATATGCACATTAGAAGTAGGGGAAAGATGAGGAATAACTGAATATTTATACCGTTGAAATAAGCTTAACAATTAATTAATCAGAAACATGGATACATACTGTATTCGGGAAGGCCTTGGAAGCATCACCACCATGAGCACACACAAGAGTGGGGTTGTTTAGCCAACCGCATTTTTTCAACTCCAGCTGCAAAGAAATGGACAGCATCATTGTTATTTGAACTCTGCAAAAATAACATATTGCCATTCTACAGATTGTAGATTTTATAAGCACAACATCATAGCAAAATAATACTTGGTGCACAAATAATCTACCAAAGAAAAAATAATCAAATATATGCATGAAATAAAAGTCACAAAAATGTAAATCTTTGAATCTGACCTATGTCTGTACAGCTACACAATGCTTAAAATGTTTATCTCAGAGAGAATAAAAGATTTACAAATTAAGCACCGGCTTTGTAGCATTAAGGATTACTTTAAGTTTTTGTTTTCACTCTGTAGTTTGAGGCTCCATGTGGCTTTCCAAAAAGGGCATATGTTGAATTAATGATTTGTTTTCCAAGATGATATCTATTTGATGTCCTATTCACATACACATTCCAATTTTATCACATCAAGCATCCTTACCAAGAACTCTTGCAGTTGATAAAAAAGAACTAGGGGGTTGAAATAAAATAGATACATATCATTACTACATCATGCAATTGCTGCTTAATCCACACAATACCTTCCAAAATATATTCACTATATTCCTGAGAAAGTTGTTTACATGAAATTCTAAACTCAAACTTAAAGACTTTCTTAATTTAAACTGTAATATGACATGATCCCCTCTGATCACAAACATACTTCAGATAGATTGCAACATTTATGCAGATGATCAGTGATTAATTACAGGGTTTTTAAGACCAAAATTGATTTTAGCGACATGATGTAGTAATGATATGTATCTATTTTATTTCAACCCCCTAGTTCTTTTTTATCAACTGCAAGAGTTCTTGGTAAGGATGCTTGATGTGATAAAATTGGAATGTGTATGTGAATGGGACATCAAATAGATATCATCTTGGAAAACTAATCCATTAATTCAACATATGCCCTTTTTGGAAAGCCACATGTAAAAACAGATGATCAGTGATTAATTACAGGCTTTTTTAAGACCAAAAATGATTTTAGCGGTTTGTAGATTATACGAATCTTGTGTTGGATATGACAACCCTATGTTATCTCCTTGTTAACTTTAACATTCCATAGGAGAATGATTCATTCCATGAAAAAAATCACTCCCTCCACTTCGACGAGAAACAACATGTTTTCTGTGTTCAATACTAAATCTAGCACTAGCCAAATACAAATTTGCAATCAAGTTCGCGTCAAATACAACAACCGCGCTATTCATTTGAAGCATATGCTAATGTTACCAGAATAACAAACCTAACTCAATAAAATTGATCAAATCTGGATCAAATTTGAGTCCTGAATTACTCTTCTCAAACGTTTATAAGATCAGGAAAGCATTTTCGAATATCATTAACATCGATCAAGTGTAGTATTGTAAATTGCAAGAGAGAATTGATACCTGATGGAAACGCCGGAGACTGAAGTGAAAATAAACCGGAGGAAGGATAGCGATGAATGCGAGGATTATAAGAAGGTATCGGAAGACATACTTTCTGGAGAAGTATATTCTGATTCTCCGATCGAGCGACGGTGACTGTGTAAAGGCGCCACCACCACGTCGTCTTCTCCATTTAAATGGTGTCGCCATCGACGAATTGTAGGAGATCGTGTTCACGATCTGCAACTGAATTTGGTGGTTGGTTTCGTTGGTCAAATAATACCCCAACCATTGTAGCATTGTCTCAATGGTATCGGTGTTGTTTGGACTTTGGGGAAACCCAGGTTCAAATCTCACTGTTGGCAAATGATTGATGACCAAGGGCAACCTTGGTTCGAGTCATGATGCCGACCGGTTTTACCCAGCACGCAGGTTACTCCAGATAGTTCTGCTATTGTGGAGGCTTGCAACTGTCTAAGCTTGGGTTGAAACCTACGGGTTTCAACGAAGGTCCCATGTGGGCCTGCTAGACAGTCGCATGGTTTTCCCGGGGAACGTCCATATGCCCCACACGACCCCAGCTGAGGCACGGTTAGGACACTCATGTCTGGCTGTCTGTGGGGTGGACCCTCATCTCCTCCTCTACGGAGGTAGGATAGGTGCGCGATGTCCTAACCCATCGTGACCAAACATCGCCGTTCCAAAAAAAAAAAAAAAAAAAAAAATAATACCCAATCGCTAATCAAACCAACAAAACAAAATTTAACCTAACCAGGCTCGCTCTCACTTTAACAAAACAATAGTGTGGACTTTTTCGGCGGTTTATTGTAAGGATTTTTGGGGTTTGAAAACCGATACGATTTGGTTAGAGATGTCCTCTTTCATATTTTCAAGCATATCGGAATTTCTGTAGAGACAGAGGCCTCGTAAATTTCGTGACTGATGCGTTAAAAGGAATATCAACTCTCAGACCAGCAGATATTTTAGTCTTTGAATGGATCGGGGGGATAAACATGCATGTGTAGATCTTACAGAGCCTTGTGAGTTTAGGGTGCGGTTACAAACCCAAACCGGTTATGAGTAAAAACTGGTTACAAACCGATTGCTACGTTTAATTTTTTTTTAAACACGTTATATAAACTAATAAACATACATTTCATTGATTTGAAACTTAAAAACATCACAAACATAAGTTAAACAACGAAACTAGTATAATATTCTATATTTACCTCGTTGCCTCAGCCACCGAGTTGTTCTTTTGGTCTTGCAATGGACTTCCAAATGTGCTCGTAAATTAGAGTTTGAATCTCCTTTAAGAACGGTTCCACAACTCTTGCACCGAGCCCTCGTAACCATTTTTCAACTCAGACATGTAGAAATGGCAAAACAAGTTCGGGTCTTTTTTCGTTGGTATGATGTTCACAATGGTGTATTCTTCGTCGCCACTAGAACTTGCCACTAGAGTGAAAGAAATTAGTGTTTGAGAGATGAAGAAACGAGGTAATGAAACTAACTCACCATTGTGCTATATTTACCATAAACTAGGGTCAAAATATGTAAAAAAAACACCCCAAAACGGTAAAAGAAAAAAGGCTAGAAATCCATTGCCAACGGTCATATAACGACTATATTATGGGCTTAAAAGTAATGTGTATAAACCGGTTTGAAAATCGGTTTGAGCATAACCGTTTACTAACCGATTTGTACACAAATAATAGGAATCAGACCGGGCAGTTAGAATCAGTTGGACAACCGGTTAGGGTGAACTGATTTATACATAAATAATAGGAATCAGACCGGGCAGTTAGAATCAGTTGGACAACCGGTTAAGATGAAACCGGTTCGAACCGGTTATGGTTTCCGGTTCGAACCGGTTTGTAACCGAAAAAGCGGTTTGTAACCGAAAAAGCGGTTTGTAATTTGCACCTCTACCAATTATCGGTTATATTGTCAATAAACAAACGGGCTCTAATTGCAGGTTTCATCGATGGGCTTCAAAAGTATAAAAACGGCCCAGCCAAACCATCTAGGGTTTTCCTCTTTGCGGTTTCAACTTCGATCGAAGAACCAGAAACTTCAACCGGTGATCTCTGTAATCTCTCTCTCGTCACCTGTTTACAGTTCGCGACTGCAATTTGCTACCGGAGATACACGAATTCCGACGGATAAACATGAGGCCGATCCTGATGAAAGGCCATGAGAGGCCTCTCACTTTCCTCAAGTACAACAGAGACGGAGATCTTCTCTTCTCCTGCGCTAAGGATAACACTCCCACCGTCTGGTTTGCCGATAACGGCGAGCGTCTAGGCACTTACCGCGGCCACAACGGCGCCGTTTGGTGCTGCGATGTTTCAAGTAATCTTCACTTTCCGCTAATTTAACAACTAGGTTATTGAAAATCCGATATGATCCAATTCGAGTAGTATGAATTGAACTATTGTATCATGATATGTGGTTAATTGCTGCTTTCTGCAGGGGATTCATCTCGATTGATTACAGGGAGTGCAGATACGTCTGCTAAGCTATGGGATGTTAAAACTGGAACGCAGCTTTTTAGTTTCAATATGGATTCACCTGCTAGAGCTGTTGACCTTTCTGTTGGTGACAAGCTGTGTATTATCACTATCGATCCGTTTATGGGCCAGTCTTCTGCGATTCACGTGAAACGAATCGCTGCTGATCTCGATGATCGTGAGTTTTATGTTTCGTGAGTTTTGAATGGCTTCTTTGTGGTTTTTTATGTAATGTGTGTCGTATTGCAGAGGTTGGTGAATCTGTTCTTGTGCTAAAGGGACCTGTAGGAAGAATAAATAGAGCTGTTTGGGGACCTTTAAACAGGACAATCATTAGTGCTGGTGAAGATGCTGTGGTTAGAATTTGGGATACAGAGGTATGTATTGCAATTAAATCAGGATATATAGTTAGTATTCGGTTATGAGGAATGATATTCAGTGTTGGTTTCTTAACTGTTATACTTCTAATTGTGATCACATAATACAAAACTGATGATAATATTGTTTGGTTTCTTGAATTTCTTCAATCAATGATGAAATTTCCATGAGCAAGGGGATTAGGATAGCACTTAAGCGTGATCACTATGCAGTTGATTTTGTTATTTCCTTGTTTCTATGGTTTTTTATTTGTTTTCATGTTTTTATCAGCTCATCTTGTTATATCTCTTAAAAATATGTATTGTTTTCTTTAAACTGGCAGACAGGAAAAATGATACAAGAAAATGATAAAGATGTTGGTCACAAGAAGACAGTTACATCCCTTGCGAAATCGACTGACAGCTCACACTTTCTCACGGGTTCACTAGATAAGTCAGCTAAGGTAATATTTTCTTTGTTATATTAATTACTAGTGCTGCTCAATGATGTTTTATTCTTTAAATCATTCTTTTTATTTTCATCTTTTTTGTAAAATATTAGCTCTGGGACAGTAGAACGCTGACACTGATCAAGACATATGTTACCGAGCGACCTGTCAATGCTGTTGCAATGTCTCCACTTCTTAATCATGTACGTTTAAATCTATAATCTTTTAGAAGACCATACTTTTGAATATTTGATAATGTCATCCTACCAATGAAATTCCATTAATTTGATCGGAACCGTTTTGTACAATATAGGTGGTGCTTGGAGGTGGCCAGGATGCATCATCAGTTACCACGACTGATCATCGCGCTGGAAAATTTGAAGCCAAATTTTACGACAAGGTATATATATATATTGTTATTTGCATCATCTTGTTCATTTATCCGTTTTAATGATCGGTTTACTTTTAATGGTGACTATTAGATTCTACAAGAAGAGATTGGTGGTGTGAAAGGACATTTTGGTCCCATAAATGCTTTGGCATTCAATCCTGATGGTAAAAGGTACATTTTTTCTTCTTTCACCCTCTAGACCCCAGGATAAATCTTTTTTCTTCATCGAATTTCTGGTATAATCTTGACATTTTTGTTTGCTTAAACGTGTTGTAGTTTCTCTAGTGGAGGTGAAGATGGGTATGTGAGGTTACATCACTTTGATCCAGACTACTTCAGGATCCCATCAATTTGATCTGACATCAAATAACTGAATTTTCAAGATAGTGACTTGAGGCAGAAACATTTTCTTCAATTTTTTTGCTGAATCTTTTAGTGTAGGATTGAGGTGTGATTTTTATTGTTCCTTTCTCATGTAATGTGATCATGATTTTCTAATTAAATTTTGGAGTTATTGCACAGCAAATAATTGCCATTCTGGGATTTTTACAGTAAGTTTTAGAACAACTTTGTAAGTTTAAACCAAAATACCCTCATATCTAACCATTGATATGATCAATTTTTAGAATTTCGTAAATTTCAACCAAAATACCCTTATATCTAACCATTGATATGATCAATTTTTAGAACTTTGTAGATTTAACCAAAACACCCTAGTATCTATCATCATTACAAGACAGCAACAAAAAAATGATCAGCTGAAGGGCAATGTGAAAACTTTAACAAAAATCTACTGAACTAGAGTCTGCCTTCTGATCAATCAATTTACAAAAACGATCATCTTCATAACTCAAACTTGCTTTTCTTTCAACTGCAATCTCCCCTACCTCTCTTACTTTTCTTCTTCCTCTCCTTCAAATTTTCATGATTTCCTTCACGAGCACCAGAACCCCTGTTAAATTTTAAAACATTATCAGCTAGTAAAAACTTTATATACATGATTATATACGCCACCATACATGATTCGGATTACCATAAATCATTAACATATTCGCTGGCTGTAGCCTCGGAAGTACTCTGTTTCTGCTTCCTTTTCATATTCCTATTCATCTTCTTCTTTTCAGTAGCTCGTCTACTTTGTTAAAAATTATAATAAAAATTATGATATATTTAAGCTTCTAAACCAACTGTAACAGTAAAAAAATATACCTTTTCTTTTCAAGAAGTTTAGTAAACACTGAATGTGTTTTTAGAGCAATGGGTTTCTCTTGGTCTTTATCACTATTAGAGCCTTCATTGCCATCCTTTCTGATCACATGTTTCAAACCAGATTATATGTTCAAGAATATACATTTTTAGCTCATAATAACCAACTAACAAGATCGGAAGCAAAGAATGAAGAAATGTCAACACATACCCTGTTTTCTGGCCAAGAGTTACGATAGTTCCTTCTGTGTTTTTGTCTCTAGAACGTTTTAGCAGGCGTTTCCCACCTTCAATGTTTTTATCAGAACATTCAATTCCCGTGTCTTGAGCATCGATTGATTCTTTAACCAGACCTGATAAAGTTTTAAGACAGAAAATGTGAATTTATATACATAAGAACATGAATCCGAAAAGAACATACCTTTACTATTAGAATCAAGTTCATCTTTGTGCAAATGATGATCTCTACAACAAGCAATCTCCATGGCTGTTTCTTCTCGCCCCGTGTGATCACTAACAATTATATCAATCACCATATTCGGCACATCCATAACACTAACAAGCTTTGAGCCCCTCAAGGACCCTTGCCAAACATTAACACCAATTAACCACTCTATAAAAGTTTGCATCATGTTCTATGAAACTCACATCAAATGCTGATGAACCGCGGGAGCAGGAGGAGCGACCAAATAACCTGCGAGATACACTCCCCGCGGGCCCATGACAGAGAAAACAACATCATGGGACTCCTCAAATTCAAGCTCCAGTTGACAACAAGTCAACTCTTTCACCGACAACGAACAAATAGCTATCGCAGGTTTATCGCCCACCGAACACCTTACTATGCTCCGCGCTGGTGAATAGCGTGTGGCATCTCCAAGTGTAGCCTGTTTACTCACAATGAACCCATTCCAAAATCTCAAAAAAGGAAAATAACCTAATTTTCGAAAATCATTCGAGAGAAAACAAACATTGGGAAAAATGGGATTTGATTGGTACCTGAGTAATGCGAAGTCTATTTGGAACAGAATCGTGGTCATCAAAGTGTAGAGTGTAAGGTTCATTGGGCTTTAAATAAACCCCTATTCATCGGAAATTTATTTAAAAAAAAAAACAGCGAAATGTAAACGATTAGTAAGATTAAAACAAGATTGAAACAGAAAAGGAAGAAGATGACGTACCCCAGAAGGCCATGGGAGGGGTGGTAGTGAGAAACTCAGAACACGGTTTGAATTTTGAAATGGGAATGGGTTTTGGGGGTGAATTTGAAATGAGGGTGTTTTGGCGGCAAAGAAAGAAATTGAAAGCTTTTGTGGGAAGCTGATAAACAATCAAATCAAAGATGCAAGAAGAGTGAGTAGGGGTTGTTCAAAGGTCGTCCTTTTGTGTTTCTTGAATTTGGAGGAATAGCCGGATGCTTATTTATGTTAATTGGAGGCATTAACAAATATATGAGGGTTAATCCTCATCATTATTTACTTTCTTGATTTAGTTCTTGGACAAATGTTAGGTTATTGCTATATTTTTAAACATATAATTAATTTATTAATGGAAAATGAAAATTTAAATAATCAACTTAGTGATAATTGAAGTTTAATGATTTATATATGTCAAGTAAATAATCAAATACAAAAATTATCTTTCAAATACAGAAACGAATAGCGTATTGTAAATTGTCGTCGTCATAATATCGTACAGGTTTCCTACTAGTATATATTAATGGCCATCTTATTAAGAACAAGAAAAAGCTATCAAGAGGGTAGAACAAACCCAAAAAACAGTTACAATGGAGCATTACACTAATCACACCAAACGATGAAAAGACTACGACACCTATGAATAGCCCAAAGGAAAGACCATGTTTTAATCTCCCTCGCCATCTCGGTTGTGTTCTTAACATGTCCTCTAAAAGTCCTCTTATTACGAGCCTTTCATAGACACTAGAGAGAGTCATATGGAACACACTCTCCTCAGAGATGTGGTATACATAGTGGGGTGTTTGTGGTGTGGGGTGGGGAGTGACCGAGTGTACACACTCAACCAAGCTTTTCAAACATTAATAAAGATGATCGCAAATCAAACCGTATCCGAAACCAAGCTCTAAATGTATCAAAACTTGTTTAAAACTAATCTCTAAACGTCTCAAACAACTGGTTTAATTAGGGTTGTTCAAAAAATTCAAAATCCAAATAAAACCGAAAATCAAATCGTATCCGAAACCAAAAGAAAACCAAACCGAACCGAACTCCTTATTTGGATTTCGGATATAGTTAAAAATTTTAAACTATTTATTCGATAACCGATTTATTCAAGTAAGATATAATTTACGTGATACATACATGTTTTTTAGCTATCGAATAAAAGACTAAAAAAAAGGCGTATATCTTCAGACTTTACATTCTTCATCTTAAATTATACTGTCTTTCACTTTAGCACACAATGGCGCACACGCAACAACCATCTTGTTAGTTTCTACTGGAAAGATAAACGAATTTGCGTATATTCAGATTGGAACGACTTTCAAATATAACCGTCCGATCGAATTGAGTTCGGATCGGTTCATATCGGATAAGATAACTACTGAATTTGGATCGGTTCGGATTCGGATACGCCAAAAAAATCATATCCGAAAAAAATCGAATAACGGAATAAATCTTATTCGATCCGATAACACCATTAAATCTTTAAACATCAGGATATACCTACCTTTTTTCAAGCTCATACAATTCCACTTACATTTCCAAGGTGAGGTCACCCAAGCACTTAAAAATTGTCTACTTTTTCCCCCAACCAACACTGACCTTAGAAGTTGTCCTGAATAAATAACGATCACCCGACGTTTTTTCGGATCCACAACAATCACCCAACGTTTTTTTTCCATCCCACTAGTTATTGAACCCCCTCTCATTACACTTAGAAGGAAGGGAGTAGGCTCTAGGCAGGTTATCAGTGCATTTTAAGTTCATTTTGTTACATATTAACTCTCTAATATATGCATCGATATTGCTACAAATTATAATATGTTTTTGTATTCTATAGATTTCGAGAGACATTGAGCTAAAACTAAAGAATTTAAATAGTTTTATGTATTCTCAATATCAAGTTGGTCGTTAAAGTGTTTGAATAGATAAATATTAAGAAAAGCCTGAAGTATATTTGTTTTTCAAGGGTGTTTGAACTTTCAATTGTTTGTGAGATTTAAATAATTACATGGTTGCAACATAATATTCATTAAATGATTACAGGAGGTGATTGCACATGTGGTTGGTTATTCGATCGGCTCATTTACAAGACTTTGAAAATGGATCTCGTGAGCAGTTGAGAAGAAAAATATGAGATTGTGATCCTACATTCCTACATGTGTTTTGTGTTCTACGTGGACTTTAAAAACCACAAGTATTTGGGCCAAGTTAAAAGGATATGAGCCAATCGGTTGGGCTAAGTTTGTGGGCTACGACGGCAAGAAAGAAAAACGGCAGCTTATTTTATGGTACAGCTGGCAAAACAGGTCTAAACGTGTCAGACAGGACATGACACGACACGATTAACACGGGTACTAAACACGAACATGACACGATTAACTATTTGTCATTTCTTCAAACACGAACACATACCCGTTTATAGATGTGTTACACTACACGATCTGTTTAGAGACGATTAAGTATCTTGCGGATGAAAACCAAAAATAAATTAACGAATATAAACACTTTGGTGCCTGAATCCCATCGGTTGGTGCATGTAAACAGTTTCAGCTAAATGCCCATGTCAGTCGTATCATAACCATGTCTGCCGACTGAAGAAATCATTATACGGGCTCAAGCAAGCCCCAAGGGTGTGGTATCAATGGTTTACTGATTTTGTCTCTACTATTGGATTTCGCCATAGTTTGTGTGATCATTCATTGTTTATCTATCGGCATGGCATTGAGACGGCTTATATACTTTTATATGTGGATGATATGATTCTCATCATCTCGTCCACCTCTATGAAACATCATATTTATGGATACTAACTATTCTAATAAGAGGTTTTATTATAGCGGGTCTTTGGGCGGTGAGTTTCCTTAGGAGGTGGATGTGGACGCCTAATCACCACACTTTTAGATCACTGGAAGGGAGAACCATGAGACCCCGGGTGACTGGGGATGTGTTGTTCAAAAAAAAAAAAATACAAACTCGAATTGAATCCGATTCATATAAGCTGAGTCAAATTTGATTATTTTATTATCAAAATTCGAATCGAATTTGTGGTTATTTGAATGAGATTCAAATAATATTCGTTTGTTAACATTACTCGCTATCATTAACAAGAGGGAAACTCAACTCATAAAATAATGTATACATACTTAACATTGTTCCTATACGATAATGTTATCACGTGGATACAATGTTATGTCGTGGATAGATAGTTATCATATCCATCGCATGAAATTTCAGCAATCGGAACATCTTCATAATTATTCACAATAACCTGTCTTTTTTCCTTTATATAGTTATATTAAATAGGGAAATTGAAAAAAGAAAGAATTCATATGCAATAATTTCAACATTAATATATTCACCACTTTTTTTATATATAAATGACATTAAACCCTTTAACTCAACTTTACGTAACCATCGATCAAGATCAATTGTATATACTGAAAGGAAAATTAAACAAAATCACGGTAGAAAATGAAAAAAATAAGCAAATAAATTATAGGTTTTGTTTATAGTTCATAGGATCCGTGATGTAACTTCACATGATTCTTTTCTTGATTCTTATTGCCAATTAACTAGACTCTAGCTTTTGGGTTAAAACATGGTGTCCCCACTCTTCGCAATCCTGTTTTCATCAATGGGCTTTTTGCTTTAATTTTCCCAGGTTTCTTGTAGAAAATTTAATTATTCCAATGGATAACAATACAAAGTCAAGAGTTGCTGCGAAAATTGCACCAAGGAAAAATCACAATTATGAGCTCTTGATTCTTTCTTTATTAATACCATCTTCCCATTGGATGCATACTCGTGGTCGTGGTCCCCGTCAAAAACCGTATCGGTTTGTTTAGTTTGTTACAAGGTGGGCCCTCTACGGGCCCAACAAAAACTTAACTTATGAGTGTTTAAGTTCGTATGATCTGCACACTTATTCCTTTTTCAGGGTGTTGCCCAACATTTCACTTTTTAGGATTGCACTATAATTTATTTATTTATTTTTTAGGGTATTGATTATTGCTCAAATTCTTGTCTTTCCCATATAAATTACTTTGCAATCACAAATTAGCAAATCCCTAAAACAATTTGGAAGGCTTCATGTGATTTAGGCTTTGGTGGGACCAAAAGTTTCACCATTAGTCTTTAAATTGAAGCAATTTAGGTCAAAGTCCATGCTTAGGGGACTGCAAACATCATCAGGATTCCCAAAAGTAATCACACACATGATTTAAGTTATAATTTGGTGGGAACAAAACCATACCATGAGTAACACTTTTGTAACTTAAATATTTCTATTCATCACCTTCTTTTTGAGGTGGCATGCAATTAGTTGATTTTAAATGATACAACAAACACACTATAATCTGAGGACCTTAATTATCTCCCAGATAAGAATGCTAGAGGCCCAACTATGGCTGCATTAATGTATGTGGCAGGTTCCGAGTGGCTGTAATCGGTTCGCTCATCAGGGAAGAAATCGTTGTTGTTTGGACCACCGACGATTGCACCAACTAGTATGTTCGGGTTCGGGTTAGAAGTATAGTAGAATGGTTGGAAACCCCCTTCACACCCAAATGATTTTGGGTGAGTTGTGATTGAGGGTAACGAGGACCCTCTATGATGAATTCTTTTTGGGTAGTTTGTGCCGTATCCGACCATATACGACATCTTCATCGGGTTATCTCCTAATATATAGTCCACCTGCAAAAAAAATTTTTTTTTTGATAAATCTTTTATGATTTTACTCATCAAGATTTTATAAATGAAGGACAAAAATCAAGAAAGATACCTGTTTTCTTGCAAGATTGATTAGGGTATTTGGGGTGACTAATATGTTGCCACAGTTGAAGGTGCTTTTGGCTGATTTCATATACTTGGCATATGTGGTGAGCAAGTTGGTTATGGATGTCACATATTGGAGATTATTATCAGGCAATTTGAACATTAAACCCCCTGATATGGAAGAAAATCACGAAATTAGTCTTTTTTAGACATGTTAAACATTTATGTCACGTTAAATAATGTCACACGTATAGCTATCACATACGTTTATCTTTAGTTGCGTATCTACTTTACATGCTTAAACCTAAATACTCTCATTTTATACGCGAAAAATAGCACATTTTCAAATCTTTACGTGAAAATGTGTCGTGTATCGCATTAGTTTAAGCCAACAAAAAAGACTCCCACACGAGATTAAAACTTAAAAGTACACATATAACTCTTAATTGTACCTTTAGTATATTGTGTACTCGAATAAGGAGAATTGGGTAGAATCCTGCACATGAAATCTTGAGCTTGTTGTCTGTAAGGCTCATATGACTTATCATTTCCCACCAAACTCAACTGGTGAACATAAAACCATGAACATTAACAATAGGGGACTTAAAACCTCAAAATTTCGAAAAATAAACGGATAATGACAACTCACCCTTGATAGAAGAACTCGAGCACCTGCAAGTTTGTCGTCCCAGCTGAATATATCAGTTGAACCATAAGAACCTAATGAATCTATAAAATTGCGGTATGATACGTCTTTCGTCGCTCTTAGCAACCATGCAGCTCCCCACAACAATTCATCCTGTTGAACCACAACGATAAGTTACAGATTGTAACTGAAATTGAAAATCAAAAGTTGAAAATTAGCGTAAAGATTACCTTATATCCCGAATAGGAACAATAAAACGGGCAAACAGCTGACCCAAGCGAATCACTATACGAACCCCTATACTGTGCAGCAAACTGGAACACAGATTTTGCTGTTCTTAACAACAATTTGGAGTACGGCCTGTCTACTTTTCGAAACACTAACGAAGCAGCGGCTAACGCGGCTGCTGTTTCAGCAGCAACATCGGACCCCGGCTTAGTTTTGGAGACAGAGTAGACGGTTCGAGCAGTGTCCATGTCTTCCGGTCTCTCCCAACACTTGTGGTCTACATTCGGGTCTCCAACGCCCACGTAAAGTACACCCGGGGTCGCGGTAGCACACTTGATTAGGTAGTCAGTCGCCCACCTGATCGCGACTCTCACATTCGCTAGTTGCGGGCCCAACGGTTTCGAGTTCTCCAATGCGCTCCATGATAACATGGTAGTTGTGTAGGCCATTGGGAAGTTGAATTTCACATTGTCACCTGCATCATAGTACCCTCCAACCAAATTCACCTGAAAATGTTTATATTTATTAGCTCCCATTTTAACATGAAAACACCATTTTTTTAAAAATATTTTTTTATCAGGGCATTGGGGTCAATTTAATTGACCCCTATAGCCGACATTTGGGCTGGACTGATAGAAGTCAGTCCAGCCTGGTGTATGAACATGTATACGTACATGTGCTTGGGAACCATCTGCGAGAGCGGAAATGGATCTCCAACGGAGATTCTGGGACTGGGAGACGGGTAGTCTTCCGGACCTCTGACCTTCGAAGAACAATATGGATTTCGCAAGGGCATCCTTGTAATTCTGGTTGGCTTGAACAGCATTGTTGGTATAAAGCAAGAATGCGAACAAGATGAAGAAATGGAAGGAGGGTCCTTTTGGGGAATCCATATTTGGGATAATTAAGAAGATTAGTGTGATTCTTGTTTGAATAATGGGGAAGTGGCTTTATAGGGGTTTTAACATTTTGAAAACTATTGAATATTACGCAAATTAAGGCTTTTCTTGTAAAGCTTTCTTTTGTTTATTATTGTCCAAGTAAGGTTTACTACTTTTATGAATGATGGTGTATATTGCTTTTCCATAAAGAAACTAATACCCTCTCTTGAGTAAGGTTATATAGTACGTTGGTTTTTCTGCTTGAATAATTTGGTTAGACTGATAATGTAGCTTTTAAATCATATTTAGTTTTTAGTTGTAGAAATATTTAATTAGTTTCAAGGGAAACAACATATTATGGTCATGATCAGCTAAAGATCAACGTCATCTCATGAGTCGGGTATTACCGGTCGATTACGAAAGTGAAATGAAATTATGAAATTTATTTCAATTTTTTCTTAAAGGCTAATCACCTATCCGGTATATATCTCTTCACTTGGAAAGTCACCACTTTAAGAACAAGCTATCATCTTGGAATTCTTGGAATGGATTTATATCAATTAAGTTGTAACTAGGTGCCGATTAACCCATGAGAAAAACACGGATACACTAAATAATTGCTTTGAGATGATGCACTCTAAAAAAAACGAAAATATAAAATAAATGCTCAACTACATTCCCCCCCCCCCCCCCCCCCACCAACAAAAAAATATATATTAAATGGTGTTACGTAACACCACAAGAACCAGAAGCTGCGAGGTGACCGTTATTATTTTACTAGCCATCGTTGTTGCATTTTGTTAATAGGTTAATTTATAACAAATTCTCTACTGCCAAGTAATTCATGTATGAATCTTATAAGATAAATAAAGAAGTTTAAAGTATATTATAAAGTGAAACGTTATATTATTTTTAGCCAATTTTAAGGAGAAGAATGTCAAATGTAATTAATTTTTAAAGATAATAATTAGTGATATGGCGCATTATTTGAATTCACCCGTATAAAGGGAGGGTGTTGGCCGTTGGGTGATGACAAATAGCATATTCATGCTTAAAAAGGGAGGCGCTGATGTCGCTGTTTAAAGTTAACTACCTAAGATGGCGCAAAGAAATCGGCGCCCATTTTCATATTTAATAAATCTAATAACTAAGTTTGACCATAATCTAATTTGATCTTACTGCAAGCAATAATTCAAACTGCTACATATGATGCATCGGACGTGTAAGAAATTAAAAGGTCTTTATTTAATTGGGGTGTTTAAAGAATCAAATCTTGATTATTCGAGTTAATTGAATAGAATTATTCGAATTTCAACTTTTGAAATCCAGGTTCAAATTCAATTCGAAATCGAAATAGATTTGAATCCGAACAATCCGATTCGAATTTGAGAAAATTTGAAATAGGTATCCCATTCGCATTCTATTCAATTCGAATTCAATTTTCTAAATCAAATTCGAATAAATTTAAAATTATTTTACTAAAATGTAAAAATCTATAAAAGTATAAAATTGATAAAAGACCCAAAAGACAGAAAATATATATAAAAAATGTGGTTTAAGATTCAAAATAAAAACGTGTCAATTAGACAAAGTTAAGTTTGATATTCAAAACATCCATACTAAAGTAATTGTGTTCAGTACTTATTGTGACAGATAACTTATTATTCAAAACATTCAACTTAAGCATTCCTAAAAAACACAAGATTTATAATTTTACTATACATCTAAACAATATAATAGTTATAGGACATAATATCGTGAAGTCATTTGAAAAAATGATGATTATTGAGTGAATCTGACATAATGCCAAATTTTGGGCCGTGAATTAGATAATGCGTGTTTTCAAATTAGAATATATTAAATACCTAAATTTTAAATTTTCTAAATTTGTGAAAATAAGGAGTTGTTGATGAAAACTAATTTAAATATTTATATAATTATTTATATTTTTTATATACAATATATATATATATATATATATATATATATATATAATATATTGCTAATTCGAATTCGAAATTGAGATTAAGTTTGAATTCGATTCGAAATTCGATATCAGACATCGAATCGAATTTGAATTCGAAATTGAAATTTCGAACCGGTGACTTTCGAATCAAATCAAGTCGAATTTTCAAAATTTTAAATTTTCAAATACGATTCGAATACTGAACTCCCCTACCTTTAATGGTGTCAACTTTAATATGAATAAGATCAAAGGCATCTCTAAGAATTGTAACAAATTTATGTGCCCTAGACAATATAAAAAATTGACCCTTATAATTATAAAGTTAAAAACTTATATAAAAAGTCAATCATGCGATAAAAATTATAATAACAATAAATAAAACCAGCGTGTTGTAGTAAAATGTTTGAATTTAACTAGTGATCAAAGAAATCGTGTGGCTCTCTTAGCATTTTTAATAGCAAAGCTTTTGATCAATCATTCATAATCAGTATTATGAGTATAGAATGTTTAAAAGTATAATTATAAATGGTTAGAAGTGTAATATAGAAATCAGAAATAAAAAACAAAACAAGAAAGTTGGTTTTATGAATGGTTACAAGATTTGTTTTTTTTAACACCTCTAGGCATACCCTAAACTACATCTAATCTACTTTATTGTCATTGGCAAGAAACCACAAGCCCCTAATGGTAAATTATGATGATGAGGAGACTCGTGGCCTTAATGTTATAGTTCGATTCTCAGAGCTGAGAGGTTTTTTACCCAGCCGTTCATGAAGGTTTTTTCTGAAACGGGTTGACTAATGAGCTTGGACGCCGAAGACGGCCTTTTGCCATTAGCTTCCTGGTTCGACTCGGGTTTCATTTAGTTGGTTGTTCAAAATAATATTGTCCTACACAAGATTCGAACCGTTAATATATTTAAAAGAGAAACATTAATAACACTAAAGATATCATTGTTTTTTAAGAGCGAACTTTTTTTTACCTCTTGTCTATAATTGAACTTGAACCTTCAATCCTTATGAAAAGGGACACTTTATTAATACCATTCATCAAGATACCATTGAACTAGAAGCCTTTAAAGTTATCATTATGACGACAAAATAAAATGTCATATTTTTATTAAATTATTTTTTTGAACGGCTAACACACATCACTATTTTAGATTAATTATACATCTCACAAATTTAAATCTAAAACTCCACTATAAAAATATTGTCTCTAATTACCACGGCTACAAACCGTTGGGCATTTGTCCCAATGGTATGAGGATGAAAGTTAGAGCTTGGGGACCTAGAGGTCTCAAGTTCATATCTGACTCAAGAGAGTTTTTATCAAGTGGTGAGTTTCTTCCTTGATGGTGTTCCTGAGTGAGTCGGGCCTGGAGTGTCAAATTCAGTATGGTAAGTTGCAATCCCGTCTCAGGAAGACTCACTCGAATATTAGAGATTTGAAAAGTAGTTCCAAACACGTTCAAATTTTTTTTTACCACGGCTACAAGCATACAACCTAAACCTAAGTGCCACGAACTAAAAGGTTATATACACTTGACCATGCCATTAACCATTATAAAAAATAAAAATAAAATTAAAAATAGAAATATAAATATATTGCGTGTAACGTTAGGTTCGAGATTTCACTTTTCAAGTCTCCATTAATTCTTTCCCAAGCTTTATGTCCAAGTTTTCGATCCTTCTTGTTTCAACTTTTTCTCCGTCTCCACAAAATCTTAAGGATACCATACCAAATTAACAATGCACGTCTTTTCATGTAATCAATGGAAAAATTGAATGGTCTTATAAAAGCTTACGACAATTTTATATTCTAAACAATATATTACAAAATTGAGCTTGCCAACATACTTAGATCTAGCCAAGTGTTTATTATAAGTTTTTTTTTTTACATAATATTATACTTCTTAGAGTTAAGTTTTCGAATCCTATTCGTGCAATCTTCCTCAGTACATTGCTATATTGAGGTTTATATGGAAAGCCCGTAATGAGAAAATCTGCAAGAATCATTTTCGGTTGGTCTAGAATGTGATTGGAAGCAAAAACCTGGAGGCGTTCGTGTGGGTCAAATATATATAGAGTGGCGTGATGTAATATGCAATGGTCAAAATGGTGTAGTTTCTGATTTTAATCCCGTCTTCTTTGGTTGTATTTGTTCCTACCATCTTCGTAGGTTCCGTGCTATGTTATTATTGTTTTTTAGACAGTACCATGGGTCCCTGCCAAGTTGTTGTAGTGGACATGGGGATTCACCAAAGAGCTTGGGTTTTGGTTTTTTTTTTTTTTTACTTTTGTAACATAACAGGTAGGTCCAAAGTATCTAGTCCCGACACACAATCATGGTTGGTTTCCTTCTTAACTTGTGATGGCCAAAATATGATCATGTGTGTGACATCAAAGAAATTTGTAAGCCTCGTCACTTCATCAGTGATATAAAATCGTCGTTAAAAAACAGTCGTACCGTGGTGTACAATCTTATTAAATGTTAATTATTGTTTTTTCTTTCATGCATTATTGAAATAACATTAACCTAACCCACCCAAATTAAAATGCAAGAAATGAAGAACTTGCATGCTTACACGTTTGTAGAAACTAGATTAATTACATCAACGAAAACGTGAGAGTGAAAAATTGTTAATTTAGTTACTTGCATTGCATGCATGCAGTCCAATCAATTAATTGATCGAGACGATTGCTTACATTGTGAATTAAAACCCAACTTTTTGAATAAATAAATAATCTTATCTAAAATATATCCATATATAGATCTACAGTATTGACCTTGTTGATATCATTCATGTATTTAGACTTAAAAAGCAATCGGATATATCTTTCTTTACTTGTGGTTATGTATTTGTTTTCTTCAACTAGCGATTCTTTAATAATTAAGTTAGTAGTGGTTACAATTAACTTCTAAAAGTTTAAAACGTAGTTGAATCGGGTTATGTTTGTGTTCAAAAGAATCGAAAAGTTAAGTAAAAACTTTCCTCAAAAACTAAATCTTATGATATAAGTTTTGGCCAAGTAGTTTCATAATTTGCATTTATAAGTTGAATCGGTCAGATTTTGAGGGGTGTTTATAATTTGTTATTTAAGTAACTTTATCATAAAGATAATAATTTGAGGTTACTAAGAACATTTAATCAAGGAGAGAGTCGAGTCTAGTTAGTAACGAGCCGGCTTGGTTAGACTAGCTTGTTTATTTTTAACAAACTGAAATTTGACCTTGAGTTCGGCTTGTAAAAAGTTCGAGCTAGCTCTAAAATTGACACACCCCCTGTTCAGTTACTTTGAATTTGGACAAAAATAATATAATTTACATTTTGTCATAATTTTACGAGTCCAAATTTGTTTTTTCCCCAATCATATTTCACCTCTTCATATTCAGTTTCTCAAAATATATGCATATTTAATTATTATTATCTCAGTTTGGGAACTTATCTCGATTAGAAGAAGATACTTCATGTAGCTCTTTGTTGGCGATAAATTATGCCCTCAAAGACGAGATTACAATCATATGTTAATTTTTCGTCGTTTAATTGAATACACAAACGAAAAAAATAATTTTGCTCGTGTTCGTTTGTTAGAAAATACTTTTTATGTTTATTAACATTTAAAAAATTTTAAATTTTTATTTAAATATATTGTTTTATTCGTGTTTGTGTTCGTTTGTTCGTTTACAAATTTTGTTCGTAGTTAAATATATGTTTTCTAAATAAAATAAAAAAATGTTTTTTTCTAAATTTTTTATTTATTTGTTTACTAATTTTTTTTCCGTTGACTAAAGATGAATTAATTGATTTGTTCATATTCGTTCTTCATTTTATTTACTTGTTGTTATTGATTTTATTAAAAAATTATGGTTTATAATGATACTAATAATGAATCACTAATCATATTAAGAAAATAAATAAATAGTCAGAATATTAGATCTTTTAAAAAGTCAGAATCACATATTTGTTTCATTAAAAGTAAAGGTGAAATTGTCATTTATAAAAAACTAAAAGGAAAAATTAACATCTATTAGTGAAAATGACCTAATCCTTAACAATTTATGAAAAAAGCTCATTAAGTATAATTTAGTTTTGTATAAAGGTTACAATCCATATGAAAAAGCTCATTAAGTATAATTTAGTTATGTAAAGGTTACAATCCATATGGTTAAATATAAAGGACATAATTTATAATTTACTCTAAGATTTATATAGAGTATTACAATGTTATATGAAGTTTTAACATGGTAAATAAATTATTTACTCTAAGATTTATATAGAGTATTACAATGTTATATGAAGTTTTAACATGGTAAATAAAAAGTAGATTGCAAAGAAAGAAAACTAGTAACTAAAAGTCATGATATCTATGAGTTTTCTAGTAAAAAGAAATATTATACGGTGATCAGCTAGCTTCATCAAAGACTTTGAAAGCTTTAATATTTTTCTTTAGCAAAAAATGTCAGGAAAATAGAAAAAAACTGTAAGAAAGTGATCCGAAAGCTTCAATCATTTACTAAAAAGATGTTGGAAAATAAATAAAACTCCATAATTTTTAGGTTTTACTAACAAAAATAATCAATCCCAAAAAATTCAATGTTTTACAAAATCTTCTTCTGGTCCAACTTGGATTAATTATATAAGTCAGAGGCGAAATTCAAAATTAAGAAAATAAAAACTATTGGTTAATTAACAGGTTAATTTTGAAATATAATAACTTATTCACAAGTGATAAAATCTTTGGACATCTTTAGTCCGACACCATTTTAAAAGGTGTATATAAAACTATGTATATGCATATAATTTGAGGTTGAATGAGTAAATATGAGATTTATGAAGTTCTTATAAATAAAGTAAAATAGTCGTTTCTTGAATAGTTTTTAATGAAATTGATAAACATGATATTTTATAGGTTTATAAGGGTATAAAATTCTCTTATAGAAACTAAAAAGAAACCATGATTTCATGAATATCCTTGATAGAAATCTTTTTCTCACACGTCTAATTTGTTGCCTTAGTGTAGTCATGCTATATGCATTTTAGCATTTGCTTATATGCTAGAAACTTAGAAGTTTATCTTACTAAAAAACTTAATTGAATTGGTTTGATAGAGCTTAACACAATGAACCCAACTTTAAAAAGGGTGCTACTATTTGCAGGGGCGGACCTACCCTATGGGTAGGGGTAGCCCCCGCGACCCCTAAACCGTTAACGCGAAGAAGGAAATTTTTTCGGGGTTTTACGTTTTTGGTATTTTGCGACTCCTGAAACGAATTTTTCGCGACCCCTGGAATTTTTTTTATGGTTTTTACCTAAAAATATGATCAAAAACCCCTTGAAAATATGATTAAAAGCCCGTTAATTACCTAAAAAAAAAATCGTGGGCGCTGCCCCCGAACCCCCATTAGTCCCCGCTACCCCTGATTTTCTTTCCTAGATCCGCCCCTGACTATTTGCATCCTCTTAAAATTTTCTTTTACTAGTTGCACCCTTTTTAAGTTTATTAGATAAATACAATAAAACCTTTTTGTTTTCTTTTTTATACTTTTTAAACTAACATTTTTTTTTAAAATATCCATCAGAATAGTACACAAACTTATTGATTAAAGTTTGTTATTCAAATAGGCCACTATTGAATGAAAATATTTTTTATGTTTACCCATTACTATATCTTCAAATTTATATATTGAAAATAAATATTAAAAACTTCTATAAATTCATTATAATGTTGGTATTTATAAGTCTCGATCCAAAACTAAGATTTAAAAAAAAGTAAATTTTTTTTATTTGTTAAATCATGATTTTTAACTCTATAATAGAACGTGTTTTGAGTTTTTTTTTAATTTCTTATTCTAAAACGTGTTTCATTTCATTTTGAAAACATTTAACAAAAAGTATTATTTTAGTTCTTTTTTCAAAAATATTTATTTTATTTTTATATTATTTTATTTAATTTAAAATTTGTTTTAGAAAAAAAAAGCAGAAGCCTTTTTAAAAAAATATACAATTATTATTTTTAACTTTTTAGAGAATGTGTTTTATTTTATTTTTCTTATTCCGGATAGTATTACTTTAAATATTTTTCAAAAAATATTTATTTTAGTTTTCATAAAAAGATTTTCTTATTTTATTTAATAAAATGTTTTTAAAAATAATTATTTGTGTAGGGGTGGAATGTGACAAACTTGGGGGGGGGGGGGGGGGGGGGTACCATAGATTGTTGATCTTGAGCTTCAGGTTCATACACGAGAATTCAGAGCCTAAATAATATACCATTTATTTTATATGAATATAAATGATTTATACAATACAATATAAGATATTTTCACATTTGAATTTTTTTAAACAATGAGAAAAAAAATTAAATTAATAAATTAATCACAACCATTAGATTAAAAGATCTAATGATGAAAAAAATGTATCTAACTGTCTACACTTATGAAGGTGTTTACAATGAATTTTTCACTACAATATAATATATATATATATATATATATATATATATATATATATATATATAAGTCACTCCAAAACAAGTATTATTATATAAAATTATAATAAAAATAATAAATAGTATATTTCATGTTATATAATTTATAGTAAATAAGTAAATACATAAAATATGATGAAACAATAATCGAGCCAGACACGAATCGAGATCGACTGATCACTGATGGAGCAAATAAATTCTTCACTAGTCAAAGTCAAGCTTCAAACAAATAACTCGAGATGACTATAAAACGATCTTGAGATCAAGAACGCACTTCTAGGAGTTCATATTGATTTTTCTTCGGTTCAAGGCTACCTATTCCAATCATAAACAAAATTATCATCGTTAGCTTAGTTTTGCCCTTACCAACTTCAGCGTGAACAAATCATTTCATGACCAACTATATATGTTTATGAGATTTTGATTCGGTCTAAGATATTCATGCATACATGAAATGAAGTTCCCGGATTCCCTCGCATTGTTTACTTGTTTTTATGTAAATATTGTTTCTTATATTCATACTTCTTTATTATTATGGAATGGTGATGGTAATATTTAGAATTCATAATAAAAAAAATCAAGAAATCACTCTTGGGAGACAGTCTCCTTCCATTTTTGGGCACTTAGGTACTTTTTTTGAACATTTAATTAGATTAGGTAAGTATTCAAATTAAGAACAAAAGCAAAATGAAATTAAGTAAAGTCACGGGCCTATCCATTTATTAATTCGAGTCATGTAACCCCATTGAATAATCAAACGATTTATGTATCACATGTTTACACCCAAGATTCAAAACACTACAATTCCATGTTGTCTAAGTTTCAAAGTAAATGAAATCTTTTTTAACAGTATGTTTGGGTTTAGTGGCATTCCTTTTTTATATATTTATTTTCTAATTTTAGAAGAAATCTGGTTATTTCTGATAAAACTTATGTCTTCAGCTCCGAAAGTATTTTTGGTCACGCCCGATTTTAAACACAAAACTTTAAGGTCTGAAGTCCCTAAATACGTTTAAGCTATGAGCTCGGTGAACTTCTAAATGCGATATTTCGATAGCATGTCCACCGGATGAGTTTGGGCTACAACTTGGTCCCAAAAATATATCTTGTTTATTTCTCTATTACATCCCCACCTTTTTCCTCGAGCCAACCAAGTATTTGAACACTAGTCAAAGAATCAAAATTTATAAATAAATGAAAAGGTTTTTGAGTTAATCTTTTATTCTTAGTCAAATATTATTCCCTACTTAGTAACAAAGATATCAACTAACTTATTAAACTCATTTGATAAAAGAAAATATATAGCTATTTTCTTTGATAAAATCATTTTAGTTAACTACTTGGTTATATTACACAAATTTATAGAAATATTTGTAGACTAATAGTACAATCGTACTATTACATATTAGTTGGTCCTAAAAAAATCTTAAAAGATAGAAAAGTTCTACTGGACTGGAACCCAAATCTACAGACTTCAAGGCTTAAATTTGAAAAGGTGTTGGGCTTATCCTGGGCTCAGGCTTTCTAGATCTTTTAGGATTAGGTTTCTTTGGGCCTGGTCCATTCTGGACTTTGTGACTCTAATTGGGCAAAGAATTTAAGAACCCACGGACATTATGTTGTCGACTTCCTCTTTAACGTGGTCTTTTTTAGGTTTAACTGGTCCTTTGATAACCGAAATGGTTGTTGGTCAACAAAATAAAAACGGGTTGACTAAATTGGTTCGGATTATAACCAGTTTTATTATACCGATTGTAATGGGCGGTATCTGGCTTTACCACCACCCATAGTGCCAGATAACCACCCCCACGGCGTTATCACCTTCTTTCCCCCTCTTCGGCGCCGCCACCACCACCACGCCTCACCAGTTACCCCCTCTTTCCAAAACCCTATCACCGGCCCGGGGGGTGGTGGGTGGGGGTGGGGGTGGGAAGGCGCTATTGGCGCTAACCCCTCCATTTCAAGCCCCACCATTACGATTAGTCTTAGGGTGGAATGTGTGGTTTCAGCTATCACATTTTCGGTTCCATTAGTTTTGCCGGCTTCGCCGGCTATCACACCGTCCCATTAAGCTAGTTGATTTCGAGTTTGATTTTCGAATCCTAATGGCTAGTTGAAGCTGATGAAAACTGATGAAATATTGTCGTTTTTTTTGTACTGTTGAAGCCTAACAACTATTTTTTTGTTTTTTAGTCACCTTCATACATTATTTATATCTTCATGTATGGCAAGTAAATCATCTTGAATTATATCATTTTTGTTAACGGTAAACTTGTATCACTGACGGGTAATTCCACCCGATCATCTCTATTCCTCCTCAGGACCTTCTGGCCCAACTTGGTTACTCGTATTTTTTTATCACAGGTCACAGGTGAGACTTAAACCAAAGACCTCACATTTTAATGTGTTTGGATGAAAATGTATTGTTGTTTTTATGATCTCAAATGTTACCTTCTTGTAGATATCCCCCGGGCATATAATCACTTTATACGTTTTGTTTTGACAAATTTAAATTTATGAACACCTACTATACAGTTTTTATTGTAGGAACACCATTCACAAAAAGTAAAATATTATTAAGATAATACGAATTACATATTCAGAAATAAAATATTACAGGGAACAAATTACAATCAAAAGAAATCTAGACAAAATTAATAGGAAAAATACAATGCATAAACGATAATAGATAACAGAAACGAAACAAGAACAGAAAAAAGAAAAGAGGATGGCGAAGGCTTTCTGTCAACAGAGGTCCCTTCAAAAAGATTTCGGGCCACCCAGGTGAACCCGTCTGTCTCCCTGGGTACAACAGCCAAAGCAATGTGTACTGCATGTGTTAACTTAGCACGGGGGACTATACATGAGATGATAGTACAAAGCTGGGATAATTGAATGCTGAAATTTTTTTGCATCAGATGCCAGTTTTAGTTGTGTTTTTCAGTGTGTCTAACCAGACTCAAATCCCTCTATTTATAGGGATGGAGGGGCGCTTCGTAACTGATTAGTCAATGGATTAACTCCTCAGTTAAGTCATTCTAAATTGATCAGTAAATCCTAGTCATTAGAGTTAACGCCTAAGTAACTCATTCGAAACTGATCAGTCAACTTGTAACTGATCAGGAATTCAAGGGTCAAGTTGCTCAGGAAGAACACGAGTCCTGAACAACTATTCTGAAAGAACCATGCGACCTGAGTCGAAAGAACTGGTCTGGATCAACCTAAAAATACTAAGGTGGCTCTCAAGCGACTCGTGACGATACGAGCGTGCGAAGTGCACCATCAAAATGCCACAATCGTCACCATGCACACGTGCGTGTGCGAGTGCGAGTTGGGGGGTGCTTTGCACCCCTTGGTGCACCCACTGCTTGTGTCTGGTTATATGAAAATACAATTCCTAAGAGACACTTCCTTATAAATCACTTTAAGGTTTATGTGTCTTCCAACTTGGAATAAGTTTAACTACACTATTTAAGCTTAAATTACAACACAACTATGAGCATCGGTATTTTATTTATCTTAGCTCAATTTTGAAAACCGTTTATTTCGTTGTACTTCTCTCATATAAAAGACGCGGTGTGGGAATGCCTCCGCCAACCACATGCTCAAGATTTCCTCCTCGCCCTCCCTATTGATGGGTTGGGGCAGCACATGTCGCCAGTCGAATATCGGGCGGTTCTTAAATATCGACTTATGATCCCCCTGTTCCCGAGGGATGAGAGATGTCCAGTATGCAGCAAGGCATGTTTGGATGCTTATGGGGAGCACGCGGTCCATTGCAAAGAGCTGCCCGGTTTCAAATACCGGCATGATCTGGTCCGGGACGTCCTTTTTGACATTTTCAGAAGAGCCGGGATATCTGCTAAGAAGGAAGCCCCGGTTAATTTTTTGTCGGACCCAGCGGATGGGCGTTCCTCCCTTCGACCGGCGGACGTCCTTGTCTTTGGGTGGAAGCACGGGAAGCATGCCTGTGTCGACCTCACTGGGGTCTCCCCGCTAGTGGGGTTCAAGGGCTCTGGTTTCCGGGCAGGCCAGGCTGCCACGAATGCTGCTGCTGGGAAAGTGCGCAAACATGAGGAAGCGTGTCTGGCGAATCAACATGTGTTCGTGTCTTTTGCGTTTGACACCTTCGGTTACCTTGCCCCGGAAGCTGTGGATACTTTGACCCGCGTCCAGAGGGTCATGAACGGGAATGTGGCGACTCCTAGGGGTTTGAATGTGGTTTTCACTCGGTTAGGCTTTGCTATTCAGAAGGGGTTGGCGGCGCAGCTTGTTGCCCGCCTCCCTTGTACTTCATGTTGAGTTGTAACCGTTGTTAATCAATAAAAAAGATCCACAATTCTCATATAAAAAAAAAAATAATAAAAAAATAAAAATAATTAAAATTTCTAACATTTTATTACCCCGTACTATGTAGGATAACATAACATAAATCATCATGATATATATCTGTAACTATGTGATTTCTCTTTGAGGAAAAAGTGTTCATGTGGTGCTCACCATTTCAATATCACGCTCAGACCAGTGATTACATGAATAGAGGTATGATGAGCAAGTGTAATTGATTTTTTCTTAATAGATTTATCAATTAATTAATTTCAAATATATAATTGAATTTATTAGTTAAAAACATAATAAGTTGGTTAATAGACTAGATAGGTGTCAAAAACCATTTACGAGACCAACAAATATATAATTCTTTAAAATAACTTTGTTTTCGTTCAAATTTATACCATGGTGTTTCGAAAAAAAATATGTATTTAGCATTTCTGTAAAACAAAATAGTGTATTAAATGAGATCTTGCCTCACGTACATGACTATACTCACACTCGCGATGTTCATGTTACTAATTTAGGGTTAGGTGTTCTACGCCGTAAGACATCGTGGTCGTAAAACTCTCATATACGATAGTCCCACACCATTCATACCAAATGCCTTATAGTATAATTATATGGAATTAAAAGAGGTAATGTTGTCACGCATCAGGTATCTTATTTTTTTGAACGGTCAACTAAAGTCCCGAAAAACTAAAATCAGACATCTTATAAGCTTATAATTAGTGCGATCCGTTACCGAGAAACACCGCAATACTTAATATATCTTTACGGGGAACCTGCATTTCCTCCAAATAATCAATAACAATCAATTTCAAGGATCACAAGTCAATCTTGATTCTAACTCTCAACTTAAATCCGACATACTCTCAAGGAACTATCTTTCTCAATCCTTTTCGATTGTGACTATGATTTACAGGAACACTTTGAGTACTTCCAGTTCCTAACAAACCTGCAGATAGAGTGCCCATTGCATGAGATTGCTGCAAAATGATTCCATCCGTGGACGGGTTTTCCGACAAGATTATCTCGTAGCCATCACCGTAGGAACCCATCCCGTCCGCCAAAAGCTGCCACACCAAACCGCCACCAACCGTCCCTCCGGTCTTTGCCTCGGTGTAAATGTTTCTATAAACAGCATTCATGTATGAATCTCTTTTGTTAACGTTATAACCTGGATCTTTGCTAGACTTTCCAAATTCGGCTATCACCAACGGCTTCTTTAGGATGGTTCTCGAATCTTCGTAGTGACTAGACATCCATCTTTTCATAAACGCCATTTGCGAATCTTCATTTTGTCTAGACAACCTGCATGCATGTAATTAATTAAGTAAAACATATATAGATATAACATTAACTAACAATATTATGTACCATTGATCAGGATATGCATGTATCGTGGCGAAATCGATTTCTTTAAGAAGATTGCTACCGATGAAATCGGTTCCAACTTGGTAACCCGGGTTTATTTGTTTTCGTTCGGGCATTGTGTCTCCGTAAAACCCCTCCATTCCAATCTCCAACAGATGATTTTGATCCAATGATTTAACAAACACACCCATTTCTTCAACCCAAGCCTAATTAAAGAGAAACATACATATATAAGTTCAAGTTCATATATAATAGCTTAGTTTAAAGAATCACATAGGTAAAACTACTATAATCACTCACATTAACCATTCGTCCCGAGTAATCTACTTGGCACCGGGGCTCATTAATGAGCTCCCATGCCATGATAGTTGTGTCATCGCGATACGCGATTTTGGTGATTGTATTGACTCTTGTTATAACTCTCTGCAGTCATGATTATACAATATATAAGTTAGTAAATGACATATATATTTGGTATCATAAAACATACATTTATATATATTTAAGTTTGTACATACTTTAACATGGTTCTTGTAATACCCTTTGACTATAGGGTTTATGTAGAAATCATCATCACTACTGATTTGAACGCCCGAGCTTCTAGCCCACTCTACATACTGGGGTCGCCCTCCAAAGTCTTTATAATTGTTAACAAAACTTAATATCAACTGAATATCGTATTTTCTTGCTTCTGCCACCACAAAATCCAATCCCTGTGTATTAAAATCACATATTTTGGCTGATATCTAAAAGCGTCCTTCTATACTATTTAAAAGTTAAAAAAGATGTCAAGTACCTGAAATACACGCTCATCATAAACTCCTGGAGAAATTTGTAAAGCTTTATCAACAGATCCATCTGCGAAAGCCCAAGTCCGACATACCGAAAGACCAGCATTTGCAGCATCTTTTAGGACTTGGGTCACTTTGTACCTCTCGTTTGGATCGGTGGCTACATTCATCATCCAATACGCATTGAAACCGTTGAATAGAAAAGGCGATCCGTTGACAATGAAGTTAGCTCCTTCGGTTCGAACAAAGCCTGTAGCATCACAATGACAACCAAGAAGAGACACATATAGAACAAAAGCAAGAAAAGTAAGAATCCATGAAAGATGACCAGATTTGAGGAAATTAGTAGGCATTGTTAGTGATAGATTTGAATGCATGTGATTTTAATTGGGAGACGATGGTATATATATTGGGTTTTAGATAAGGAAGTTTGCTAAATGTAGAAGTAAAGCTAGGATATTGGAAGAAAATGAAGAGATGGGGCACGAATTGAGGCGCAATTGGCTAGAAGATGGACGTTATGGTGGTTATAATAAACAAGTGTGTAAATAACTAACTTACGGGACAAGCAAATAACCAGCAATTGGCCGGTATGGAGTTAGCGTTACAGTTTGGATTCTATGTGGACGACTTTTAATATTTTGTGGTATTATTATAGTTTTTGCAAGCATGCAGACCAACACTCATGTGCTTTTGATATGGTGAACTTAACATATGATTGCACTCGTTCATATATATGAAGTAGGGGTGCTTTTGATAAGCGTGGCTTAATGAAAAAAAATGATGTTTCTAGCTATATTTGTGACGAACTCTAGAGATGGATGGATGATTTTTTAGATAGTTTCTAGGACATTTTGTAGGAAAATTTGGAGATATATTTTACGACGGTTAATTTTCAAGGAATAATCAACAACTTGTCTCTCAGAGAATTGGCGATTGTTTCAGACGTCATGGGTTTAAAACCTGTAAAAAGTAGGATAAGTGGATTTTAAGAGTTAGATTAATAACTGTAAAATAAATAATCAAACCACAAATGGAATAACCGTCTCATATCCTTTTGTAATGAGCCGCAAAATTGGCAATTCATTGAAAAAAAAAGTTATGTATATTAAAAAAGAAAAAGACGAAAATAGCCCATTTGACCGAGTTTGGGATGAAAATAGCTCCATGAAATTTTTTTCCCAATTTTTAGCCCTATCTTAACGGTCGTTAACGACCTCTATTTAAACCCAAAACGACCGTTTCTGAAACCAACCACGGTCGTTAATACGTTTGGAAGGTCGTCGACGACCGTCGTTTTCCGTCAAACGACCGACGACTACGTGTGTGGTCGCCAACGACCACGGTCGTTTGACGGAAAACGACGGTCGTCGACGACCTTTCCAACGTATTAACGACCGTGGTGGACACATGTCGCACAGTGGTTGGTCATCAGGAACGGTCGTTTTTGGTTTAAATGGAGGTCGTTAGCGACCGTTAAGGTAGGGCTAAAAATTGGGAAAAAAATTTCATGGGGCTATTTTCGTCCAAACTTGGTCAAATGAGTTATTTTCGTCTTTTTCCCTATTAAAAGTTGCACTTTCGTCAACGGAAAATTTTCGAGGCTTATATCTTTCAAGCTTGTGGGTCGGTTTCTTTAATGGGAAAATGACGAAACTAGCCGGTTTGACCACGGTTGAACGAAAATAGCCGGCTGCACGGTCGCCCTGGCCACTCAACCACGGTCGGACGACCGTTGGTTTCCACCAAATCACCCTGGCCACTCAACCAAAGGTCGGCCCGACTGTCTGACACACTGTCGAGGGCGCCACGACCGTAATTTTTTTTTATTCGAAAAGCAAAATATAGATAGTCGTTCGACCGTGGGGTACACGGTCACTCTCGAAGAAACCACGGTTAAATTTAAAATACATTTAGGAACAACATTTATTATTTACATATACGTTTTAAATTTAAAATAAAGAATGACATACACTTGCTCCTATACGAGGATTTCAATGCAACGCAAGAAGTGAGCCCCAAAATTCTTTCGTAAGTGTATAGGATCCCATGTAAGAAATCGTACAGAACGAAGAATCCATACCACTATAAAAGAAGCGTAAAACATTTGGAGCCCAATTTTCTTTACTTTCAAAGTTCCAAACTTGTTTCTCAACAGGTGGTGGAATTTCGTCAATGGTTTCAAATGAGTTAGAAGAAGAATCGATTTCACGAGTGTTTCTTTTTTTTCGTCTTGATGACATTTTTCTGATTTGATGGTTGTTTCTCAACAAGTGGTAGAATTTACCTCCTATTTATAGAGTTGAAATAAAGTTAGTGAAAAATTAAAAAAATTAAAAAAAATTAAAAAATAAATAGATAAAATACACACGGTCGGACGACTGCATGTAGAAACAGTCGTCGACGACCATATATACCACGACCGTAGAAAATAGGGTTTTTTGAATTAAAAAAAATATATTTTCCACGGTCGGGGCGCCTCCGACAACCGTGTCAGACGGTCGGACCGTTGATAGGAGAACGGTCGGACGACCTTGGACAACGACTTGTCCGACCGTGAAATGATGAGGTGACGTTTTTTTATTGGTTCTGTGGTAAGGTCGGACGGCCGTTGATAGGTGGTCGTAGGCGACCGCGTAACCGGCCATTCTCGTCCTTTTTTTTTAAAGTGTGGACATTCTCGTCCAACCGTAGTCAACCCGGCTAGTTTCGTCTTTTTCCCTTCTTTAATCCAAAATCCATAGGTTCAAAAACTGTGACCAAGTGTATAACCGTTGATAATAAACAACTGGAGTATGTTATTGGTACTTCTTTTTTACTTCTCGTGTAATCTTTTCTGCAATAACAAAATCAAAACTTGTCTTCTTGCTGCAAAAACCAATGTTTTTAAAATTGTTTATTAAAAAGAAGATTAATAAATACTTTCTATAAAAATGTTAAAAACGTACACTTATTGTAAAATAAACTAAAATGTATTTTAGTAAAAAAAAACTTTTAGTAAAAGTTAAAAAAAAAAGGCTTTTTAGAGAACTTTTAAGTTTTAATAAGCTTCATGTAACGTTAATGACTTTTTTAAGAAACATAATCACGAAAATAACAAATTTAACTTTGAAAATTAAATTTTGATCACCTCAAATTTAGCCTTCACCAAATTGACCACCAACAATCCACCAATGGGACACAGCCAAATCACCACTTTTGGCTAAAAAAGTTTGTGAACCATCCAATAGATACATGACACGTGCTCAAACCTGACATTCCGACAACCAGTTGGACGAACTTTCCCATCACTAAACTCTCCTATGTCCACTAAAAAATTAACATCTGTATTATTCCGGAAACCAGTGACAGATACAGAAAATTTTCATGCGTGGGGCAGTGGCGGATCCAGGAAATAATATCAGGGGTAGCGGGGACTAACGGGGGTTCGGGGGCAGCGCCCCCGGAAAAAAATTTTAGGTAGTTAACGGGCTTTTAATCATATTTTTAAGGGGCTTTTGATCATATTTTTAAGTAAAAGCCATAAAATTTCTTCCAGGGGTCGCGAAAAATTCGTTTCAGGGGTCGCGAAAAACCGAAAACCTATAAAAAAAAAAAATTGCACGTCGGGGTAAAAGTTAGGGGTAGCGGGCGCTACCCCCCTGGGACCTTAGTAGGTCCGCCACTGGCGTGGGGTAAAATTTGACTTGATCAAACTAGGCTAGTATAAAATCGATAAATACGCATAAAAAAGTTTCAACTGTTAAATAAAACTTAAAATAACATTGATTAAATATCATAAAGAAAAGTATCTTATTTCATCTTTTAAAAACAATCAATCATATCTTCCTTAGTAACAATTACAAGTGATTTAAATAATAGATAGTAAATATTTAACTAATAAAAAGAAATTAAAAAAACAGGTAAAAGTAACACGTGTGTTCTACTTGTCCTCATGAAAACTCTTTCCCATTTCTCTAACTTCTTTAGTGGGCCTCAACATAAAATAGATAGTGCCCCTTACTTCTCTTATCTTTTGACTAAATTCATTAAAATCCCACCATCTTTATGAACAAGTTGCAGGTTGCACGGGGTTCCCAGCGCCCCGCCCCCCCCACCTCTCAAGTAAATCCCCCATTGCCTGCCAACTTGGTTGCCGTTAGTGGTGTAAGCCCTCCAACCTTAGCCGACCTAGCTCTAACCGTATCATCCGAAACTGCCACATAGCATTGTACACTTGACATTACTCCCGACGGCTACTAAGCCGTCATTGACGTGCATGTTGTAGCTGGCATTAAGCCTACGGCTAGGCCGACGGCTAAACTGAGGGCTTAATTTAGCCGCACCCCTAATATTTAAAAAAAATTCAATGATATTTTATGTCCACTCTTTCTCACGGATGTTACCGTCGTCGGTTGGGGTATGACGACCGTCGTCACCACCATTAAAGTGTTCTAAAACTTTTTGTTTATAAGAGTAGTAGAAGTAGATGACAATAGAACTATTAGATAATAACTCATTATTAAATTACAAAATTAAAATCCCAGCCGGTGGATCATGATCATTCTAACCCACAATTAACTTCAATTTTTACAAACTCTCAAGGAACTGCATTTCTTAATCTTTTTCTACTGTCACCACGATTTGCATGTCGATGATGACGATGGTCACGTGCTACAGACGAATGGCCTCTCACTTGATCAAACTCGATTTCACGATCATCATCACTTAGAGATGGCAAGCTTTGAGTCCCAGTGGCTAACATATGCGATAGAGTGGTCATGGCGTGAGATTGCCGCGAAATGATGCCATCTGTCGATGGGTTTTCCCTCAAGATTATTTCGTATCCATCACCGTAGGAACCCATCCGGTCCGCCGTAAGCTGCCACACCAAACCACCACCAACCGTCCCTCCGGTCCTTGCCTCCATGTAAATATTTCTATAAACAGCATTCATGTATGAATCTCTCTTGTTAATGTTATAATTTGGATCTTTGCAAGACTTTCCAAATTCAGCAATCACCAACGGCTTCTTTAGGACGGTTCTTGAATCTTCGTAGTGACTCGACATCCATCTTTGCATAAACGCCATTTGTAAATCTTCACTTTGTTTAAAGAACCTGCAGTAAAACAAGTAATTAACGACTTACTATTTTAGTCTATAGATCTATGATTGATAATATTACGTACCATTGATCAGGATATGCATGTATAGTGGCGAAATCGATTTCTTTAACAAGATTGTTACTGATGAAATCGGTTCCAACTTCGTAACCCGGGTTTATTTGTTTTCGCTCCGGCTTTGTGTCTCCGTAAAACCCTTCCATCCCAATCTCCAACAGATGATGTTTGTCCATTGATTTAACAAACGTAGCCATTTCTTGAACCCAAGCCTAGAGAGAAACACATATAAGTTCAAATTTATATATAAATGCTTATATCTTTGTTTAAAGAATCGCGTAACTAATTAACACTACTGAAATCACTTACATTAACCATTCGTCCCGAGTAATCTACTTGGCATCGAGGCTCGTTTATGAGTTCCCATGCCATGATTGTGTTGTCGTCACGATAAGCGGTTTTGGTGATTGTATTGACTCTTGTTACAACTCTCTGCAGTCATGCATGATTAGTTAGTTATACATATAAGTTACTAGCTAGAACAACTTGTTAATTTGGTTGCATGGAACATATATAGATTTGAATTTTCTACTTACTTCAACATGGTTCTTATAATAGCCTTTAACTATAGAGTTTGTGTAGAAATCATCATCACTATTGATTTTAACGCCCGAGCTTTTAGCCCACTCAACGTATTGTGGTCTCCCTCCAAAGTCTTTATAGTTATTAACAAAACTTAATATCAACCGAAGACCATATTTTCTTGCCTCCGCCACCACAAAATCTAATCCCTGTGTCAAACCTTTCATCAGTCAGTAAACACGTTCTTCTATACCAAACGCATAAGATAAAAGATAATCAGTAAGTACCTGAAATACACGCTCATCGTACACTCCTCGTGAAATTTGTAGAGCATTAGCACCAGGACCGTCGAAGAAAGCCCATGTGCGACATACTGAAAGACCAGCATCCACTGCATCTTGTAGTACTCGGGTCACTTTGTACCTTTCGCTAGGATCGGAGGCTACATCCATCATCCAATATGCATTGAAACCATTGAACATAAAAGGTGAACCGTTGATAACAAAGTTAATGCCTTTGGTTCCAACAAAGCCACCACCTTTACCCCTAGCTTCACATGCATAATTACCAAACAATGACATATATAGAACAAACACAACACTCCATGAAGGGCGACTACATTTGATGTAAGTAGCCATTGCTAATTGGTGGAATGCATGAGATATGATGATGGGAATCGCTAGTATTTATATTGGGTTTAGAAATGGAAGTGAATTGCTAAAAATAGAAGTGTATAAAAAAGATATTTGAAGAAATAATAGAGTAGGCGGGAATTGGGCGTATTTTCATGTGCTAGAAGATGGCCACTATGCAGGTGGTTATAATAAATAAATAAATAAAAGTTATGGAACAAGAAAATATCCGACACTAGCGTATGGGTTGTTAGATTTTGATTTGTGCAAGCAGAGAGCAGAGCAGACCAGACCAGTATAATATATGCTTTTGAGGTGAACATAATTAATGTTCTCGGTTTACAATAGAGGGGTAAACAAATTAAGGTGGCTTCCTCATCTACTCGAGATTAAATTAGTAAAAAGTTTGGACGATCGAGTCTAAAAGGGTTCGAGTCTGTAATATGACTTATTTAATAAATGAGCTTGAGTTCTAACTTTACAAATCGAACTCGAATGGGTTTGCAAGCCTAAACAAGATTTTTAATTATATAATTTTTATTTAATATTATATATATAAATAATAACTATTATATATAAAATTATGAAAAGTAATTATGTAATATGTATTTTGTTACGTATTAAAAATCTAATTAGGAATATATAGAAATTTAATTATAAAATAATATAACGAATAACATTTAAATATTAAACGAGCCGAGCTCGAGCTTTAATAATTTTTTACGAGCCAGACTCGAGGTTTAAAAATAAAGCTCTAAACGAACCGCGTTGATCAAGCTCAAGCTTTTTTTTTTATGTGTAAATGAGTCGAGCTCGAGTATTGGACGAGCTCGGATCGGATCAGCACGTTTACACCTTATTTAGAAGTTATCCTAGTTAGTATGTAGTTAGTATTATCATGTGTTTTCTTTAGTTAGGGTATCTTGGTTTTTATAGCTAATGTTTGAATTTAATTATTAATATAAAATTGATACGTTGTCAGTGGTTTATATATGTATCCGTATTATCTCCAACACAACACGTGAGCAATAAAATCTAGTAATGTTACATTTTATATTTTCAAATATATGATAACTATCACCATTGGGTTGAAACAAGTAATTGACTATAGTTCGCAAATTACTAGGAGTTGTCCCTCAACTGTAACATTCCGAAACCGCCTTATTTTTAAGATGATTTATTTGGTTGCGTGGAGATCTTGAGTGATATGTGTTAAACATAATAACCCATAGCCATAGAAGATATATATGATGCATCATTAGTTGCTAAAGTTTATGGGTGACTAATAAATAAAATATGAAAGCTTAAGGTCTTAAGTGAAAAAGTGGAACTTTCTGGTTGAAAATGACTAAGTGACCAAAGTAGAGAGACTAGTTGTGTAATATTGAGGATAAAAGAGAAGAAAAATCTGCATTCTGATTCTAGAGAATTCGTAAACTATGAGAAGAAGAAGATAAGGAATTAGGGTTTGGGGCAATCATGAAATCAAAGCCAAGTTGGGTGGATTCTTGACCATAGCAAGCTAACACCTCCATTATCTGGATTTCCTCCTCAAATCTTTTCTTAAGTTGCCAAGTAAGTTTTCCCTAAGTTTGTAGTCAAGTTGAGGTCATCTATTTGGCTAAATTGTTATATGAAATTAGTTGATATGAGTCTTGTATCTGTGTGAGCCACGAATTGGTTATGCATGATAGAATGCTTGTGAAATTTATTGGAAGTTACATTGGGTAAAATCCCACGGATGAAATTGGTTTATAAGATGAATGGGTGGATTGGGTTGGTTAATTAGACCTTAACTATGCATATCAATGTGCTAAATATTATTAATTGGACCCTATGTTGTGATCGGGGATCCAAGTAAGAAATATTGGGGGTAACTTTTCATGCTAAATCTAATGCCATAGATTAGGTGTGAGGATGCCCGCCAAACGTTTGTGAAAATGTCTACAAGACATGTTAAACTTGAATGTAGGTGAACTTTGTGGAAACCATGTGTGGTGAACCTGCTTGAGTTTCATAGATGAATAAACATGTGTGATATCAATCTAAATGCTCAAGTAACATATAGGTGGGCCCGGTGTTAGTTCAATGCCATTAAGGAACTCAAAACTTGAAGACTCAAGGTAACATTTAAGTTGAGTTCATGTTTGTTACAAAATATGCATTATGGTGCAGTTAATCACCAGAATGAGTAATTGCCAAGTTGGAAATATAGTGGTTGATAAACTAGTTGTGATGGAATAGAATGAAAGTATGTGACGTTGGATGGATTTGACTCGTAAGGGTATAGATTGATTAAAGAGTCGAACCATGTGCGTGCCTTTGGGTGAAGTTGGAAGTATGGGGTCATGGAACGCAATACTCACCTAAGGGTGAAGTTGAAACAATTGGTTGTTGACCATTGTGTACCTACGGGTAAAGTAGATGATTGTGAATTAGGATCTTAAAGACCCTAATCAAGTCAGTTGATAAAAAGTTGAGCCTTGAGATGCATATATTGGTATTAAATGTAAAGGTATAATGTGTTGATATTCAAGTATGTGAATAAATGCTAGTTAATATTTGCATATGCATTGTTGAGTTGAATGCATATAGTGAATGTTAGTTGTTGGTTGCATTAACCGTAAGGAGATAATGAGAATCTATTGTACAAATATAGACACCTTAAGTTGTAGTATCTTGTTGGCCCTAAAGAGCACTAAGTCCCTCTAAACGGGTCAAAGGGTTGGGAATTTGATAACGTTATTTGTTGATAGTGGATATGATAGGAAGTTGAAGGGTCAAAGGGTCAGCACACAACTAACGGAGTTAGTGAAAAATTAACGGCGGGCCAATGAATTCCAAGACCCAAATAATTGGGATTATTGTAGGCCAATATTGAAACTCGGATTATTATCTGCCAATACCCAATAACTTGGATTATTTAATTCCAATTTTTCTAAATTTAACTAGCCTTTGGGCTCCTTAGCCCAGCCCAGTCACTTAACAGTTAAACAATTGTATTTTTCAAATTCTTTGTAAAACATCTTTCTTGAGTGATTCAATTCAACTTCCAGATTTGTGTGAATCAAATCTTTGTACCACACAACTTATTAATTAATTACATTACAAAATTAAAGTCATAGCCGGTGGATCATGATTCTAACCCACAATTAACTTCAACTCCACAAACTCTCAAGGAACTGCTTTTCTTAACCATTTCTACTGTCAAACTCGATTTCGCGATCATCATCACTTAGAGGCAAGTTTTGGGTCCCAGTTGTTAACAAACGTGACAGAGTTGTCATGGCGTGAGATTGCTGCGAAATGATGCCGTCTGTCGATGGGTTTTCCGTCAAGATTATCTCGTATCCATCACCGTAGGAAACCATCCCGTCCGCCAAAAGCTGCCACACTAAACCACCACCAACCGTCCCTCCGGTCCTTGCCTCCATGTAAATGTTTCTATAAACAGCATTCATGTATGCATCTCTTTTGTTAACGTTATAACCTGGATCTTTGCAGGACTTTCCAAATTCGGCTATCACCAACGGCTTCTTTAGGACAGTTCTTGAATCTTCGTAGTGACTAGACATCCATCTTTGCATAAACTCCATTTGTGAATCATCAGTTTGTCCAAAGAACCTGCAGCAATTAATTAATAAGTTAGATAGATAGATTACAAGGTAATTAGTTTATAGTACTCTTTCTAGATCGATATGATTGATAATATTAGGTACATACCATTGATCAGGGTATGCATGTATAGTGGTGAAATCGATTTCTTTAACAAGATTGTTACTGATGAAATCGGTTCCAACTTCATAACCCGGGTTTATTTGTTTTCGCTCCGGCATTGTGGCTCCGTAAAACCCTTCCATCCCAATCTCTAGCAGGTGATGTTCATCCATGGATTTAACAAACGTAGCCATTTCTTGAACCCAAGCCTAGAGAAACATATATAAGTTCGAATTCATATATATGTCACACTATAATAAGGGTGTAGAGCCATAGACACCTTTTTTCACCATTAAATCTCTTGAACTAATAGTTGTGATTAATTTACTTTTTTATTTCACCATTAGATCTCTTGATTTAATGTAAAATAGAGTTATTTTACATGTGAAAGTGTCTACGAGATATATATGCCTATATCTCCTTTTAAAGAATCACGTAAGAAATCACTCACATTCACCATTTGTCCCGAGTAATCAACTTGGCATCGGGGCTCGTTTATGAGTTCCCATGCCATGATTGTGTTGTCGTCACGATAAGCAGTTTTGGTGATTGTATTGATTCTTGTTACAACTCTCTGTAGTCATGCATGAATAGTTATACATATAAGCTACTAGCTAGAACAACATGTTAATTAGGTTTCATGGAACATATATATAAATTTCAATTTTGTACTTACTTCAACATGGTTCTTATAATAGCCTTTAACTATAGAGTTTATGTAGAAATCATCATCACTACCGATTTTAACGCCCGAGCTTTTAGCCCACTCAACGTATTGTGGTCTCCCTCCAAAGTCTTTATAATTATTAACAAAACTTAATATCAACCGAAGACCGTATTTTCTTGCCTCTGCCACCACGAAATCCAATCCCTGTGTCACATTTTTTGCCAGTCAGTAAAAACTTTCTTCTATTTCTATACTATACAAACAAGCAAGATAAAATTAAGATAATCAGTAAGTACCTGAAATACGCGCTCATCATACACTCCTGGTGAAATTTGTAGAGCTCTATCACCAGGACCATCAAAGAAAGCCCATGTACGACATACCGAAAGACCAGCATTCACAGCGTCCTGTAGGACTTGGGTCACTTTGTACCTATCGCTAGGATCAGAGGCCACATCCATCATCCAATATGCATTGAAGCCATTGAACATAAAAGGTGAACCATTGATAACAAAGTTAATGCCTTTGGTTCCAACAAAACCACCTCCTTTACCCCTAGCTTCACATGCATAATTACCAAACAATGAGATGTATAGAACAAACACAACACTCCATGAAAGGCTACTACATTTGATGTAGGTAGCCATTGTTAATTGGTGGAATGTATGAGATATGATGATGGGAATCGCAAGTATTTATATTGTCTTTAGAAATGAAACTTTACTAAAAATAGAAGTCAAAACATATATTTGATCAAGAAATAGAATATATTGCGCGGGAATTGGGGCTCATTTTCGTGGGCTAGAAGATGGCCACTATTATTATAAAATAAAAATAAAAACCTATGGAGCAAGAAAATAACCGACACTAGCGTATGGGTCGTTAGATTTTGGTTTGTGCAAGAGAGCAGAGCAGAACGGTATAATATATGCTTTTGAGGTGAAGTTGATTAATGGTTAGAGATTTACAAGTTATTCTAGCTAGTATTATCACATTTCTTATGGTAGGTAAATAGTCCACATCTTAAGTGATTAAGTTCTATAACGAGCAAAAATATAGATTTAGAGTAGTTTTAAAGTGTAAGCTAAGTTAATGGTCTAAAAAAAAACTTACTAGAATTAAAGCTTCATAATCGTTTTTAAGAGATTTAAAAATTGTCTTTGTTTTGCATTGAGCAGTCTTATGAAGAAATTTGTGTGTTTATTAATTCATATCTTATATGAAATGGTCTGTTGGTCCATTAAAAAGTGACCTCACCGACCCGCACATGAGGTGCTTATGAATTGAAAATAGGTTGCAAACCGGGCGGGAAAGAAGGTTTCGGTCGGTTCAACTTCTTTTTTGGTTTGGTTGGTTGAAAATACAACGTGAGATGACTACATGCAATCATGCATAATCTTTTTTTTTTCTTCTGAAATTATAAGTGGGTGTATGTGGTTTTCTATATGTGGACTACTATTCCAAATTAATGAAATGGGTGACGGAAGTATATTATATTGTGTGTTTACATAAAACATTTATAGCGATGAACTCAAACATAAAGAAAGCAATAATAGAAAAAACACTACGTAACCATAATAAAATTAGAAGTTAAACGATTAAAGTATCAAGATATTATGACTTAAAGTAATATTACAACTTTCTACTTATTACACAAACAATAAAAGAAAAAAACAAAAAGAAAAAATTACATGTGACATGTAACCTCTTAAGATCACCACGTATAACCAATGATCCTTAGCTCAATTGGCTAAGGTGAGGTAACAAAAGACAATAAAAGTTCGTGGTTTTGGGTTCAAATCCACCTGTAAAAAAAGTCCAGGTTAGGTCATGGGGTTTTCCCACCTGTGGTGAATTTCTTCCTGATGAAGAATGAAGATGATCGGGTGGGTGGGTAATGCCCAGTGATCCAAATTTGTCGTTCAAGACCTCCCATTTATTTTTTGATCACAAGTGGGACTTGAACCCGAGACCTCTCACTTTTAATGTCTTTAGATACCTCAATTTAGCCAATTAAACTAAGGATCATTAGTTTTCTCATTCTTAACACTTTTTTTTTATATATACACACTCACATAGTTTATAGAGTTTTGATGAATAGTAAACCTATCTCTAGAAAATCATTATTTAGAAAATTCTAAATTTTAAAATTGAGACGAAGATCTAATGGAGATGAAAATAGAAAAAAACTTAATTAATTTTTATTTTTTAGGAATGAAAATGAAGATGAATAACCTATTTATGTTCTAATCTACCCCCAAACACTTAACTTCCAAGGTAGGAAACGTTACAATAAAACCTAAACTTCAATGGCTATATATGGTAGGGGTCTATGTAGGAACTTGTGTAGACGTCATGTTATCTATAACGTGATTTCTCTTAAAAAAAAAAACATTTTTTTAGTTATAGTTATAAAATTGTTATTGTTATGATTTACTCTGAAAGCAGCAACCATATATCTAATCAACAACCATGAGGAGAAAGGAACATATCTGGTTACTAACGTTAACTCATGTCTTCAAATTTAGTCCACATGGAGCCGTGGTGGACAGAAGAGGGGCAACAGGTAGTTATCAAATAGTGAGGGGTCATTTGATTCCCTGAACTTATTAAAATTAGAATTAGAAATGGAATTGAAATTTAAAACTTACAAGATTAGTTTTGAAAGTGAATTTGTCAAAAGGAATTGCGATTGAAATGATTTAGAATCTATCGACGAAATTTAGGAAAATAATTGTAATCTATCACACTCTTAACCACCGCCCCATACAGTCACAGTCTCCGCCTAGTTAGGACCGTTAGGTCAAGTGAAAGTGCGTGCTGCTTGGGTTGGGCTGGGCTCTCGGTGGAGTCGGTAGACGTGCGACGTGTGTAGACCGTGCAGCAACGTGCATCGGTCGGACTCCGATCACATAGGTCGATGAAACATGTCGCTCGGGTTGGTGACAGGGTGTGCTGGTCGGGCCCAATGAGTCGGGTCAAGCGGTCCAATGTATTCGGTCAACAACAACACGCTCTGGTCCGACCCGAAAGGTCGGTAGGTTGGTCCGGTTGGTTGGTTGTCCCAAAATGGTAGGGTCAGCGGCGCACGTTGACCCGGTTGGGTCGCAGTGTCGTCATGTTGGTCTGTTATGGTGGTGACTAGGGTCAACCCAATATCCTCAAAAAAAAAGCGCGGCCCTGAAAGAGAATTAAATTTTGGGCTCCTGAGATACCTGATTTTGAGTGTCGCAAAAGAAAAAGATCATTTAGTTTAAAACACTAATATTTTTATGTATTTAACTATTAATAAGTGAGTTTTACTCATATATTTATTATTTGATATATTTATTTTGATATTTTGGATTAAAAATATGAACTAACATACAATATAATTTTGGGTTTAGAACTTTTAGTGTATCTATTTAATATTATTATAAAAAATTTATAATCATGAATCTAATAACACTAGTTGAACTAACAATTACTTATTTCTTAAGTTCTTTAATATGTTAACTAGGATAGAACCCGTATGTTATACGTGTTAAATCATTAAAAAATATATATAATTGATAATTCATGAATATTTTTCTTATTACCGGAATAACGTTACATTACATTAAATAAAAAGCTAAAGTTATATTTCATAATATGTCATTGGTGGCTTTACCATCTTTATCAGAAAAATAATATTTAGAACATGTATCTACTTGTATATTTGGAAAAGCAACATACGCCTCACCATGTTTAGAGAATGGTTATTTAAAAAACAATCTAATTAATTTATGATTTGACAAACTTGAGATTTTATAAGTTTTTTTAGTATTTATTAAAATGATCATAATAATAATTTATAAACATAATTTTAATTTAAAAAGAATATAAATTAATATATGATTGTTATAATTACATAAATATAAATAAATAAATAAATGAAATTATATCATGATTATAAAAATAAGAAATAATTTCCGATCAAAAGAATTTATTAGAAAGTTATGGTAAGATGAAGGTTTCAAGTTCGAAACTTATTCTTCAAATTAATTTTTCAAGAAAATTCGTTTTTCTAAAACGTCGTTCTAAAAAAGAATGCCAAGGACAAGGTTTGTAACCATAGAAAATCTGTATATATATTATCTCTTGTATTTGTAATTCTTCATCATGAGTGAGAGAGACATATAGAAATATAAATTCGTGGTTGCAGCCCGTGGACATAGCACGTAGGTCACATTGACCAAACCATATAAAATTCTTGTGTTCATCTTGTTCACTTTTTTCTGTAGTCGTGATTGTGTGTGATTGAACACTCGAATCTCTAACAAGTGGTATCAGAACTTAGATTTGGTTACTCACAATCACAGAGAACTCAAACCTAGGGTCTGAAGAGTCGGTAGCAGTCAGCGTCACCCAGCGGTCATAACCGGTTGAAAATTATTTCCCCCATCTTTGGCCGATCAAGAGTTAAAAAACCGTGTTGGTTGCGCCATTTTTTGTTTTGTTTCTTGACAACTTTGCCCTCTTATATGTATTATAATATAGTATAGGTTTATAATATTTGATAAATACAAAAAAAAAACAGTTAAGAAATTTGAAAATTATAATTGACATAATTCATTATAAAACATTAATTGATAATTTAATACATTAAATAAATTTATTATGCTTGACAAATTATTAATTAGTTTTTTTAAAAAGACTCAAATTATTAAGTAAATTTATTTAATATACATTAAGATTACAAAATTTTTAAAAAATAAAAATCTTGTTTGAAACAAAATTGATAATTAGTGATAATTTATAATTGAATATGTGAGACCCTCTAAAAAGACAAAAAAGACATGTAATAAATAATTTTTAGCATTAAAGATATATATAAACACTAGGTTAGTAACCCGTGTACTACACGGGTTGAATTTAGGTTCATAATATTAGTTAAATATAAAAAAAATGATTAAGATATTTGAAAATTATAAATGAAATAATTCATTATAAAATATTAATTGATAATTTAATACATTAATGATGACAAATGCTTGATTTGTTTCCTTAAAAAGACTCATATTATTGAGTAATTTGTTAAATCTACATTATGTTTGCCATTTTTTTTAAAATGAAAATTTAATTTAGATAAAAATGGTAATTAATTAATTGGTAATTTACTAAATTGATAATTGAATCTGGTTTTGACATGTGGCAGTGCTGATGTGGACATCTTAAAAAAAAGGAATGTGGAAACCATTTTATTGCTTTATTAGAATTAAGATTAAGATTGTAGTATTGTACATCACGTGTACACATAGCATAATTTTGAAGACGAAGATTAAATATACGATTGCGTGAACGAACGGAAAATGAGGAAGACTCCAAGAGGTATATTATTTATATAGAGACTCCTCTACTATAATAAGTTTTAACATTACGGACCAAATCACATCACAATTTCACAATTCAGCCACCCATGTGATGTTTTTGATAAATTACTCTTACCACCCTTGGGTCTGCCCCTATTACAAGATGAGAACAATTTTATCCAAATATGACTGGCTGCACCTTCCTTGATCAACAAGTTCTCATGATTCTCATTTGCTTGGGGATCAAAAAACCAATGCCCTTCTCTAGATGTATAAAACTTTTTTTAAGTAAAAGATTTTGGGCCTCCAGTTACTTACTGGCCCGTTTTGTTTCTAGTTTGTCATCTAGAAATAAAAACTGCATTTCCAAAAAGTAAAAAAAAAAATTGGGCCCCTGAGGCCTGAGGTGGTCTTGCTAAGCCGTTTTTGGGTTAATAATAAAATTGGCTGTTAGACAAAAAAAATTGGTACACATTAGTTTGTTAAGACTTCAAATTGAAAATATTTAATTATTGTGACAAAAAAAAAAGTTATTATTTGCCTAGGACTTCTAGGCTGATGATATTATGACTATTATCTTTGTATAAAGCAAATTACATGTAGGAACCAAAGGGCTTTTATAGTCTAATGATATTTGTGATGTTAAGTTGTTGTCTCTTTCTTTTGAAAGTTGCTAGTTCAAGTTTTTAAATGGACAATGTGTAGATTACTAGTAGGATTTAGCATGTGCATATGTGTTAACCTTTAAAAAAAGATATATTACAAATATGATGCTGACCAAAAAAATTAACACTATGTAGCGAGAAACTGGGAGACCTGGGCCTCCGGGGCCCTCAACTTCAAGAAGCTTCACCAATATCGGGGGGCTAGCCCTTCGAGTCCAAATTAAGCAGTCTTAATCGTTGACGAACACCTACGATAATTAGACAAAGAAGGATTGATCTTTGGTATAGTAAAATGTTCTTTTTTTGTGTGTGTAATAGTAATGTGGCAAAAATACAAGGGGGGAAAGTGAAACTTATTAATCTATTTGGATAAGTAGTATAATTATACCAAGTAACAATTATATATACATATATTCTGTTTCAGAAGTTTCACCAATGCTTCTCCTTCTATCACCTTCAAAAAGTCAAAACTTTTACCTTTGACTATTCCAAAAGTTGGATTTAGTCTTCAAGACAACCATATATATACTTTATAATTCCTTCCACACCACCTTGATTAATCCAATATTTGTCAAAAACACCACCCAAATTTCACACATTTTAAAACCTTTTAACACACACACACACAATTTTCAAGATCACAAGAACTCATGTCCTTCATTTGTGGCTCATTCCGCAGCCAAGACGAAGATAACTACGACGTCATCTGGCCATTTTCCTCCACCTCTCCAAGAAAACCAACAAGAAAACGAAAGCTTTTCGGTAGCCGAAGAGATAATAAAACCGCAACAAACCCGTATTCGGACCGTGGGCTCGACAAGTTCGAGGCGCTTTTGGCTGATCTTGACCAGAGAAGACAAAAAATCTTTACCCAAAAAGGGTCCGAAGATGTGTCCATGGTTAAGTTCATATATAGAGGCCCCAATGAAGTCCAACCAATTGTAGTCAAGCTACGAGATCAAAGAAAACAACTCGACAACATGAGCGTGCTAAATACTCGAGAACCGGATCATCAAAAGGACACGAAACCGGTGGTTGATAAGCCTGCTGAAAAGATTTGGATCGATCAATGTTGTAAAGAACATAAAAGACGGTTTGCGGATTGGTGGAACCCTTCGTATTATCTACCATTGTTTGTAATCATGATCTTGGTGTTCTTGATGTTTTTCGGACGATCTGTCGCGATATTGTGTATTTCTACATGTTGGTATTTGGTTCCAAATGTTAACAAGATTATACATAGTTTAAAGCAGACGAAAAACGTCACGAAGAAAGTGCATTTGAAAAGGTCAAGATGGGCCGATAAGCACCAATAAACACCATAACAGAAGCTTCCGATCGGGCTATTAACGAGAATCCTCATGTCCCGATATATTCTGTCATCGGAAAAAAAAGCTTCTGATTGGTGATACATACTTTGATTTTGGTGATTACACCCAAACAACTGTTTTTTTTTTTCGGTTTGTTTTAGGGGTTTTGTATCTTGTAAATATGTATATTGTATTAATGTAGAATTTGTTTTTTCTTTTTTGGGGGCGATGTTGAATATGTATATTTTTGTAGTTTTGTTGGTTTGTTTTTTACGCGTGTCGACTATCGAGTTGGACTGAAAGTTCGATCGATTGTTTTGACTAGATCGTAAATGTAAAGTGACGGCGGTTTTTATGGGACATGCTGGAAATAAAAAGGCTTATCTTGTCGTTAAATACTTTTAATGTTACTTATTTATAAGGAAGACCAACTATGGTTATTAAATTAATTCGAAGGCGGTTATTCAAAATTTTAAAATATATGTTAGGGCTGGCAAATCGTGTCAGACACGACACGATAAGACACGACACGATTAGTCTCAAACACGAACACGACACGAAAACTTTTCGTGTCTATTTTTCAAAACACGAACACGACCTGTATTTTAACGGGTCGACACGATAAAACCTGTTTAGACACGAAATTTTAACTAATCGATGGTCGACACGATAAAACCTGTTTCACTCAACCTGTTTAGACACGAAAACGACATGTATTTTAATGGGTTTAAGAATTGAGAGATGTATGAGTGTATGTTACTGTGAACAATTGGTAATCAGAGACAAACACAAGAACCAAATACTCGATCGATTACTCAAAAACAGTAAATCGTACAACAAGATTTACAAGACCTAAAGATCATCAACTGGATGATCATACAACAACTTCAGTTTCACAATCTATTGAGTACACAACAGTGTTCATCAACTGATGAATTAGAACCCTAGATTGACACAGAAACGAAGATGACGATCGGAGAAGAAGATTAGGTGCAACAATCTTCTAACGGCGCAACAACTTTACAACTCTCTCTCTTACCCTAGATCAGGGCAACCACATGCTTATAAAAGCCTCTCTCCAGGATAAGAGAACCGGGTTAAGTAACCCGGGTCTTCAGCCCATTCCACTGCAGCTTTAAGCCCACAGCATCAAGAAGCCCAAGCCCAATCAGCATGTACACCTTCAGCCCACTTCAATAATGCTCCAAGCCCAATAGCAGTGGAATAATCCGACACGACCCCAACATGAAACAAAAAATAAACACTACATCAGCTCGAGAGATGAAAGATATTAAAAATATAAAACCAACAATAAAGATATGAATATATATAGTATATTTTTAACACCCCCCTCAGCTCAAGAGCTGAAATGATTGTACAAACACAACTGTTTACTCAGACTCTCATGTTGAGTCACACTTAAACCCTTAGTAAACAAATCTGCCAATTGACAGTCAGATTTAACCTTGACTGTTTGAATACACCCTTTAGCCAATTGATCACGCAAGAAAAATAGATCTAATTCAAAATGCTTAGTGCGATCATGAAACACAGGATTAGAGGCTATAGACACAGCAGCCGTGTTATCACAAAATAAGCTAACAGGTAAATCAACAGGAATTAGTAACTCAGAAAGCAAGTTTATGAGCCACATAACTTCACATGTAGCATGGCACATAGATCGATACTCTGCTTCAGCAGAGGAACGTGAAACTGTGCTTTGCTTCTTACTTTTCCAAGAAATTAATGAGGAACCCAGAAAAACACAAAAACCAGTGATTGACTTCCTAGTGATAAGGCATTTCGCCCAGTCAGAATCAGCAAATGCCCTTAAACCAAAGTGCTCACTTTTAGAAAATAGAATCCCTGTACCAGGAGATTTTTTTAAGTAGCGCAACAGCCTTAAAGCTATGTTTAAGTGAGCAACAACAGGACAGTGCATAAACTGACTAAGATAGTGAACTGCATATGAGATATCAGGTCTAGTATGGGACAAATAGATCAATTTGCCAACTAACTTCTGATATCCAGTAACATTAGTTAAAACAGTGTTGTGCCTTTCACATTCAGAAGTCAAGACATGGTTTAATTCAATGGGTGTATTAACAGGTTTGCTACCTAACAAGCCATACTCACTTAATAAGTCTGTACAATATTTTCTTTGACAGAGACACAAACCAGAAGCTGTTTTTACAACCTCCTATGCCCAGAAAATATGTTAACTCACCAAGATCCTTAATTAAAAACTTGGTTTGTAAAGACTTTTTTATGTTCTCAATTTCTTGGCTACTATTTCCTGTGACAATTATGTCATCAACATAGACAAGTAAAACAATAAAAACTGACTGAGTAGACAGCACAAACATGGAATAATCACACTTGCTTTGTACAAAGCCAAGTTCAAATAAAACCTCCACTAATTTTTCATTCCACATTCTAGGGGCCTGCTTTAAGCCATACAAAGATTTGTTTAACTTGCACACTTTTCCCTCATTTTCAGAAGCATAGCCTAAGGGAATTGTCATATACACATCTTCATTCAAATTACCATATAGAAAGGCATTATTTATGTCAAGCTGATATAAAGACCAATTATTTTGAACAGCCATGGCAATAACAGTTCTAATAGTAACCATTTTTACCACAGGAGAAAAGGTTTCAGCAAAGTCAACTCCCTCTTTTTGGGCATAACCTTTAGCAACTAACCTAGCCTTATACCTATCTATTTCTCCTGTTGACTTATATTTAATCTTATATATCCACTTACATCCTATAGCCTTTCTATTAGCAGGAAGATCAACAATATCCCAGGTATGGTTTCTATGCAGAGCTTCAAGTTCTTCATTCATGGCAACTACCCAATTATGGTCCTTAACAGCCTCATAGTAATGTTTAGGTTCAACACTTTTATTAAGAGTGGTAGCAAGACAAAAATTTTCAACTGTTAATTTTGAAAAATTTACAACTTTTTCTATCCCATATTTGACTTTTCCTTCAACCACAAAGTCTTTTAGTTTATTTGGAAAAACAGTTTGTCTAGTAGACCTCCTAGGGACTGTGATTTCATCAGGAAGGGACACTCCCTCAGGAGACTGCCATAGTTCTGTCTCATCATTATCACCATCATTCCTATGCTCATGCACAGCCCTATCAGGTGTTAGAGTATCTCCACCAGGTTGCTGAGAAACAGCCTTACCTGAAGTGGAAGGACTCTCAACTTCTGATTGCTGTGACCCATGAGTAGGTAGGTTTTGATTAGTGGCAGCTCTATCCTCATCATTGGGAACTGAGTCATCATTAGAGTAGTTGGCTTCTTCATTTTTATACAAATCAAAAAAATTTATGCTGTTAATGTTGTCAGTAACAGGAGTGACAAAGTCTAAACTAGACTTTGTTTCCTTAAAGGGAAAAACATTTTCATAGAACTTTACATCCCTTGAAAAAATAACAGTCTTGTTGTCAAGACTCCAGAGCTTATAGCCCTTTTTTTCATTTGAAAAACCTAACATGACACATTTTTCAGCATTACTTGAAAATTTGTTTGTAGAATTTAGTATTGTAGAAAAACAAAGACAGCCAAAGACTCTAATGTGACTCAAATTTGGTTTTTCACCATACACAATCTCATAGGGGGTCTTTCCATTTAAAACAGATGAAGGAGTCCTGTTAATAAGGTAAGTAGCAGTTAGAACACAATCAGACCAGAATTTAAGGGGAACACCACTCTGAAACAACAGGGCCCTAGCCACATTAAGGAGGTGCCTATGCTTCCTTTCAGCAATTCCATTTTGCTGAGGAGTATAGGCACATGAGGTTTGATGGACAATTCCTAAGTTTTTACAAAACAACTTCATTTGACTGTTAACAAATTCAGTCCCATTGTCACTTCTAAAGCTTTTTACATTTACCTTAAACTGATTTTTAAGTAAACTTACAAACATCTCAATATAGAAAAACACTTCTGTTTTATTTTTGATTAAGAAAACCCATGTGGCCCTTGAATAGTCATCAACTATAGTAAGGAAGTATTTAAAGCCTTCCTTACTAGCAAGCCTATAGGGACCCCACACATCTAGGTGTATTAAATCTCCTAGACTTGTAGTTTTATGATCACTTAAGGGAAAAGGTTCCCTATGTTGTTTTGCTCTATGACAAACATCACAGGGATCTTTGTTACTTTGAGATACCAGTTTCAAATCATGTTTAAGAACTCTAAGGACAGGATCAGAGGGGTGTCCAAGTCTGGTATGCCACAAATCTTCATTACCATTAGGACCAAACCACACCTTATTAACAACAGGAATGCTATCACACATATATAGGCCATCAATTTGACTACCAATCACCAGAATTTTCCTGGTTAAAGAGTCCTGAACAAAACAACTAGACTCATTAAATGAAACAGTCAACTTACTGTCCTTGGACAACTTGTACACAGACATGAGATTTACATTGTACTCAGGGATAACAAAAACATCCATTAAGGTAATTGAATCGTTGATTTTTATATTACCAATTTTGGTTACCAAGGCCTCAGTCCCATTTGGGTGTTTAACTTTAATTTTAAATTCTGCCACATCAACAGTGTTAAGCAAATGTTTATCTGATGAAACCATATGATGGTTTGCACCTGAGTCAACAATCCAGTTAGTTCCAGTCATAGAACTATCTGGATTGGGAAATCTCACCTGTCTAGGACCATGACTAGTAAGACACAAGTAAGTACCTGCAGCATTTCCACTGCTAAGGTTGTCACTTGTTTTGTCACCTATTAGACACAACAACCTATTAATCTGATCCTGAGTAAGAGTCTTAGCAGGTGAAGATGAGGGATCATCAAAAATATTTTTTGAAGACAAATTAGAAGATCCCACTTTCTGTCCTGCTATGGACTTTGATTTCATCCAAGGAGGATACCCAACTATCTCAAAGCATTTGTCTACATTATACCCAACTTTACCGCAGTGGGTACACTTTAGGTTTGGGTTCCTTGGTTGTTTCCTTTTTACTTCAGAGTTCTGACTTAATCTAGAATTGAAAACAGAAGTTTGAGTTTGAGAAGATTTAGTTTCATTTCCATTATTCCTATGGGATTCTTCCCTAGAGATAATAGAAAAAGCTTCCTTAATAGTAGTCAATTCTGGTTGCATTAAAATGTTAGTTCTTACATTTTCATAGGATATATCAAGTCCCATCAAAAATTGCATTAGTTTTATGAGATGTTGAAAGTCATTGAACTCTTTTGAAGCATCACAAATACATGTGGGTAACTGAAGGATTTGATCCAACTGTTTCCACATGATATTAAGCTTGTGATAATACTCAGAAACACTCAAGTTCCCTTGTGAAAAATTATTAATTCTTTGATACAGGTTGAATACCACAGATCCATCAATTTTATTATAGGTATCTTTTAGTTCAGTCCAGACAGAGGAGGCAAGATTAGAGTAAACATGACCCATGTACAAATCCTCACTCACAGAGTTAAGAATCCAGGTCAAAACAATTGAATTACATCTGTCCCATTGTCTAGCCAAGACATTATCAGTATAATCCGATCTTTTACAAGAGCCATCAATAAAACCAAATTTATTTTTTACTTGTAAAGCCAGTGTCATTGCATTTGACCAAAGAATGTAATTCTCTGTTCCTTTGAGTTTAATACTAATAATGGTCAATTGGCTAGATTCACTGGGATGAAGGTATAGGGGATCACTTGGATCCAACTTACCAATTTGGGTAGCAAAAGGATTACTACTCTCAGCATCAGTCATGATTTTAACCACAAACTAACAAGCACACAGAGACAAGCCAGGTAAACAGTAATATCAACAAAAATCAAAGAATAGCAATCAAGAACAAGTTAGACAGGGATTGACTGCCCCTGTACAGCATACAACAGGAGACAACAGACCTGCACTGTACTAATCTACAACAAGAATCAAAAAGTAAGACAAGGAAAGATCTCACCCAGATGGATTCCCAAGTTAGGGTTCCAAGATTGCTTCCTGTAACCTTCGCTTAGGGTTACAGAAGAGGCAATCAGCGCAGCAACACCAGTCTCCAATTCGTCTGAGAAGAACAGCTAGGGTTTCCAACCAAGCTCCTCCACGAAGTGCTCAAGGGCCTGCAACCTCTGATTTCCAGACAGGGAAGTGAATCGAAGACTCGATTACGGGAGATAGACTACAATACACCGGATCCAGTGACCTGATTAGGTTTTTGAGCCGTGTGGAGTCACACTACCGAGATCTGTCCGATAATCACTTGACACGAAGGACGAACAGACGAGAGAGGCCCGAACCACCGTCGGAGACTCAGGAGATCGACCGGTACAACTCCGGTGATACTAATCAACAGAAAACCCTAACTAAGACGAGGAGACACAACTGCTCAAGAGCTAACTAGCTCTGATACCATGTGAACAATTGGTAATCAGAGACAAACACAAGAACCAAATACTCGATCGATTACTCAAAAACAGTAAATCGTACAACAAGATTTACAAGACCTAAAGATCATCAACTGGATGATCATACAACAACTTCAGTTTCACAATCTATTGAGTACACAACAGTGTTCATCAACTGATGAATTAGAACCCTAGATTGACATAGAAACGAAGATGACGATCGGAGAAGAAGATTAGGTGCAACAATCTTCTAACGGCGCAACAACTTTACAACTCTCTCTCTTACCCTAGATCAGGGCAACCACATGCTTATAAAAGCCTCTCTCCAGGATAAGAGAACCGGGTTAAGTAACCCGGGTCTTCAGCCCATTCCACTGCAGCTTTAAGCCCACAGCATCAAGAAGCCCAAGCCCAATCAGCATGTACACCTTCAGCCCACTTCAATAATGCTCCAAGCCCAATAGCAGTGGAATAATCCGACACGACCCCAACATGAAACAAAAAATAAACACTACATCAGCTCGAGAGATGAAAGATATTAAAAATATAAAACCAACAATAAAGATATGAATATATATAGTATATTTTTAACAGTTACGACAGAAATGGAATTGAATTTTGAGAGACGTCTCCGAATAATCTAATTTTAATATATTTTTAATATATTATTTAAAAATATATATATTATTAAAATATAAACGTGTCTTAACAGGTTAACAGGTTTCGACCTGTTAAGACACGAAAATTAACATGTCTTAACAGGTCAACCTGTTAACGACACGAAACCTGTTAAGCCCAAACACGAAACCTGTTAACATTTTCGTGTTTCGTGTCGTGTTTTCGTGTCCGTGTCAAAATTGTCAGCCCTAATATATGTGGCGTGTTTATTTCGAAAATAATTAGAAAATCTTAAGAATCACATAAACAAATAGACATGGGGATTTTTATCATATAATGACAAAGATAACTAGATAAGACAGAAATGTAAAATTTAAGAGAAGGGTCCATTAATGGGCCCATCATCTTTGATAAAAACAATCAATGAATTGACTCCGCCATATTGAATAATATGATAATCGATCAAAACATTTTTGGTGCAAAACATGAGTTTTAATTCCATTCTAAAATATTACGCGTTTTACAAAGTCTTTAAACAGAATGTTAGAAAGGTTTTGAAATTATTACAAGTTTTCATGAACTAACCAATATAGTTAAAACATGTTACCTCACCATAGGTTCAGAATCTAAACTGTATGTAACAATCTTGTTAGAAAACTGAATGTTCATGCATACAAACTCATATCGATTCAGTCAACTTAAAAACATGCGACTAGAGATCTGTGATAAACCTCCAAGATCTTTTTATTAGTCAAAACTTAACCTTCAAATTATAAATTACAAAAGTTCTTAAATAGATAAAGAAATTTGACCAACAAGAAAACACAAAATAAGGAAATTAAATAATTATATAAAATTATTTAAAACGAAGATAGATTAAAATCTTTAATCCAATGGGAACGGGTCTCTGACTTCCGGACGAGCTCGGGTTGGGTTCGTCTTGATCTGCATCACAAACTTTTAATCGATTTGTTGAATCAAAACATCCATTTTATAATGTGATATTGTTAGGAGTTCAAGTATTCAAAATCAGACACGATCACAACTGTAGAAAAGTAGAACGATAAACACGAGAATATAACTTTATTCGGTCAATATGACCTATGTCCACAAACAGCAACTGAGAAATCTTTATTATTGCTCTGCCTCTCATTCTTGTGCTAAAAAATTAGAAATAGAATGAGATGCTTATATAAAGATTAGATCTAGAGTTTACAACTAACCATCCACATCCCTGAATGCGCCCTTAACTAGCTAGCTAGTCATCGGTATATCAGATTTTTATAAATCTTTATAAAACACTCATTTCACCTACATCCCTACCAATATTATTACACTTTTTAATTTCCACATAATCCCCTAACTATTATACAGACTATCTAAATAAAAAGTTTGTATTTAAATAATGGAACAATGGGCCCACTTCCCTTCTCAAAAAGCACGTTCGAACTTAACTTAGAGATTTTGTGCTTGGATTTGGCAAAGATTTTATGCTTGGATTTGGCAATTCAGACACCCTCCAACCCATAGGAATCATATTTTTTTTTTATTTTTTTTTGAACGGCCAACTTTATTAGAAAAAAGGGGCTAGTAAGAGGCTAAAACCCCACCCAAAAACAAAAAGACAAGTCCTCAGTATAAGTACAACATCACGAAGCAGAAACTTTATTAGAAAAAAGGGGGCTAGTAAGAGGCTAAAACCCCACCCAAAAACAAAAAGGACTTTAACCTAGGGCTGTCCAAAAAGTTCGAAATTCGAAACTCGCTCGAAAAATATTCGGAAAATGCTCGTTCGATTATCGCTCGCTTTACAAACGAACCGAGCGGCTCGGTTCGATTTGTAAAACGAACCAAGTATGAGCATAGGTGCGCTCGCTCGATGCTCGCTCGAATTTATATATATACATTTAGTTATTTATTTTATATATTTTTATTATTTATTTTATCAATTTTAATTTTGTTAGGTAAGGAATTAGGATTGGAATTAAGATTTTTCATTATTCCAAAAATTCTTTGCACTTAATATTTGACTTTGGATGTAAGTTCAATATGTTAGTTTATCATCTTTGTAGCTTCCATTCTCTCTAGCCTCCTCCATTGTCATTGTTTTTAATATTTGTATAATTATTTCTTATATAGAATGTCTTTTCACAAAGAATCCAATGGTATCGAGACTTCTCATGTTGAATTAAGTGATGGAGAGAGTTTTGAGTTAGTTGATGAAGTAAAAAAATGAGGAGAACGTAAGTAAAGATGTTGATGCAACTAGAAAGGGAAAGCGAAAGAATAGTTCTGAAGCACATCCAAATTTTGTAGACATCGAGGACATGTACAAAGGGAAAATGGTAAAAAAAGAAAGAGTGCATTCATTATAATTATATCAGTTCATATTAGTGTTAGTTGGTCTAATAAAATACAAACAAGACTAGTGTGTTAGTTATTGAACAAAATATGTTAAAATTGGAAACATGGATGAATGTGTTATGTCAGATCACCACCCACGTCACTTTCTTTTTTGTTCTGCGACGCTCGGAATTTGCTCGGTGATCGCTCGAAAAATACTCGGATCGAAAGTCGCTCGTTCGATTTTGGATCGGTTGAAAATTGCTCGGTTCGGTTCGGTTTGGTTTGGTTTGTAAACGAACCAAACACGAGCAAAGGTCCGTTCGGTTCGGTTCAGATCGTGAACATACCTACTTTAACCTACATCAAATGCCATCCATTGGTGCCATTGGAGGTTCCATTTCTTCAACCTGTTTGAGAGCCAGAAAAAAGACATGACCTTTGTATCCTCTACCACTTTTTCTGAGCTCATTGTCTCACCTTTAAAAACCAGATTATTTCGTCCCTTCCATATCAGCCATGTTGCCACCATAATAACACCTTGAAAAGCTTTCTTCCTGGTCTTGGAACCCTCAATATTCTGGCTTAGATTAAGGAGATCTCTTACATCAAAAGCATAGATCGACATGGAATCATATTCTACCCATGGAATCATATTCTTTATTTTCACAGGGGAACTAGAAACGTGGATTGTCTTATCGGGTCCATTCAGGTTTGAGTGCTGACTCAACCTGTTTATTTTTCTCCTTTATACCATCGAGTCAATTTTGCTGACCTATGCTCATTTTGTTGTTTTAAAAGTCCTAACCAAGTCAGATCAGCGCAGCGCGATCAAACAGGCCCTAAAATAGGCCTAGTAGGGCCCGACTTCTTTGCCACCAGAGATTTTCATCGCGTTTGACCCAATCAAGTCGATCTCCACCAAACCCCACATATATTGGTTTTCATATTGTACAATAATCATTATCAAAATCCAAAGTCATATTCCTTTGCTAGATTGTAACTCATGACAATCTCAAAAACGAAAACTTGTTGCAAGATTAGTAATCATTTAAATCTAAATGAACAATCTGAAAATGTGTTTGACTTTAGGTAAAAGTGGGTTGTTACTTTTTTTTTTTTGAACGGCGATGTTTGGTCACGATGGGTTAGGACATCGCGCACCTATCCTACCTCCGTAGAGGAGGAGATGAGGGTCCACTCCACAGACAGCCAGACATGATTGTCCTAACCGTGCCTCAGCTGGGGTCGTGTGGGGCATATGGACGTTCCCCGGGAAAACCATGCGACTGTCTAGCAGGCCCACATGGGACCTTCGTTGAAACCCGTAGGTTTCAACCCAAGCTTAGACAGTTGCAAGCCTCCACAATAGCAGAACTATCTGGAGTAACCTCCGTGCTGGGTAAAACCGGTCGGCATCATGACTCGAACCAAGGTTGCCCTTGGTCATCAATCATTTGCCAACAGTGAGGTTTGAACCTGGGTTTCCCCAAAGTCCAAACAACACCGGTACCATTGAGACAATGCTACAATGTTTTCAGTTAAAATAAAGGTGTTTATTTATTCGTGAGAAAACTAGGTTAATTAAAAAAATACATTTCAAATATAAAATAAATATTTGACAAGGTCTTTCTTCAAACCAAATTCGTTAGTGTGATCTTCAACCGTTAAAGATTGAACAAACAAACACGGTTTTATTTTGTTTCAAAACTATTGGTGGATATAAAATTCAATCATTTACAAGATATATCCGCTAATAAGAACAACATTCAGATAATCACGAACATATTTCCTAGGTGTACAACAATGAAGCAAATTGTTCTACCGTCGTAAACGCCACCAACTGTAAATTTGCTGGAAGTAGAGCTATATAGACGGGTTTTTGCCCAAAAGCGGTTTCGATTGGGTCAATAAATATCAAAATCGGTTTTCTTTTAAACTAGTCTGGGTGGTTAGAAACCGGTTTTGTAGGGAGAATGACTGTGTTTATATCGGTTCGGATAGGGTATTAAACATGTTCATAACGGTTTGATTTGGGTTATACCATGTTAAAGTCGGTTTCAGGGTATAAGAGTCGGAACGATCTCAGCCCTATGTGTCCATTCAGAGTTTAGCGGGTTGAAATAAAACCAGTTTGGAAAACCGGGTAGGGTTAGGTTTGAAACCGGTTTTTTACATCTCTAGTCACAGTTGTTCAGTGGCAACCTGCATACGCACATAGTCGTAATCAAGCCCAACGGTAGTAACACAACAACGCCTTGAGTGGCAGTGGCGAAGCTTGAGAATATTAAGTGGGGGTCGGGATCTAAATTTTTTTTTCACAACTATAATGAGGGGTCGAAACCGGAGTATATCGAAATTTTCTACACGAAAACTATATACCCCCTACATCGCAAAAAAAAATTCGAGGGGTCGGGCGCCCCCTCCCGCCCCTTAGAAGCTGCGCCATTGTTGAGTGCCAAACTTAAAAGACATAAAGGCAACTTATACTGATGTGAATATACGAAGTGCAGAGTGCGGCATCAAAACGCCTATCACCCACACGACGAGTCGACAAGCACAAACATGTGCAAGTTAGGGTGCTTTGCACCCTATAAGGACCTCACATGTGTCTCCTTTTAACCAAGCTATTACTAATGAATGCTCCAACTAACATATCAATTCATGGTTTCACCATCCTCATACTTGAACAAGTTCCCATCCAATTTGATGTGTTACAAAGTAAATCCAGTAATTAATAAATATATTAATAAGAATTAGGTATTTTTAGTACTATTGTTTCCGACATCAAGTGAAAGGTGTCACTGAAGTAATTAGTTGCAAAAATGGCAATAAGCAGTGTACAAAGTTTGTTTCTGTTTCCTTTGGACCTCCATTCATTTCATTGTGTACACCCATCTATTTAATTATCCACAGTGTAATAAAGTTCAAGATGCGATTGTGGCCTTTTTTGTACTCCAAAAGTAAATGAAGCTTTAGCCCTTCAACTTCATTACCTTAAATGGGTTGACAAGTTGTATTAAATGGGTTGGTGGTTTCACTTTATAAGAATATATCTTTTATTTTTGAGTAAATTACACATAAGATCCTTTATGTTTTACCTAGATTTCGGAGTAGGTCCTTTAAGTAAAGATGTTAAACCTGACATCCTTTATGTTTTAAACATGTTTCATAGAAGGTCCTTTATCACTAACAGGGTTAAAAAACATCGTTAAGTCAAGGGTAGTTTAGTCATTTTGTAAAATCTTTTGATAAAAACATCAAAATAAAAAAATTCATTTTTAATATTAAATAATTAGAAGATCAGATCGTTCCTAAAGAAGATCAGATCAGATCGTTCCTACGGAAATTGTTCGACTTTAGCATCATCATACCTGAAGTAGAGAAAAACCGAAGTTGATAAAAACTAACATTTTGGTAGAGTATCTCCACCGTCAACAATATTGAAAACTCAAATAGATAATTTTTTCAGTGGAATTGTGGAAACAAATAAACCTTAAATTGGCAAATTTACAGCGTCTTATGCAAGTGTCTAACCTTCTATCTGATTCATCATTCAAGTAACCGAAAAATTAGAAGTGAACCCTCTCATTTTCTACATGAAACCATACATTTGACAGATAAAACTAAAACTAATATGGCTGCTCGATCAGTAGTAATGTTCCCCCAGGTTTGAAAACCCATATTTAGCAAACTAATGTAGCTGCTCGATTAGTAGTAATGTTCCTCTAAGTTTGAAAACCCAAATTTAGCACAATCCAATGAAAGCCGAACAACTAAGAATCTACGATTTGTATTTAAATCATATAATAATAAAAACAGAGAGAGAGTACGGTGACGCTTGAAGTCTACCTGAAGATTACGATGGAAATTCGGTGGAGAAAAATTGAAGGAAGATGAAAAAGAGGTGGATGAGGATGATGATGGAATCTAAGAAGGGTGGAGATTGTGATCTGACGATGATGGATTGCCAAAGATGATAGAATCTGAGAAGAATCAGACTTCCGATTGACCGATTCGATTACGCCATTACATTCAAAGGTCCACGACAATGATGGATTCTCGACGAAGCCAGTGAAGAGATTACTTCCGGCAGCGCTTGTGAGTTGTGATGTGGGGTGGGATTCATTGTAACGAAATGGATCTTCATCTTCTGATTGTTTTAATATTAAAAAGGATTTTATTTTTATTATAATGTTTTTATTAAAAGATTTTATAAAATGACCAAATTGCCCCTAACTTAACGATATTTTTTAGCTCCGTTAGTGATAAAGGACCTTATATAAAACAAGTTTAAAACATAAAGGATGTCAGGTGCAACAACTTTACTTAAAGGACCTAATATGAAATTTGGGTAAAACATAAAGGACCTTATGCGTAATTTACTCTTTATTTTTAATTCTAATTTAAACAGATCGATAGGTAGACGAGTTTAATCAAACGGATTCACCATGTTAGCTCAAACACGACCTTTTTAATAAACTTGAAAACCTAAAACCTGATTATTTCCATGTCTTAGTTCGTGTTTCAGTACACTTTGGATAATCCATCAAACAAGTACCCAAAAACTGACTCTATCTTGCACCAATTTCTAATGACAATTGTCACCTCATAACTCATAACCAGATGTACATATTTGAAGTATTCACAAAATTTAACTAGCAAACAGACCTTAGCTGGATTCTGATCTGCAAAAAGATTAGTTATGCAACTACACAAAGCTTTGAACTGGAGCTGATGACTTGAGCTCATGTGCAGCTTGAAAAAAGTCTGCAGCTTGCACCACTAAACCTTCCTTTTTGCAGATCAAACCAAGGTTAAACCATGCATCATGGTTAGTAGGTTCTAACCGCAATGAGTTCATCAAGAAGCTTCTAGCAATTGGAAGTGTTTCATTACCACCCATTTTCATTAATGTTTCTGCTGTTGAAATAATACTTGGCACATAATCGGGTTCGATAGACAATGAAATTGAGAAGGCGATAAGTGCTTCATTGTGTAAAGATTGAGCTTCAAATAACAAACCTGCAACATGCCCTCAAGATGACAACACAGATTATCAGATTTATTGAAGAATTTTTTTTTTTTAAATTGTGTAAAAGATGAAATTATGCACAAACCAGTAGAATGCCAAGCTCCAGGGTAATAGAATTCCTTTGACTTGGCTTTACTGACACAGATTTCAGCATCGGACAAGGATTCAAGTTTGGTGTAAATGTTGGCTAAATCTAGCCAAGCTTCAATTTCTAGTTTTCTCTCTATTGCCTGTCCAAATCATATAAATAGATTTTATAATTAATTACTTTATATAAATGTGTATAAGAGAAGCGAAATGCATCCATACCTGAAAATCCATGTTCTTTTTTCGAAGTTCACCATGTGCTTGAATAAGGGCTAGTAAAATCTTGTAGGTTTCAATTGCTTGTTTGGGCTGTTCTTGAGCAATTTGAAGCACCGCTTTTAACCTAAGAAGTTCCAATTGGTCAATTCTTCCTGTTTCATCCAAAGCAATGTCAACTATTGTTTCAGCATCTTTAAATCTTTGTTCGGCAGATACAATTAAGGCTAATAATGTAAAACCCTTTGATGAGCTCCCAGCAATCATATCTGAATATATCATCATCTTACTAAATGCCACATCCAAATTTCTTTGTATGGCATTTTCTAGTCCAAGATTAAATATAGCTTCAGGATCATCATTAACACCAACTGAAATAGCTTTATTGAGAGACTTGATAGACTCTTCATGGTAAAATACTCTACCAGAATCTGATACAGAAACCCTCGCCGCATTTCCATAATTCACTCCAAGAAACTTGTAGGCAATACTTGTGAAATGCCCATCTTTTAGATTACTTAATTCAATAACTTTTTGGGCAAAATTTATTCCTTCATGGGCATGATTAGGATCTTGAGAACATAACTTTGCTCCCAAAAGAAGAGACGGGATATGGGGTTCGTGTTCTGATTCAGAAGACCCTGCAATCTTCTTTAATATGTTCAATGCAGATTCAACTTGACCAGCAGCACTGTAACAAAGAGCTAAAAAAAACCATCTTTCAATTCGTTTATATGCATTAGGAAGAAGCTCTTCTACATGCACAGCTAAACATTCGAACTGATCACATGTTGACAACGCAAAAGACAAATGGCTTATAATCTCAGGATCCCATCTTATTTCTCCACATGATAATTTTTTCATGAGTATAAATAGCAAAAGAAGTGCTTCTTCTGTGTTGGTTTTAGGATAATATGGGTCCCATTGTTTGGCTTGTGGAAGGGTTGTTTCAACACCTCCATAAAGTAATATAGCAGCTAAGTCTTTTTGTAAAGCCGATAACCTTTGAGGGTCCAGATTCCATGGTTTAACTAGAGCCCTTCTATATGCTACAATAGCTTCATTTAAAATCCCAGCTTCTATCCACAACTTTGGAAGCAATTCTAATGCTTTGTGAAACATTTCCTGCAATTTGCAGTCTTCAGCCATGGAATTGGGGATTCCATTAGGCAATGCGGATTCAACTATGTCCAAAATTATCTTGCACTCCTTTGCAGCCTCTGATAGAACAAAAACAAAATAAAATTCAGATTGACACAGGTATTATGAGTATTATGAATTTATGATTTAAAATCTCCTCCATTCTGTTAGATGATAACAAAGGATAAGTATATACCTTTAAACCTGTTCATCCCCTGAAGTGATTTTGCTTTAAGTAAGATTGCTTCAAGAAGCAAGCTCACTGAATGCAGGGACATCAAACCTACCACAGTATTTTCCCTTTTAGATTTTGCATTATGTTGTACGGTTCTTTCACTAATAGCTCTAATCATCCTGGGTGACAAACTTTTGATGTCGATTCCATAAAAAACTTGAAGAGCAGCATCAAAATTGCCCTTTTGGTATTCAAGTCTACCCAACAAAGCTCTGGCTTCCTTCAGTTGCATAGAACATGGCATACACTTTTCATTCAATGCCACACAAGAAATAGACAAAAACAAGCAAACAATGAAATTAAACAGTTAATCTTCACCTCATAGTTCAAAGAGAGGGCTTCTTTTAGAGTGGATTCAGCTTCATCAACTTGAGCATCTTCAAATTTTGAGTCCCAATCTCCGGTGCCAGTTCGAGAGGAAAGACCACTAGCTGAGAAATCTCTTGTAGCCAGTGACTCTGGTGAACGAGAAATTGGCTCTTCTACCTTAAATTGCTCTCCCGAACAAGCACACAGCATATTTCTGCTTTCTTTACTTTATGCAAAATCTGTAATTATTTGGTTTATTCTTGTAGTACAAATTTGTTAGCCTAATAGTGTGCCAACTCTCTCATTTATTCCACCTGAAAAACACGTACACACAAATAACCCTTGTCATAAAGCAATTTCAATCTCATAATTCATCTTGGCATTTCAACAAACACATTCTGGACTAGAATCAGAACTCATCAAATCTGTGTTATATAAGCTTCCGCCTCAAAAGCAATTAAAAACACAAATAAGTTCATGTTGGCATTAAAACAAACACTTTAAGTGCTTAATTATGAAAACGCATCAAATCCGCACCGTGTAAGCTTTAATTCGGAAAATGAAATTGAAGCCTATTGCAGCATATAATCCAACATTTGTTCAAAAACTCTTCAAGTTTAGATAACAAAACAACAATGTAGATCTGATAACTTGCAAAACAACAAGTTATTAATGCTTACAAACATATGAAAAAGTGGCAGACACATAAGGAATTTGATGAAGAAGAGAGTCGATGATAGAGAAAAACGATTAACGGAAAGAGACAAAGTAAGCTAGGAAACAAACAAATCAGGAAATGACAGGACGAGCGAAAGAAACAAGAGAGAGCTGGCGAGAGCTTTGAACTTACCACCAACACAAATCCCTCTGGAAACGTGATTTTGTGATTTTTAAGCATATTAAGTGAATACCGCCACAAGTTAGTTATTATTATATTTGAATTTTAAATTCTTTTATCTAGTCAAATAAGGTTTGTTGTATACCCAGTATTCTCTCCTTTATTTTCTCCTTTCCATTGTATATGTACGTATGCTCAGTTGATTGGAAATACAATTCAGATTGATATCAATAACCTTGTTATGGTATCAGAGCGAGGATCCAACCCCCATTCTCCAAACAATTCTCGTCCAACCTCACCTGTGCGCCAAAGACCTCCATCACCTGCTGCTCCTTCTTCGCCAAACATGTCTGATCACTCTTCATTAATCAATACCAACATGAAGGACCTTACAATCGTAACCTTCCCTTCCACCCTTAAGCTCACAACATCGAATTTTCTAGCTTGGAAGACACAAGTCCAAGCACTCTTGTACGGACTGGATCTTTTCAAGTTTATCGATGGTACACATCCCAAACCCTGTCCCACAGTCAACGCCGACGGTACCACAACCCCTGCAGCAACCTATTCCCAGTGGTTTCGACAGGATCGTCTCATCTTTGGCGCTCTTGTCGGAAGCCTATCGGAAGGCCTTGTACCGATCATTCAAGGAACCACAACTTCTCGCGATGCTTGGGAACTTCTAGAGAAGACATACGCCTCACCGACTCGTGGTCATCTCAAACAACTCAAGCATCGTCTCAAACAAACAACCAAACTCCCCACCCAATCCGTCTCGGATTACATGAGACAAATCAAGAGCATTGCCGACGAATTGGCGTTACTTGGCAAGAAAATGGACGACGAGGACGTAATTGATGCCATCCTTGATGGCCTTGATCACTCACAATACAAGCCCATTCTTGATGCAATCCATGCTCGAGACACCACAATCCCGTTCAGCGAACTACATGAGAAGCTCATTAACCATGAGCTTTCTCTCGCTCAACAGCAGCCATCTTCTAGCCTTCATCAGCCGGCTGCCGTCTTCCACATGCAACAACAGCAGCGTCAACACTTCTCTCACAACAACGGCGGCAATCGGACTTGGTCGCAGAAAAACAATCTTGCTACACCCACTTATCAGCGTTATAATACCGCTGGACAGGGCCTTTTACCCACTCCAAATGCTGCTGTTCGTAACCCAAATGGAGCCAAACCTTACCTTGGTCTTTGCCAGTGGTGCCACCAAAGAGGTCACTCTCTCCAAAATTGTCCAATTTTTAAACGCTTGTTCCCAAATGTGATTATCCCTCCATTTGAACGCAACAAACAGCAGCCCAAACATGCTCAGGTAAACACAATGGGCCTCGCAAACACCTCTGATCAAGCCAATTGGTTGTTCGATAGCGGAGCTTCTCATCATGTTACCACCGACCTCAACAACTTGGCATTTCATGCACCATACGATGGGACGGAAGAGCTCGTAATCGGTGACGGATCAGGTCTCAAAATTACTCACATCGGTTGCCTTTTAATCCATACTTCACATACTTCAATAATTTTAAAACATGTTCTTTGCGTTCCATCTTTAGCTAAAAACGTTATTTCTATCTCTCGTCTTTGCATTGATAACAATCTAACCATGAAATTTTATTCCTCTTTTTTTGTGCTCAAGGACCGTGCATCCAAGGTCAAACTCCTCCAGGGCAAGGCGGTCAAGGGCATGTATGAGCTTCGCTCAAGACGTGCATCCACCATTCCATCGTCTCCTTCCGTCTATTCCATGCATTCCACATCATCCAACACTTGGCATCACCGGCTTGGACATCCTCATAATAAAGTCTTCAAGCAATTGTCATCTCAAATTTCTTTTGATTCTACATGTTTTTCTTATTGTAATGCATGCAATATAAATAAAAGTCATAAGCTTCCTTTTGGCAATTCTTCTCTCACCTCAACTTCCCCACTTGAATTAATATTTTCTGATGTCTGGTGCTCTCCAATTACATCCTTTGATAATTACAAATATTACATCATTTTTGTTGATCATTACACCAAATATATATGGCTCTACCCTTTAAAAAATAAATCCGATTCATATGCCACATTTATTCGATATCAAAACATTGTGGAAAACTTTTTCAACACAAAAATCAAAACATTCTTCTCCGACAACGGTGGTGAATTCATCAAACTTGCTTCTCATTTCGCCTCATGTGGTATATCCCATCTCACAAGTCCACCTCACACTCCCCAACACAACGGATATGCCGAACGAAGACATCGACATATCGTTGAAACGGGACTCTCTTTACTCTCTCACGCCTCCTTACCTCTTACCTTTTGGCCTCTCGCCTTTGCCACTGCCGCATATCTCATCAATCGCCTACCCACCCCAACTTTAAACCATCACTCCCCATACTTCACTCTTTTTCACACTCAACCTAACTATCGAAAACTCAGGGCCTTTGGGTGCCTTTGTTATCCTTGGTTGAGACCATATTCACCTCACAAGCTTCATCAAAAATCAACCCCATGTATTTTTGTTGGTTATTCCTCCTCACAGAGTGCCTATTATGCTTTAGACCCCACCACTCATAAATTATACACTTCTCGTCATGTCACCTTCCTAGAAAATATATTTCCCTATCCTAAGTTGACTAACACCCTTCCTACTCCACCTACTGTTCACCTTGAAAATTGGTCTTCCTTTTCGGTTCCCCTTATCCCCACCACACTTCCCACACAACACCCAATGACCCCACCACATGAACCATCACAATCACCTAACATTTCCATTCAAACATCTCCATCCACACCACACTCAATAAACACTCCTCTCTCTACTCCAATCACATCCGCCAACACCCCATGTACTACCTCTCCTGTTACGTCCACATCATCCTCCCCTTCTCTCTCACCTCCTTCACCATCTTTTATCCCTCATCCTTCCAAACCTAATACACGTCCAAACCCACCTCCTAATACCAAATACCATAATTCTGACTTTCAGCTTTATACTTCTTCCCTTCAATCATTTATAGAACCCCAAACTATTTCTCATGCCCTTAAGCATCCATCTTGGAGAGCTGCCATGCAATCCGAATTCGATGCACTCCAACGTAACCACACATGGTCGTTGGTTCCTTCCACTCAAGCACCCAATCTTGTCGGTTGTAAATGGGTCTACCGCACTAAATACAAACCCGATGGCTCCCTTGATCGCTTCAAAGCCCGCCTCGTTGCCAAAGGGTTCACCCAAAGACCCGGCATTGACTACCGGGAGACCTTTAGCCCCGTTCTTAAACCGGCAACTCTTCGCCTCATTCTTACTCTTGCTACTTCTCAAAATTGGGTCCTTCATCAGTTAGACATCAACAATGCTTTTCTCCAAGGTACTCTCACCGAGGATGTTTACATGTCTCAACCACCCGGGTTCATTGACCCCGAGTTTCCATCTCACGTGTGCAAACTACACAAAGCAATTTACGGTCTCAAACAAGCATCCCGTGCTTGGTATGATGAGCTTAAACACTATCTTCTCTCCCACGGTTTTAAACCTACAATCTCTGATTCCTCTTTATTCACTCTCACTCTTGGCTCTTCTCCTCTCTACATCCTTGTTTACGTTGATGATATAATCATCACCGGTCCATCCCATTCTCTTGTCAATCGTTTTATAAATCTGCTTTCTCAAAAGTTCTCTCTCAAAGATCTTGGCAACTTATCTTATTTTCTAGGAGTAGAATGCATTCCTCATCCAAACGGTCTCCTTCTTTCGCAACAAAAATATATCAATGATCTCCTCCAAAAGGCAAAAATGAGTGATTGTAAACCTGTATCCACACCTATTACGTGTTCCGAAACTCTCACCATGGATGCTGCTCCTGCTTATCATTCTCCAACAGACTATAGGGCTCTTGTGGGTGCCCTCCAATATCTTTCACTAACCAGGCCGGACGTTGCGTTTACGGTGAACAAGCTCTCACAGTTTATGCATGCACCAACTCATCAACATTGGGCTGCACTTAAACGCCTTCTCCGTTATCTACAAGGTACAATTTCCAACGGCTTATTCATTCGCAAAGGATCACCGTTACATCTACATGCCTTTACGGATGCCGATTGGGCGGGTGACAAAACCACATATCGTAGTACAACCGGTTATATTGTTTTTCTTGGCTCAAATGCCATTGCCTGGAGCTCCAAAAGACAAAGCACCTTAGCCCGAAGCACCACCGAAGCTGAGTCTAGAGCTGTTGCTTCTGCTACAACGGAAGTTCAATGGCTATCTAACCTCCTCCACGAGCTTGGATACCACCTATCTTCTGCTCCAACGATCTACTGTGATAATCTAAGTGCCACCACATATTCCGCCAATCCCGTTTTTCACTCACGAATGAAACATCTCGCATTAGATTTTCATTTTGTGCGCGAAAAGGTTCACAACGGTTCACTTCGGGTTACACATGTTTCAGGGGACGACCAACTTGCAGATACACTCACTAAACCCCTTTTAAGACCACGGTTCCAGCTGCTAAATTCCAAGATTGGTCTCGTCTCCCGCTCGTCCATCTTGCGGGGGAATATTAAGTGAATACCGCCACAAGTTAGTTATTATTATATTTGAATTTTAAATTCTTTTATCTAGTCAAATAAGGTTTGTTGTATACCCAGTATTCTCTCCTTTATTTTCTCCTTTCCATTGTATATGTACGTATGCTCAGTTGATTGGAAATACAATTCAGATTGATATCAATAACCTTGTTAAAGCATGCTTAGAACTTAGAACTTAGAAGCGATGAAAACGCATTTGAAGAAGAATGATTGATCTTACAGGTTTATGTGTTCCATTGGGAAAATGACAGCAATTGGCAGTGTTCTTTGACATTAGCAAGATGAAATCGGGAATGGAGAAGATGAAAGGGAAGTAAACTAAAAGAGATCTGGGATTAGGAAAAGGGATGATTGATTGGAAGTTTGTAAGATGTGGTTGGTAATGGGGGAGAAAGTGGTCACGACCTCCCTCAATGGTCGATTTCAGTCAGGTTCTCGTTTCAAAAAAAAATTGGATTCCTTTATCGACTATTAAGCGGAAAGAACTTTTAAAAAATTAGAAACTACTATAAATTTATATATAACGGTTTATACATTAAGTTTTAAAAAATAATATGTAAAATATATGACATGGATATCTAGAACTAATAAGTCACGTCAAATAATTTTAAAATTGATATAGCTAATGTTGACCGATTCGGCCGAAAATTAATATGGGTAGTATTGACCAAGACGACCCAGATACGAGTAGTGTTGATCGAAACTACTCATAACGGACACGAGTCGTATTGACCGATATGACTCATATATTTGTTACAGACATGGGTCATATGTAACGGTATGGGATGTAGGGGTGTACATAAGTCGGTCTCTTGCTCATCCCAACTCAAATAATACAAGTTATAAATTACCGCTAACGTGTATGCATGGATAATAAGGGTGGGGGTGTTAGGTTTCAAAATTTAAAATCTTCACCCAATAGAAATATGCCACATGAGAGAGAAAGAGGGAAGAGAGTTTGAAGCCCTTAGGGTGGGCGGTGTACTATGATTTTGGCCTCGGCATGGTGCGGCATCCTTGATGCCGAGCTCGGCAAGTATACTGAGCAACACTACATCGCGCGGCATCGGGATGAAACAATCCCCCCACGACATATGTTTGCCGAATGATGTCGATTTGTGTGTGTGTGTGGAGGTGGTCCCCTTCACAAAATTACCAAGTTTCGAGATACTCAATGATATGTTTGTCGAATCAAGCATACCCACCAATTCTACACCAATTCTACATCAATTCTACATCACCTTCTCTCTCTCATGTGGCACCATGTGATTGGTCAAGATTTCATGCCTAAATCATCTTTTAAATGAGCATACCTCCCACCCTTAAGCTTCATTTTAGTGGGTATGATCGTGAATTGAAGCCTTAGGTAGCGTTTGATATGCAGGAATGGATGGCGGAATTGAATGAATTATTACGTCGGAATGAAAAATGACATGTTTGATAGCATATTAGAATAGAATAAACCATTCCATAACGAATTGGATTCCTTTCATTTCTGAAGATTTTCATTCCGTGGGGGAGGGGTGTTTTTTTTCGATTCCCTCAAGGAATGGAATGAAAAAGAAAATTCCGATTCGATTTTTTCTTAAATTTTATGAAAAAAAAATAAAAAATAAAAAGTAAAAGGATAAAAAAATATATAAATATAAACCGAAAATGAAAAAAAATAAGTAAATATAAAATAAAAAGAAATTAATAAATGAAAAAATAATAAAAATAAACGTAAATTAGAAAATAAAAAATAGCAACAAATAAAATAAAAAATATAAATATAAATTAAATAATGTAATTAAATTAATAAAAAATTAAAAATATAAATATAAAACAAATACATTAATTTTAAATGGAAATATTAGAAAAGTTGTATTGATTACTTCGTTTGTACTACCATCAAACCATGCGAATCAATAATTTATTTCATTCTAACATGGTAACCAAACATGACGATGGAATAGGTAATGGTCCATTTCATTTCCTTGGTCATTCCATTTTGTCGCTCATTCCATTCCATCGTTCATTCCGTTACATCATACCAAACAGGCCCTTAGCTAGGCTTCTCTCAAATGCAACTATCAAACTAACCCCCCCCCCCCCCAAACATTCCAAAAATATTCGGCTTTCGCCTACGACTTGAAAATTGAAACCGAACAACCCTTAGCTGAGATGCACGATATGTGGAAGCCGATTTGAAATCGCAAAACCGATGAAACCCGCCAGGTTTTCTTTTTCTTCGCTTTGTAAACAATCCCAATATTCCCTCTCTTATCATATCCAAATTACACATCACCTCTAATCTCTTAAGAAAATAATCAGTTTATTATAAATCCTGTTAAATTAAAATTAGATTCTTTAACAGAAATTGAGAAAATGTTAAATATAACTTTTAAGGTAGTTTAAGACACTTGATCATTATTTTATTTCTTATGTTGATTAGTAATTAAAAACTAATAATTAAACAATATAAAGTTGGTTAGACTCTCTATCGTAGCGCATGTCGGTCGTTCGTAGCCTACATGGCATGTGTTTGTGGGACAAGCAACGATGGAGGGTACTGTTATACCCTGAATTCTCGGCTAATAATCCAGGGGCAGGTATTACCTAGGAATTGTATGACCCTGGATGTTGACAGGTAATGTTCGATGACCCAGGATGATTAACATCAAACGGGAAGGTTTACCTTTATTTTATTTTACACTTATATGATCTAATCCAAGGATTGCCCTTATTTTTACAATGACCCAGCATGTGGATATGACCCTGCATGCTAGGATTTCGTTACTAACGTATCTCGTGCTTTTATCTAAGAGACAACAGGTTGACAAAGTCGCTCAAACGGTCGAATAAGGAAAGCTGAAGACTCATTTAGCACGTGGTCAAAGTCAGTTGGCTGGAAACTCGGTCAACTAACGGAAAGAGACGTTGGAGGAGGGATCCCTGGAATATCGGAAGAACAGTTGAAGACCCCTGGAATATCGGACGAGTCCTTGGAGCTCTCGGAGTATAAATAGGACCTTTAGTCATTCATTTTCAGCTCATTCGAGCTTTACTGATTGTATTCTCGTATTATTCTCTTTGCGAACACATTGTACTCGACATTCTTCAGTGATCAATAAATTGGTAGCGTGTGTTATCGCTACCCGGGGTTTTTATGCCGGCGGCGCCTTAGAGACATCTAAGGGCTAAGGGCTTTTCCCTAGTCAAAATCTCGGTGTTCCTACTTACATTTCTGGTTACATTTGTGTTGATAAAGTTTCTCAACTGATTTCATAAATAAACCTAAGTTTTTACCCAGGATTCTAGTTATTTGACCCTGGAATTCTGCTGTTGTCCCAGGATTATTTCAAATTGTTTTCACATCTGAATTCGAGACACCTAACCTCACATTCAAATTTGGTTCAAACTTTGCTAATTTAACTTAAGTAATTTTTAGCCAAAACATGTACCATCCCTTTGGCTACTCGCACTGCACATTCTTCATCATTTTCTTTTCTTTTTTCTTTTTACTCATACATTTAAATTAAGTGTGTTACATGTGGGAAGGATGTGTATATTAGTGTTGAGATTAAAATCTATTTATGAAAAAGAATTTGTAAAAAACTAATGTGACATGTTATTTAGGACTATTTGTAAGGAAAGTTGTTGTTAGCGTTAGAGTGTTATTATATTTAAATGATTCATGATTTTAACATAATCTTAAAGATGATGATTATTAAAATCCCTAAAAGTTTATTGCAAAGCTAAAGCAACTTTATATATATTATCGTCATTTACTTATTCTTATTTTGGTTATATCTAGGAGTAATTGAAGGGTGTTATGGAAAGGAATAATGGACGGATCAAGGATACCTATGTGGTGGAATACTTTTATAAGCATTTTTGGAAAGGATAATAAGTTGACCGTTTGGTCTTGTCTTTTTCTTCTTTATTATGTAAAGTTTTGAAAACATTTTTTTTTTTTTTTTGAACAGCAGTCTTATTCCACAAAGAGGGATAACAAACAATGGAGCCAGCCAGCCAGGAGCTGGGCCAAGACACACCACAAAAAACAGCTAAGGCATCACCATGAACTACTACATACTATCACACCCTAGCCCCTTCCTCTATAACAAATTTAGATCTACTATTAATCCATAGAGTACAATAACTTTTAATCTCCTTAATAATACTTGATAGAGAGTGGTTCTTCATGTTGAAAGAAGCTTCATTTCGCGTTTTCCACAAGACCCAGCATGTTATAAAAATCACCGCCTGCATCACGATCCTTTTACCTCTCTCCAATCTATGAAACTCATGAAAACTCAAAAGATCTTCCACCGAGAAGGCGTAGACCGGGGGTATCCCACACCAATCCGAGATGATGCTCCAAACCATCGCCGAAACCTCACACCCAATGAGTAGGTGGTCCACCGTTTCAGCCTCATTCTTACACAGCGGACAGATCCCCGAACCTCTAACCACATTCCTTTTTGCTAAATTATCGAACGTCGCTATTCTCCCCAGTTGAGCTCTCCACACAAATATGTTGACTTTGCTCGGCACCATCTTGTTCCATTCCAATATGAAACTTGGACTAGAAATCCTGTTGTGAATAGCAGCCTTCAACGTGGGAACAAACTCCCAACCATTCTGACCTTCACCTACAGTAAGTAAATTCACACTTTGATTGTCGAAGGCCCCTTTTATTTTTAATATATTCCTCCAAACACCAGGGAATCGAGAACTCAATGGGAGGGAGTGAATGTTTGACGGGTCTCCATGAAATCCCGTAACAATCTTTCGCCATAAACATACCGGCTCCTCTTTTAACCGCCACCACCATTTAGCAAAAAGACAGAGATTCACGTTACCGAGTGGTTCAAGCCCCAGCCCACCCGCGGCTTTAGGCGTCGTTATTCTATCCCAAGCAACCCAATTGATCTTCGCGGCATCATTAGAACCACCCCAGAAAAAAGTCCTCCTAAGACTCTCCAATTTATTAAGAACCTTGACCGGAGCTTTGAAAAGGGAGAAATAATAAGAGGGTAAGCATTCCATAACCGATTTGAGGATCGTTAAACGCCCACCGATAGACATCGTCTCAGCCTTCCATCTTGACAATCTTTTTTCGAACACCTCCAATACCGAATTCCACGAACTTATCCTGTTCATGTTCGCCCCGATTTGGATACCCAGATGGGTAAAGGGGAACTCACCCAACTTGCAACTGAGGTAATTAGCAGCTCTTGACCGGTCCTCCATGCTCACGTTAACACCAAAAATGTGGCATTTAGATAAGTTTATCCTCATGCCAGACACCAAGTAGAAACACCTCAACATTCTTTTGATATTAAAAATATTATCTTCATCCCATTCACCAAGAAGGAGGGCGTCGTCCGCGAAAAGGACGTGAGACAAGACAATATCCGTATTGGGAATTCGAATCCCTTTAAAAATTCCAGCCTCGCCAGCCCGTTCGAGCATCAATGGAATCCCTCCATAACGACAAGAAAGAGAAAAGGCGCCAGCGGGTCACCTTGCCTCAATCCCCGGGTGCTATTGAACTCCTTCGTTGGAGAGCCATTGATCAAAACCGAAGCCCTCGACGCCACTAAGAGCCCGTGAACCCATTCTCTCCACTTCTCCGGGAAACCCATTTGACAAAGGGCCTCCAACAAAAAACCCCAATTGACCGAGTCGTAAGCCTTTTGAAAGTCGATCTTGAACAATAATCCCTTCTTATTTGTTTTTTTAAGCCAAGAAACAACTTCATTAACAACAAGGGGACCGTCCAAAATATTTCTCCCTGAAATAAAAGCCATTTGGTTCTCCGAGATCACCTTTCCAATAACCTTCCGCATCCGGTTAGCAAGCACTTTTGAAATCGTCTTCACAATGCACCCGACCAAACTAATTGGTCTAAATTCCGCAAAAGACTGAGGGTCTTCCGATTTTGGTATGAGGTGGATGAATGATGACCCGCACCCGTGACTTATACGACCGTCCCCATGGAAGCTGTTTAGCACCGCCACGAAATCGTCTTCGAATATATGCCAAAACTTTTTGAGGAAAGCGAAGTTGAATCCGTCGGGCCCAGGGGCTTTATTGCTCCCACACATCCAAACCGCCTCCTTTATCTCCTGCCTAGAGAATGGAACGACCAAGAGAGCAGCACTGCCCTCATCCAATGCTCTAATGCCCTCAAGAGCCATCGAAGGACGATTAGCGCAGGTCTCCTGAAAATGGTTTTTGAAAAACCTCCATGCTTGATATTTAAGGTCTTTAGGTTTGTTGAACCACCTGCCCTTCACATACACACCACAAATTCTATTGTTAGCCAAATTAGAATTAATAATACCATGGAAGAAAGCCGTGTTTTCATCGCCCTCCACCGCCCAACGTATACGTGATTTTTGTTTGAGGTCTTCCAATCTCCTTTTGTTAATGGACAGAACCTTATTTTTAGCCTCTATCCACAAATCCATTTCAACTTGATTTAGAGATCTTAATTCAGCCTCCTTTTCCATTTTATCACAGTGGTCTGAAGCCCTCTTCCACTCAACGTTATCTTCCTCCCTTTTCTTATGTTGCCAAGTCTTGACAGCTTCCTTCACCTTTTTGAGCTTATTAGCCAGCCGTAAATCACTTCTGTCCCCTTCGACCTCCTGGTTAGTAGCCCCATACACCACCTCCTCCAGCTCCGAACAAGACAACCACCCAGAGAAAAATCTGAACGGCACCGGCCCGAAGTCCACCACGGTGGTTTTGAGAGAAAGCGGACTGTGATCGGAAAGAAATCTGGGCATTGCGGTGAGGGATGCGTCCGGCCATCTATTCATGAAATTCTCGCACACAAAGACATGATCCAATTTGCTGAACTTCTTCCCACCCCCCGGCTTGGCACGTGAAATCTTAACATCTAAGGTGATGTTTAACTGGGAGTTTTCATTCTTCGTCACGTTTAAAACATCGTCAAACACCGCCCCTAGACGTTTGATGCGTTTTGACCCTTCCGTAATTCTAGCAAGAGGCTTGGAGCCGTTGTGTATGAGCCGCATTTCGAATATTCATAATTTGAAAAAAAAAGTTTAATTTACTTTTCATCTATATATACGTAACAATTTTAAAATCAAAACCTCACTTTCTACTCTTTTTTTCATCTTCTGCTTTTCTAACTTTTTATATTATTTGAACATTATCAGCATGAGTCCCTACAACCTGAACCAACAAGCTTGCAACCCAAACAACAAACCTTTAACCCGAAGCCAAGACAATTATAATATTATTGAGGAACGTCTTATCAGAATATTTTTGCTTTTCACTTTGGGCAATTAGTAATAATTTTTCTATGGACTTCCGGAAATCTCTTTCATGTAGCTTGGCAACCAAACTTTAACCCCTACCAACCAAACTTCAACCCCAACCAACAAGGCATGTAAAACCCGAATAAATCCTCGATTCAATTGGAACGAGTGTTATCACCTAGTGCATTCGTTTTCAAATTGGGCACTGGGTATGAACCATTTTGCTCAACAACAACCGGAAACCCAAACCCAAACAGACTTAGAAAAGTTTGTGTCGGAAAATCAACCGAACTGGAGCCATAAGTGAGTGAAGTGATACCCCCGACTAGAATAAAACATAAGAAAAAAACCTCGACGAACCAATTCGTAAGCCAAAAGCAAAGTGGACGGCCAAGGAAGAAAGACAGTTGCTGAAGCTTGGATCGATTTCTCTAAGAACGCCACGGTTTGTAAGTGTCATTTTTTAAATTTAAAACTTTTTTTTACAATATCTTAAACAATTTTTTTTACAATGTCTTAAACTTTTTTAGCAACCCACCAACTATTTAGCGATTTTTGGAGACGAGTGAGTGATCATTTTTACTCATCTTTGGGTAAAGATCACCCACCACACACCCCCAACATGTTGACAACAAAATGGAGGGATCTTCGCCTCAAAGTCGTGAAATTTATCGTCATCTACAACAAACACGTGAATTCTCATCGTAATGGCGATAACGAAACCATTGTTATGAATGACACAATGAATGAGTATAGAAATACTCATGGGTCGGCTTTTGGTCATATCTCCGCTAATTGGAGCCTTACGAAAAAATAGCGTGAAGTGGATGTAGGTCCCCCCGATGGACAAATCGGGTTCGTCCTCCTCCAAACACACCAAGACGTCGGAAAACCATGATTATGTCATTCCACGAATTCAATCGGTTGGTTCCAAATAAACCTCAATGCAGATGAGGAAAACGAAGGCGATGATGTAAGTCCCGTCATTGAACCGGTTCGACCACCCGGTCGAAATAAAAGCAAAGCTGAACAACGAGATGCATCGTCATCAAGGGTTGAGTACAAGGGAATTTTGAACGACATCTCGTAAAAGTTGGATCGGTTCAACAACATTGGGAGGAATATTATAGATAAAGTATAACTCAAACGAGACAAACAAATGTTTAACAATATGCATCTACTAACATTTGATACGTAAAAAATGGACCCGCGAAACCGTGAAATGATGTGGGGGGTGGATGGGGGGTGGGGGGGGGGGGTGGTAAAAAGAAAAAAATACAGAATGCAATTTTATGACTTTTTTATTTTTTTAATGTAATGTTTTTCATTTTAGGACCTTTAAATTTTTAATGTAATATTTCTTATTTTATAACATCCCACGTGATATACTATTTTATATTTATATCAGCACACCACTATATATAGCTTTATAAAAACAAGTAGCTATTTATAGAATATATTTAAGAAAAATATGTAATTTAATATTTGAAAAAGCATTTAGTTGAGGAATGAATTTTGATTTGTTTTATTGAAATGGGAGGAATAGAGACAAAGAATGGAGCGCTATTCACGTGATAATTAAGCCAGCTTTGGGAGCAAGGGTAAAAAACTAAAAATACTTTTTCGTTACTGTATCGTCAGATCAGATCAGACATTTTTAAACTCACATGCTGAATATGATAAATCAAGCGAGTACTGAAATAAAGTTGAATATGCATACTATTATTTTAGTCCATGCTGAGTATGGTCAAACATAATTTCGTTTTACCCGTTTTAGAGGCTGTCTATATGTTTGAATACAAAAAGTTACCTTCCATTTAGTTTTAAATAAAATGCAATAAGGTCATTGGAAGTGGGGAGTGATAAATATTTGTTTTTATTTGGTTTTTTAGTTCAGATGATCTAGATTTTTTATTTTTTAAGGTGTAGGTTTAGTATAAAATAATTGTATTTGTGGTTTTGTTCATAATATAATTCTTTATATAAGAGACGGGTAGTCTCGAGATTCTGGTGTGTTCTTGTGATAAGATAACGATATTCTGGGCCTAGAATTGGTATCATAGATTGATGAACAAGATGGATAAAACAAATGAAGACGTGAAAAATATACACCCGATTAAATCTGTGATAGATTGATCGATCAAGAGAAGTGAAACAGATTATTTGATATGGATTAAGGAAGAAGATAGAGAGTCAATGTGATACGGGTTGTGTGATCACAAAATGTGGAACAAGAGCTAATTTTTGTTTGAGGTTGAATCTAGGTTGAAAAAAAAAGTTTTTTTGTTGCTGCGTGAAAGAAAAAAAAAAGGTTTATTTTGCTCCTTGGGGTTGTACGAGAAAAGTATAAAAACCAATTTTTTTGGGTTGTGGGATCAAAAGAAAAAAAAAGTGTTTTACAGTTCGAGTTAATAAAAAAAAGAGTAAACTTCGCTTTTAGTCCCAACGTTTGCATATTTTAACAATTTTAGTTCCAATTTTTCGAAATTCCCAATTTAGTGTGTCACATTTCATTTTTTTTTCAATTTTGGTTACAACGTTAACAAACGTTTAAAAAGCCGTTAGACTGCCCTCACATGGTCCCCACGTGAGGGGTATTTTTGTTATTTCCATTTGTTTTAAAGTATGAGTTAAAACAAACGGAAATGACAAAAATACACCTCATATGGGGATCACATGAGGGTAGTCTAACGGCTCTTTAAACAACTGTTAACGTTGAGATCAAAATTGAAAAAAAAATGAAATGTGAGACACTAAATTGGGATTTTTTAAAAGTTGGGACTAAAATTGTTAAAATGTGCAAACGTTGGGGACTAAAACCGAAGTTTACTCTAAAAAAAACGCAATGTGCTTGTTAGTTTTTTGGTTGACCATTGTTGGTTTATTTGAATTAACGTGATTGGATTTTGTGTTAGTATTCGTGTCTGCGTAAGAAAAAATGAGGAAAGAAATCTTCTTTTTGAAAGACTATTGTTTGATCAATCAAGTGATCAAAATCATCTTGAGGTTCTTTGTGCTATAGACCTCTTAGCTTGAAACTGAGGGTTTCAAAGATGCGAGACAAAGCTGCAATAGTTTGGAGATTACCAAAACCATACATTACAAGCACCACATGATGATCAATTAATCAATTTAAAGTTGTATGTTTTGGTTCTATGTGGTCTTGTGTGGTCTGTTGTTTTTTTCTGTTAGATGAGTTTAGAGTATACATACCCTGAACCTTGTAGGATACTGTTTGAACATAATTCCAACTTAACGGGTTATGCGAGACCATGCAAGTCCACCCCTAATCTAGTTAATTATCTAAAGAGAGTTGGTAATTATCTAGGAAACCTATTTTAATTATTTTAAAGAAATTAGATAATTACATAGGAGTTGTATTAGGGTTAGAAGTTTTTTTCTTGAGGGTCAAGTTTTTTTCTCCTATATATAGTTTTCTATTCTCTAGTTCATGAGTATGAGAAAGAGTATTGTAATCTTGAGTTTTGAGATAATTTTCTCAAGGTTTCAATAAAGAAAGTGATTTTTATTAATCGTGTGTTCGATCGGGCCTTGAGATACACCTTGTAATGATCATCCACCCGTATATTTTTCTCCATCCACCAATGTAATACCTTATTTTTAACAATCAAGGAGACCAATATATTAAACCAACATGAGCCCACTGCAAGTAAGAACTACAGTGGAAAAAGTATAGGTTAGGGCCGGCCCAATGAGCCAAGCAAGTGAAGCAAGGGTCTTAGAGGCCCCCAAAATTTTAGGGCCCCATTTTAAAAAATCTTATTAGTTCGATTGGCGAAAGACGTTCCGATCGGCGTCCGTCTCCTCTATTTCGGCCACCCGAGTTCGAGACATGTTTAAACCATTTTCCTTACCAAATTTTCTTCAAATATTTAAATAATTATCGCAATCCAGTTATGCTAAAATTATTCTTCTCCAAATAATTATTAAAAATTAATTCTGCCCTAGTGGTAAGTTTCCCATTTTTCTTACCGAAAACAAAAGTTGAGGGTTCGAATCCCCTGTCTTGTGTTTTTTTATTAGAAATTACTCAAATTAGTTATGATTGTTATTTTTGGTTTCTTATACCTTTTTCTATTTCTTTCCAACATTTTTCTATTTCTTTCCAACATTTTTCTAACAACAATGTTTTTTTAACAAATCCAAATTTGATTTTTCCTTTTGTAGTCGTTTAATTCGCACCCTTATTTTCTTTTAAATCTTTTTACGGGTATAGATTCAATTGATAAATTATAATTTGATGACATTATGACACACGAATTGGAGCTATATTGGCTCATTTCATTTTAGTTGTATTGAATAATTGATGTTGATTTTTTCTTTGATGGTTGTGCATTTGGATTTAATATGCAACTCAAAATAATGATATTTTAATGCTTATGGAGTTATAGTTTATGGTTTCATCCTGGTTCTATAGACATGACATCGGTTTTTCATAGCAGCTCAAAAGTTGTTTTTTTATTAATTGTTTTATATTTGTTATAAAATAAACCATATTAATTTGGAATAAAAAGTTAAGAATTAGGTTGTTCGAAAAATAAAAAAATAAAATAAAAAGTTAGACTTGAGGGCCCCAAATTTTGAGTTCACTTGAGGCCTCAGAAAAGCTCGAGCCGGCCTGGCTGCAAGTGGAAAGAAAGAAACCGCCAACACTCACCTTAACTCAACAAACAACACCAATATTAAAACAACAAACTTTCACCAAATATCACTAACCACCTTGCACTTGCAAGTATTTGAACATTCACAACTTTCATGGAAGAACAATCACTATGCCACTAGGGTCTAGGCTACGAGGCCATGGACAAAAAAACAACAGCAATTAGCCCAAGAAATATTGTTGGGTTTTGATATATGTTTTAGTCACATGAACAAGGTCTCCTTGATGTCTTCCAGAACCTTTCTGCTGTTAACCGATTTATTTTTGAAAATCCTTTGATTATAACATGCCCACTATGTGTATCACTTCTTTCTATTCTGTTCCCAACTGAACTCATTAGCTCCTGCAACACATCTTTGACAGATGCAAAATTGCCTGGTATGGGAAACCTAAGCCAGATACACACGCTTGCCACCAAACTGTTTTGCAAAGTCACAGGAAGCCAATAGAAGAGCAACCGACTCCTGTGCTATTCCACACGTCAGACATGAGACACAAGTCCGCACGTAAGGTAATCAGCAGTCGGTATACAAATAAATTCACCTTACGAGTTGTCAAGTTATTCCACTTCACTACTTAATCATCAATAGTTCCCCCTGCAACCACAACCTCATTCCTCATCATTTTCATATCAAAGTCACCATACATACTATCCTTCCAAAACCACCCATCTTCACTATCTTTGATCAGAGCAACCTGTAGCAAGCCCATGAGTCTTTGTACTCCTCCAAATCATCCATAGAAACGCGATTATTCGACCAATCCCAGCTCCACACCACTCGATCGCCTATCTTGGAATAACACACCCTTACCTTGGTCATCTTCAATTTAGCCTTTAAAAACAGCCCCGGGAGTTTGTCACATAAATACCCTTCTGGTAACCATCTGTCAGTCAAAAATCAAATATTTTCACCTCTGCCAACATCACACCTAACCTTTTCGAAAACATCCACATTTGCCTTAAGAAAAAGCTTGTATATGCCTCAAATATTTTTCCATACCCCTGTAACACTTTTCTTAAACGGAATACACTTAAACCACCTGTTATCCCATGTATAGATCTGATAACTTGAACCCACAACTGGTTAGGTAATGTCTCCTTGATGATCAACAACCACTTGACCAATAACGCCAAGTTGGTCTCCTAGATACCCCCCCCCCCCCCCCCCCCCCTACACCAAGGCCTCCTTTTAATAACTCGAGCCACCAATGTAATACCTGGAGCATCAAATAAACATGTTTAAAGATAGATAAATTCATGTTCAATTTCCTGCTCTACTCTTTAACAAACCAAAAAGAGTGTTTAGTGACATACTTTCACAGATATGAATGTACATGCAACAGTTTCCATGCTCAGCAGGTAGCACCAGTGAGTTATGAAGAACTCATGCAACCAATTTCATGGTGTATAGTTTACAGTATCACATTTCCCTACATCTAACTTTAATCATCAATCCTATGGATTAAAGAAGACAAATTGAGATTAAAGATAGCATCAAACTAACATTAGCAGTATTAATCTATAAGATGAAAACTTTCAGCCTGTTTTGAAAAAATATTGAACATATAAACAACAAAAAGGAGAAATTCCTTATAAAAGTGGACTTGAGGTATGCTATACACTCAAATTTCAAAGGCCATTGCTAACCACAAGCATTAACCTCTGGATCAAAGAATACTGGGAAGATTGAAGAATCCTTCAATGTTAGCAATCTAATTTACATATCTTCTCCTTGTAGATCAGATGTACCAGTCATCTTCTTCATCATCCTCACTATCAGATAAATAATCACTCGAATCATCATCATCTTCATCTTCATCATCTACAAATTCACCATTTCTTACTCTCTGACCACCAAATCATCCTCCGTAATCTCGCCATTCTCAACTCTATTCCACGGAACCCACAGATCCGCCTGACGCCCCAAAGCCCTATCCCAATCACCAACCACCACCGTCCCCAAATTCGAAGCCCTAGCCCTTTTCAACATCTCCGCAAAATCAGAATCATCAGAAACCAAAACCATCCAATCAACCCCTCGGGTCAACGAATGCTGCATCTGCCTCTTCAACGCCCAATCCGCCGCCTGCGGCTTATCCTCCACCGTTTTAACAAACACCCCCGCCCGTTTTAACTCCGCGGCCAACCCGTACCCGACTTTAGGCGTAACTAGGGTTCTAGCAGCTTCCATATACTTATGGTCGTTAGAAACAAACTTTTCCTTAAAACGCTGCCGTTTCTTCCCTTTCAACTGCTTCATTCTATTCATCTTCTTCTCCCTTTCCCTCTCGTGCAACTGTTTGAAGTGTTTTTTTAGATCTAGATTCGTTTTGCATTTGCGGCCACAGACGCTGCAAATATAGGTTTCGGCAGGGGTAATTACGCCTTTTCGCTCGAGGATGTCGTTACGGCGTTGATCACGGCGTTGTTTGAGGACCCAGTGCGGGAGGTGGATGAAGGCGTGGCGGTTAGCGTAGGCGGAGACGTCAACGACTTCGCCGAAGTGGTTACCGATGGTTTTGAGGGCCATGGCGGCGGCGTAAGGAGGGCCGCGAGGGGGTTTGTTGTCGAGGTCCCATAGGATTACGACTTTTTTAGGTTTGGCGGTGTAGATTCCTTGTGAGGTGGGGACCATGTCGATTTCGGACATGGAGGCTGGGGCGGAAGGGTGGTCGGAGGCGAGGGAGGGGGTGATTGAGCGGCGACATTGGCGGGAACCGGTGGTGGTGGTGGTGGTGAATTTGAAGGGTGATGGGGGGATTTGGTGGAGAAAAGGGGGAGGGGGAGGAGGGGGGAGAGTGAGAGAGAGGATTTCGATGGATTTGCAGAGCAAATTCATCTGATCAGTTCATATGGATAAGGAAAATGAAATTTTGAGATGAATAAGTAGATGGAAGGGTATATTTCGGGTTTATTCCGCGGAA
>JBCNJP010000015.1:8732734-8769411 GCA_039602395.1 Deinandra increscens subsp. villosa | reverse complement strand
TTGTTGGGTTTTGATATATGTTTTAGTCACATGAACAAGATCTCCTTGATGTCTTCCAGAACCTTTCTGCTGTTAACCGATTTATTTTTGAAAATCCTTTGATTATAACATGCTCACTGTGTGTATCACTTCTTTCTATTCTGTTCCCAACTGAACTCATTAGCTCCTGCAACACATCTTTGACAGATGCAAAATTGCCTGGTATGGGAAACCTAAGCCAGATAAACTGTTTTGCAAAGTCACAGGAAGCCAATAGAAGAGCAACCGACTCCTGTGCTATTCCACACGTCAGACATGAGACACAAGTCCGCACGTAAGGTAATCAGCAGTCGGTATACAAATAAATTCACCTTGCGAGTTGTCAAATTATTCCACTTCACTACTTAATCATCAATAGTTCCCCCTGCAACCACAACCTCATTCCTCACCATTTTCATATCAAAGTCACCATACATACTATCCTTCCAAAACCACCCATCTTCACTATCTTTGATTAGAGCAACCTGTAGCAAGCCCATGAGTCTTTGTACTCCTCCAAATCATCCATAGAAACGCGATTATTCGACCAATCCCAGCTCCACACCACTCGATCGCCTATCTTGGAATAACACACCCTTACCTTGGCCATCTTCAATTTAGCCGTTAAAAACAGCCCCGGGAGTTTGTCACATAAATACCCTTCTGGTAACCATCTGTCAGTCAAAAATCAAATGTTTTCACCTCTGCCAACATCACACCTAACCTTTTCGAAAACTCCACATTTGCCTTAAGAAAAAGCTTGTATATGCCTCGAATATTTTTCCATACCCCTGTAACACTTTTCTTAAACGGAATACACTTAAACCACCTGTTATCCCATGTATAGATCTGATAACTTGAACCCACAACTGGTTAGGTAATGTCTCCTTGATGATCAACAACCACTTGACCAATAACGCCAAGTTGGTCTCCTAGATACCCCCCCCCCCCCCCCCCCCCCCTACACCAAGGCCTCCTTTTAATAACTCGAGCCACCAATGTAATACCTGGAGCATCAAATAAACATGTTTAAAGATAGATAAATTCATGTTCACTTTCTTGCTCTACTCTTTAACAAACCAAAAAGAGTGTTTAGTGACATACTTTCACAGATATGAATGTACATGCAACAGTTTCCATGCTCAGCAGGTAGCACCAGTGAGTTATGAAGAACTCATGCAACCAATTTCATGGTGTATAGTTTACAGTATCACATTTCCCTACATCTAACTTTAATCATCAATCCTATGGATTAAAGAAGACAAATTGAGATTAAAGATAGCATCAAACTAACATTAGCAGTATTAATCTATAAGATGAAAACTTTCAGCCTGTTTTGAAAAAAAATTGAACATATAAACAACAAAAAGGAGAAATTCCTTATAAAAGTGGACTTGAGGTATGCTATACAGTATACACTCAAATTTCAAAGGCCATTGCTAACCACAAGCATTAACCTCTGGATCAAAGAATACTGGGAAGATTGAAGAATCCTTCAATGTTAGCAATCTAATTTACATATCTTCTCCTTGTAGATCAGATGTACCAGTCATCTTCTTCATCATCCTCACTATCAGATAAATAATCACTCGAATCATCATCATCTTCATCTTCATCATCTAAATTCAAAACCTGTTCATCAACATCATCTACAAATTCACCATTTCTACTTCTGACCACCAAATCATCCTCCGTAATCTCCCCATTCTCAACTCTATTCCACGGAACCCACAGATCCGCCTGACGCCCCAAAGCCCTATCCCAATCACCAACCACCACCGTCCCCAAATTCGAAGCCCTAGCCCTTTTCAACATCTCCGCAAAATCAGAATCATCAGAAACCAAAACCATCCAATCAACCCCTCTGGTCAACGAATGCTGCATCTGCCTCTTCAACGCCCAATCCGCCGCCTGCGGCTTATCCTCCACCGTTTTAACAAACACCCCCGCCCGTTTTAACTCCGCGGCCAACCCGTACCCGACTTTAGGCGTAACTAGGGTTCTAGCAGCTTCCATATACTTATGGTCGTTAGAAACAAACTTTTCCTTAAAACGCTGCCGTTTCTTCCCTTTCAACTGCTTCATTCTATTCATCTTCTTCTCCCTTTCCCTCTCGTGCAACTGTTTGAAGTGTTTTTTCAGGTCGAGATTTGTTTTGCATTTACGGCCACAGACGCTGCAAATATAGGTTTCGGCAGGGGTGATTACGCCTTTTCGCTCGAGGATGTCGTTACGGCGTTGATCACGGCGTTGTTTGAGGACCCAGTGCGGGAGGTGGATGAAGGCGTGGCGGTTAGCGTAGGCGGAGACGTCAACGACTTCGCCGAAGTGGTTACCGATGGTTTTGAGGGCCATGGCGGCGGCGTAGGGAGGGCCGCGAGGAGGTTTGTTGTCGAGGTCCCATAGGATTACGACTTTTTTAGGTTTGGCGGTGTAGATTCCTTGTGAGGTGGGGACCATGTCGATTTCGGACATGGAGGCCGGGGTGGAAGGGTGGTCGGAGGCGAGGGAGGGGGTGATTGAGCGGCGACATTGGCGGGAACCGGTGGTGGTGGTGGTGGTGAATTTGAAGGGTGATGGGGGGATTTGGTGGAGAAAAGGGGGAGGGGGAGGAGGGGGGAGAGTGAGAGAGAGGATTTCGATGGATTTGCAGAGCAAATTCATCTGATCAGTTGATATGGATAAGGAAAATGAAATTTTGAGATGAATAAGTAGATGGAAGGGTATATTTCGGGTTTATTCCGCGGAAAACACCCCTCACAATGGGTAAATTACCAAAACAACCGTTGACTATAATTAAATTAATAAAAGGGCCGTTGACCGGAAATTTTTTTAAAATAACCTTTGACATTTTTAAAGGCAAATTTTATACTCACACCCCTTGATTCTATTTTAACACCATTTTACGACCCCGTAAATGTATTTACGCCCCCGTATAGCTAAAAGACAAAATTTCTAAATTTACACCCCTTTACAGCCCCGTAAATACATTTACACCCCCGTAAATATTTTTTTTTTAATTTTTTTATTTTTTACCTATCACATTGTACTACCTCGTAATTATAATTACACCCCCGTATGAACTCACTCTATATACACTTGAACGGTTCATTCCTAACTCCCCACATTTTTTCATTAAAAATCTTAAATTTTCCACTCCCAAACCCATAATAACTTCCACTAACCCACGTTTGTATTCGATTCGTTCGCCTAATGATCACGAGGGCGGGTTATATCCCGAGGTTATTAATCAATAATGTCGTACTGAGATATGTTTTTTCCTACAGACTCATCTTCTACCAACCGGGTAATTATTATTATTATCATTACCGTATACTTATTAGTATTATTACTATACTTATTGTTTTAGTAATTTTTAGACTCCGTATTTATATCTACAGAATTATTATTATTTTATTAAATTTATTTGATTATTATATTAATATTATTGTTAGAATTATTAGTATTAACTTTAGATTTGATATTATAAAAAAAAAGAATTATTATTATTATTATTATTATTATTATTTATTTATTATTATTATTATTATTATTATTATTATTATTATTATTATTATTATTATTATTATTATTATTATTATTATTATTATTATTATTGTAGAATTTTTAAACTTTACGGCCCCGTAAGTTTTGTTACACCCCTGTAATACAATCAAATCAGTCAGGGAATCTCTGAATTCCTCGAAATTGGCGTTTTACGACCCCGTAAACTAATTTACGACCCCGTAAAATGTTTACGACCCCGTAAATCAATTTACGACCCCGTAAAGGGGTGTAGAAAAAATTCAAGAGGTGTGAGTATAGAAGGACCCTTTTTAAAAGCGAGTAACTCCAGCGAATAGCTTTCATTTTTGGCGAATAGCTAATTACAGCGAATATCAATCATTATGTTGGCGAATAGCCATTTAATACTTTTTATTTTTTATTTTTAACTTTTTAATTAATTAAGCTCCTTAATGTGTTTTTACTTAATAATTTATATTTGATAACATTTTAAAAGAATCTAAATACACATTATTTTATAATTATTTTTTCTGAACATTTTAACCTAAATTTTATTAAAAACAGAGTTGTTTTGAAAAAGCAATTAAGTCTCGTAACAAACTTTTTATAAATCTAAAAAGAATAACAAAAGTTGGAGATAATATGTTAACTGATTGGTTTAAAATATTATAAAAAGAAGAGCTCAAAAATATGTTAACTGATTGGTTTGTTTACTTCATGACAATTGGTTCATTTGGTTCTATCGTTTTGTTTTATTTACTACATGACGTTGGTTGGTTTCGCTCCATTTATTATGACAGTGGTTATTTATTTTGATTTATTATTGAAATGGTTGCTTTATTTTATTAAGTTCATTTAGATTGACAATGGTTGGTTTGGTTTCATTGTTTGGTTTGGTTCATGACAATGGTTCGTTTGGTATCATTGTTTGGTTTGGTTCATTGTTTAGTATATTTTATTATCTTTTTTTACGTTACAGCTTCGGGTATTTACCCGGGTTAACACTTGGTATGACTATAAACAAAAGTCAAGGTCAGTCTCTTTCGAGAGTTGGATTGTACTTGAAAGATCCCGTCTTTTCTCATGGTTAATTATATGTTGCTTTATCAAGAGTAATAAGAAATATAGTGTATAAATCTATCTTCTCAAATGTGTAATTGTTATTGAATTTTTTTATTATTATTGAATATTGTTTTACCGATAAGAATTTTTTGTATAGTATATATATCTATATTATATTTTTTACGTTTTAGACCCGGGTATTTACCCGGGTAAGTGGCTAGTTTGAATTTTAAATATTAGTACAAATCTTTCTAACTAAAAAATATTTCTCAATTAAAAACTAATAATTAAAAATTGTGAGGAAGAGTATAAATAAATATCAAATTTTAAATAAATATTCAAAAATTCCTCTGTTGTTGAAATAGAAACTCATGTCAAAATTCAAACCTGAAAAAAAAAACAAGAAAAAGGTAACCAATCACATTTATCATAAAACAGTAATGTGTATTTATTTGAAATATTAATTACTCAAAAGAATCATAATTTTTTTATTACTTAAACTGAAAAAATCATATAGTAATATGTATTTATTTTAAATATTATTTATAAATTTTAAACGTAAAATCTTATTTCAAACATTATTTCTTCAGAAACACTTCGAATAATAAATTGTAAGATAAAATTAAATATCACAAACATTAAAATGAAAGTTTCCGACGTTAAAAAAAATACATTAAAATGAAAGTATAACATTTAAAAATACAAAACCATTAAATTATAAATTTAAAAGCAAAAACTTAGAAATAATATTTAACCTGGAAAAATAAAAAGCATTCAGTGTTTAATTTCATTTAACTTGTAAAAAGCATTCAAACGTAAGGGTGGGTAAAGATCATGTGAAAACTCTTCCTTATCCTAAAAACCTAAAAACCACTTAAATGAAGGTTAATAAAGTAATTTAATATTTATTACTATCACACCCTCTTCCCCCATGTTTCATATATTTACAACACCACCCCCCCCCCCCCCCGTGTTGCATATATGCAACATAATTACATTGCATATATATATAACATTTAACCCCTCCCCCCCCAATCCCAGCCCACCCCCCCCCACCCCCCCACCCCCATGTTGCATATATGCAACATAATGTTGTATAATATATAACCCCTAACCCGCACCCCAGCCACCCCCCCCCCCCCCCGGTGTTGCATATATGCAAAATAATTATATTGCATATATATAACCTTTAACCCGCATCCTAGCCACCACCCCCCCCCCCCCCCTCTGTGTTGCATATATGCAACATAATTATATTACATATATATAACCCATAACCCGCACCCCATTCACCCACCCACCCCACCCCTATGTTGCATATATGCAACATAATTATATTACATATATATAACCAACCCCCACCCCCTCCCATCGTGTTGCATATATGCAACATAAGTGTGTTGTGTATATACAACCCCCAATCTGCACCCCCCACCCCACACACCCATCCGTGTTGCATATATGCAATATAATTATATTGCATATATATAACCCATAACCCGCACTCCAGCCCCCCCCCCCCCCCCGGTGTTGCATATATGCAATACAATTGTGTTGCACATATACACCAACAAATAGTCTGAACTTAAATACAAGATTATTGGTATTGTCGATCGATGTGCGGATCGTTTAAGATCACGTCCGACGTCCGGGTGAGCTTACTTTACTCCGCGACGATCTATTTGCTATTAAAGGTTGTGGTTTTTACAAATATTACATGTTGCCAGTGTTATACTTTACGGATCTAGAGTTGTGTGTGTGTATACAATATAATATCTATTAGGTTTGTGTATCGACATATTTTTGTTTTCAATTATATTATGTTTATACAGTATGAATACATGTTCTGTATATGCAACATCCCTACATTCTTCGTTTCTGCAACTCCAATTTACATAGCATGATGTATTTTAACTGAGTTGTACAAGCAAGATGCAAAATCCCAAAACAAAGTACAAAAGTAGGTATTTTACACCACATTCACAAATACAAAAATTACAATAGACTACGATCAAATTCAGTGTAGCAGGTTCACATGTTGAGCTAATGAATCCCTTATAGGCTCAAGCAATGATCCGACTCTCCAACTCCAATTTATTATGTTTCTAGGCTTTAACTTGGGATCCTTTCCATCACTTTAACTTCTTTTATTTATCTCACAATCATATGAATCTATGAACCTATTCACGAGAGTAAAGTTATCAATCCATCCGCCCCACCAAACTTTAATTGAGTTTCCATCCATTTGTGTCAGAAATTCTGGAAGTGAAACGATTTGGTATATATCTTGTGCTTTTTCGTCCTGAAATTTACACATCAACATTATATTAAAATAATATTGTTTACAACTTTAAATAAAATTGTATGCACTTATGATGCATATATGCAACATGATTGTGGTGCATATATGCATCATGACTGTGTTGTGTTACATATATACAACATATAATGTGTTGTGTATATGCAACATGGTTGTGTTGCATATATGCAATATGACTTTATGTTGTTTATATGCAACAAAACTGTATGTTGTTTATATTCAACATTACTATATACTGCATATATGCAACTTGATTGTATGCTGCATATATTTAACATGACACTATGTTATATATACTCAACATGACTACATGTTATTTATATTCAACATGACTGTATGCTGCCTATATGCAACATGATTATATGTTGCATATATTCAACATGATAGTATGTTGCATATACTCAACATAATTGTATGTTGCATATATGCAAAATGACTCTTTGCAGCATAACTTTGTATGATTAATGCTTGTATGTAACAACAAAAATTACCTTGTAATATACAATTATCTAATAGAGCAGGCCAACAACTGATTACTTGAGTTTTTCAATTCGTTGGTCATGCCTACGAACCTACTTTACACCAAATTTATAGATAACTAAACAAATGAAAAAAATAAATTTAATTCCACATCTAAGAATGAACTAAACCGTTGTCGTTCAAAAGCTTTTTTTAACATGGAGATACATGCCTCTGATATTATACATAACAAACTAAAAAAAACATGACCATCTTCCATCATAGTTTTTCTTTTCCATTCTATTCTAACCTACCATCTTGTGTTGGTGCAAGTGCAAGTTTTAAAAGAAATTAATAATAATCTTGGAACCATAGTAGGAGCCTTAGAAACCAAAGATTAAGCTCGAATGCCTCTTAGAAAGCCATCTAAAATACGAGCATTAGCAAATTTAGTAGGCTAAACAATGAATAGATAATAGAGAGGTTTTACCTTGTGACAGTCAAATGTGCATTTCTGCAAACTGAGACTAATCCATATACACTAAATTTGTATTATTATTAATCATATATTCACAAATTACACATGTATTACCAATTCTAAAAAGTTCATCATCAAAATCATGTACAGTACTATTAAGTTCATCAAAAAAAATCCTAAAAAAAAATCCTAAAGAGAGAGTACATTCGAAGCAATTACAGACTATTATGATACACTTGATGTAACTAGAAAAACAACAAAAACCTATACGCACTAATATTCGCAAATGGCGATCGATTAGTGATTTAAAAAGATGAAAATTATGCTCGATCTCGAGTTCGAGTGATTACCTGGTTGTATTCTTCTTCCCCCCTAATTCATAGCAAATTGCCTTAGAGATTAAGAAACGACGTTTGAAACCCTAGATCGTAGCAGCCGCTTGATAGGTTTAGAGATGAGCTATTGAAACCATATTTCGTTAAATCTTCAAGTTGTGTGGGAGTTTAGAGGAGCGATTGTAACCCTATTCGATCTTCTTTGATCTTCGAGTCGCCTGAGAGACGGCTGACGAGTCGCCTGAGAAATAGCCTGAGGAGATAACCCTTTTGTTTTTCTTTTTAGAATGATCGGATGAGTCTTCTATTCCAATATCCAATTAGTTTTTCAATTTTTCGAATTTGCCCCTCCAGCTTTAGGTTCATTTTGTTTAAAAAATCAGACGGAAATATCAAATTTATATGAAAACATACTAAAATTAAGTGGTTTTTTGGTTTTCACAAAAAGAGGGGTTTTCATATGAACCTTACCCTCAAACGTAATAACTTGTAAAAAGCGTAATATTTAAAAATATTAAACGTAATATTACTAGCAAGTTTGTAAAAAGCATTCAATGTTTGATTAAGTAATATTTAAGTTATAAAAACGTAATATTACACGTTAAAAATACTTTATTTTCATTTAAACTAATTATTGTTTTCCTATTAAGTGTTGCAAAATATCATAAAATAACATAAACATTAAAATAAATTAATTTAACATGTTAAAAATGTAATTTTAAGTTTAAAATATAATTTATTAAAAAAAATAAATATTGGCGAATAGATCTTAAATGGGAGAATAGGGTTGGAGAATAACAATTTTTTTGAATATTTTATTGAGAAAAATGGCGAATAGGTTTGGAGAATGGGGTTTAAATTGGCGTGTGATTTTATGAAATGGAGAATGAATGTATGAAATGGAGAATGAATGTATGAAATGGAGAATGACTCTGGCGAATATATCAAAAAAAAGCTGACGTGTCATGCTACTATTAGTCTGATATTTTGGTAAATTAGTTGGTCAAAGGTCATTTTATTAACTGAATTTCAGTCAAAGGCAACTGTGGCAATTTTCCCCCTCACAATTCATATTAATCTTTTTTTTTTATGTAAAAACCCCGGATATCTGAGATCATAATATCCAAGGAGAAAAATTCATATTAATTTTTTATTTTCTTTATGTAAAAACCCCGGATATCTGAGATTATAATATCCAAGGAGAAAAAACATATAACCGGGAAAACCTCTAATTTAACCCGGAACTAACTGTCAACCGGAACTCGAACTTGTAAACTTTTATTTAAAAAAATCATACCACTGAGACAAAACCTAAAAGGTACAATCAGATTAATTGGTTTGCTTTTTTAAAAAATTACATATTTTCCAACCAATGTTTCGAAGACCATACCGACTGTTTTAATCGGGAACCGGACTCAACAGGCTCAGCTGGTATGAGTTGATGCAATAATCGAGCGGTCAAAGCAACCCAGGCGAGCGAACTAGGAACTAGACTATGGGTCGAATTGGAAGTTAAACGTTTAGTTGATTTGATTCTTGATTTATCGGTTGGAGATTAACTTGGTTTCATTATGGGAGAGATGTGAGATAGCTAGATGTGTAGGAAATATATTAGCCATAGAAGGAATGAAGTTTGAGTGGTGATAATTGAGAATTATTAAAAACGTCCCCGACAAGTGTTGAACTTGTAACCTATTGCATGTATTGTAGTTGAAATACCATCCATAGTTCTGTACTAGCTAGTTATTGTGTGCTTCCCTTTGATTTTGGAGTTAAAACATGATTTTTGTATTAAAATGTCTGTTTTCTCAATAAAAAAGTTTAAAATAACCATCCAGAATATTTGTATACTAGTAACTAAAATGTTTTCTAACTTTTAATTGAGATCTAATTTTATACGATATCAAAATAATTATATATTTTAAAAAGAGTTAAATACGATTTGCGTTCATGTGGTTTGTCGATTTTAACCATTTGAGTCCATTTTTTAAATTATTAACAAATCTAACCTCATGGTTGCTTTTCTTAACAAATCTGGTCTGAGGTTTGAATTTTGTTGCCAAATGAGTCCCTAACACCAACGGAGTTAGATTTTTATGTTAAATAGAATGGGTTTTTCAGTCAATTTATAACTTTCAAGACCGGTTCAAACAGTCCGACTAGTAAACCAGTAAAGAGAACGATTCGCTACCCGCCCGACGGGCGAGTAGCGATAGGGGTGTGCACGGTTCGGTTCGGTTCGGTTTTTGGTCCCAACCGAAACCAAAACCGAAATTTTCGGTTTTTTACTTTTGAAAGCCGAACGGTTTCGGTTTTTATCGGTTTCGGTTTTTCGGTTTTTAGTGTCGGTTCGGTTCGGTTTTTGGTTTAAAACCGAAAATCAAGGTTTTTAGAGAGGAAGAAGTTTTAATTTATGTCTGAGACGATGTGAGATAAGAATAAATAAACTCAGTGTTAAAAGGAAAGGAAGCTGGTATGCTAAAATGATAAAAACAATTTCGTCAACAGCAGGCGTCAAACCAGCGACCTCTTAGTCCTAGGCAAAGGCACTACCAACTATGTTGAGCAGATTTTCGAATTTTTACTTAGTTAAAATTAACTTATCATTGTATTTAACGTCATTAGATTAATATTTTATATAATTATATATAAATTCGGTTCGGTTCGGTTTTTCGGTTTTTGGAAAACAAATAACCGAAACCGAACCGTAACTTTCGGTTTCGGTTTTTTCGGTTCGGTTTTTTTATTATTTTTTGTTTGGTTCGGTTTTTTTATTATTTTTTGTTCGGTTCGGTTCGATTTTTTCGGTTCGGTTTTTTCCCGATACTGAAACCATTGATTTTAATTTTTAAGTTTTTAACCCGTCGGGCTTCAAATATGTCGAAGCTGGGTTTGGGCCGGTTCAGGTGGAGTTATCTCGGCCCATACCAATATCACATGACCGTCATCTGCACCTGTAATTCTGTAAACCCGCTCTCACGTTACTGCACCGTCTCTCTCTCTCTAGACTGCTCAATTAGCACCAAAATCGTTCATTTCAATCTCTGTAATTTCGACTCCTATATAAAACAGATTTGTTGTGATTCAAGCAAAAACCGATTGGGGGTAATTGGAGGAAAAAGATGCGAGGAGAATGTGGAAGGAGATCGGAGATAGAGAATCGGGAAAACTACGCCCTAATTCCTTCATCAGTCGTGTTCGATCAAATAGAGCATCATCTCTTCAACTCTCCAATCACAAAGAGATTGTCTCTTCTCACCGTGGCTCCATTAATTCACTACAGGTATCTATTCTTCTCGTTCGTTGTTCCTTTGTGTTACTGTTACTTCTTCGTTCCAGAGGTGACTGTGTACTTACAAACTAGGAAAGTAGGAATTGAAGCAATTGTTCTGTGTTAAACACTTTAACTGTGATGCAACTGGTTTTTTCGGTATCTATTGATCAACTTGTGTGGAATCGTTTAGTGTGATAAAGCGTATATAGTTGAGAACTGCATAATCTAGAGATGAGGTGATCTCTAGCTGGACGGGGAGCCTTGAACAAATACCTCTTAAAGCATGAGCAACTTTGTAATTATGTTGAAATAGCAGCTTATCTGAAATCTAAGTTTAGATGGAGGATTTAACCGTTTGTATAGCTTAAACATTAGGTGCAGCTGTGGATTTTAGGCGACGGAGTATTTCGAAATAGTATAGAGCCTTTTCAGCGTTTGTTTCTGTAAATTTGTAGCAAAGTAGCCAATGAACATACTATTGTGAAGCATGATTTAGGATTTAAGATTTACGAATAGTGAATAGAAGTTGGAACTTAACAGTCTCCCTAATGCTTGAATATGATTAGATTACTATATATATTACATTGTTTATTGGATATTGTGGTGGTCAGTTTGTTTGATCATTAAATCAGGTTGATTTGACAGAGGGGAGATATCTGTTATCTGGAGCGTCAGATGCATCACTTGCAATTTATGACATTCAACGTGCGACGGACTACGAGGCAGGTGGTCTGATTGCTAAGCATAAGCCTATACTCATTGACAAGCAGCACCAAAATGCGCATAAATATGCGATATCCACAGCCATATGGTATCCAATTGATACCGGTCTATTTGTCACAGGTTCATATGATCACCACATCAAGGTTTGGGATACCAATACCACACAGGTGTAACTATAATCCTTTTTTTTTACCGTATATTTGTTGTCCACAGTTGTGTTTTTAAACTGAAGTTCTGTTATAATGGATTGTCTTTTATAGGTGGTGATGGATTTTAAAATGCCAGGAAAAGTTTATAGAACAGCCATGTCATCGTTAGCCACATCCCACATGCTTATTGCTGCTGCAACAGAAGATGTTCAGGTTCGACTCTGTGATATGGCTTCAGGGGCATTTGCTCACACGTTATCTGGTCATCGTGGTATGCCGATGTTATATATTAATTCAAGCATATTATACACATGATCCAAAAAGCTCTTGTTTTGATTATTTTGTTAATTACAGATGGCGTTATGGCAGTAGAGTGGTCAAATTCTAGCGAGTGGATTTTAATGACGGGTGGTTGTGATGGAGCAATACGTTTTTGGGACATTAGACGTGCAGGATGCTTCATGGTTTTAGATCAATCGCAGTCTCAGCTTGGAAGGCGTCCGCCTCTACTTGACCAGTCCACTACTAAGGTTGACTTTTCCATCAACACCTTTTCAGTAAAAAGCTATTCTTGTTAAATGTTAAAAGATATCATAAGGTCTATCTTCTTGTTAGGTTTCATCATCCAAGGCTCGAGCACCACAGAGGAAAGTAGGTTCTGGAAGTAGCTCAAAGCACTCTGGCAATAATAAGATTCTCAAACATGCAAAGGGATCTGCTAAGCAGAGACTCCATCCTGGATTGTTGACCAGTCAAGATCGGGCAACTGCTCATTATGGTGCAGTTTTGGGACTGAAAGCAACCGAGGACGGCATGTATCTTCTAAGTGCAGGTTAAGCCTGGTTTGCACAATGAATAATCTTTCTGAATAATATGCTCCTTTTCAATTTTTTCTAATATTGGATATATGCTTTTAAAAATATAGGATCCGATTCAAGGTTAAGGCTGTGGGACATACAATCTGGGTGCAATACACTTGTGCACTATGAGGTTGTCCGTCTGCTAAGCAGCAAGGCAATACAGTTAGCGGTGACTCAGGATTCAGGCATTGTGTTTCTTCCGTGCATGACATCTGTGAAAGTACGTCACCTAACACTGTTAAATAATGTTATTAAAGAGAAGAGCAACTGAGCAAGAGATGAAAGCTGAATATATACAACTTTTTAAGGTTTAAACATGTTTTATGGATGTCCAGGCATTTGATGTGTGGTCAGGGAAGAGTAGGATGACACTTCAAGGACACTATGAGAATATAAGTTGTTGCTATAGCAACCATGATCAAGAACTATACACTGGCGGTAATGACAGACAAATCCTCATCTGGTCTCCTCCCAAGTTGATGCCTGATGATGTGGTATGTGTTACAGTAATTCAACTGTAGCTTGAATTATTACAAGTTTTAATTGGTTTTGTTTGTCTTATGCATCAGGATGAACTTGATGGAAGAACAGGGCAGCCTCCTGCAGCTGATGAGGATAACTGGAGTGACTGATTTCCATACAGTTGTTGCATCCCCACTTTTGTCATTTTATGGTTTTATTAATCTGTTGTATAAAACTAGATAGTGCTTTATGCTAAGGGTGCATGCTGTTGATGTGTATTTATGTGTGTGTTGAAGAGCATTTTAATTTAAAATTACTTTTTGATAGAAAACTGTTGAATTGAATTAACATGACATCAGCTGGTTAAGAAAAGTCAGCTTATGTCATATCTGGTCAAAAGTATTGGGCAAGGGCATAAGCCGTGTTATGAGTTCAATTGTGAATGGTCTCCAGGGTTCAAATGTGTGCAAGGAAACTGTTTGTTCGCTTTGTAAGACTGAAAATTTCCAAATTCTGAGTTCGACTTGGGTCCTTGGAACCATTGATGTATTGAAGAATAATAACGGCCATAATGTCTTGTCTAGTCTAGCACACCTTGTTGATGAATGATGGATATACTAAGCTATTTGTAATATGGGTAAAGTTCATGTAAGAACCATTATCTATTGTAAGAACTTAAGAACCAACTTAAATGAGGGATAATTAAGTAATTTTGTCATTTCTTTTTAATTCCTCCACTACATTCTATTGTACAAACTTGTAAGAACTAAGGGAAAATTATTTCAAATAAAGTTTTTTGGGTAATTTGATATATTTTTTTTAATTTAATTTCACATATATCCACCCGATGACTTAAAAAAAGTTTTTTTTTTGTTTTTTTTTTGTTTTTTTTTTGTTTTTTTTTTTGCTTGTCCGACTATGTTGCATATATGCAACATATGAAACATAAATGCAACATTATATGTTTCATATGTGCAACATGGTATGTTTCATATGTTGTATATGCAACATATTATGTTACATATATGCAACATTATATGTTTCATATGTTGCATATGTGCAACATTATATGTTTTCATATGTTGCATATATGCAACATAGTCGGACTTACAAAAAAAAAACGATTTTTGTTTAGTTTTTTGTTTTTTTAGGTCGTTAAGTTGTCATTATGTGTATAGAAATGAAGGAAAAAAGAAGAAGAAACATAAAAATTATCTAAATAACCTTCATTCAATTGAAATTTAATGGTTCTTACATTAGTTCTTAAGTTCTTACAATAATATTCGTTTGTACTAGAACTTTACCCTTTGTAATACAATGATCTCGCACTTTTTCAATCTCATATTATTTCTTTCCACCTTATCGTCATATTATCACATTTTGTCCTCTTAATGCTTTCATCATAATATCTTTTAATTTTTTTAATAATATTAAATGAAAAGTTAAAGAGAAAGTAGGGGAAGAGAGAGACAAATGGGGGGTTGGATGCGTGACCCTCCACCACCGTAGTGACCCAAAAAGCTAAGGCTCTATCTCAACTATTATGGTGTAGCCGTGTGGCTAGCCCCCTCCATGTGGGCAGGCCACACATTGTGATGAATGCATGACAATCAATCTTATACTGTTTTATACTGTTTGGGAACTTAATCTAGGTATTATTGGTTAAAGATGTCGTCGAAATACATAAGGATTGGCTGCTCTCCGCGGCTTAGAAGTTAGAAACATCCCCCATGACGTATTCTTGGCAACACTTTGGTGCTTATGGAAGTCTCGAAACAAGAGATCCTTCAACAACCGGATTTTAAGCGCTCCAGGAAGTTTGACGAAATAAAGACTTTGGCTTTCCTTGATAAAACATAGAGTGAAGTTAGTTCATTTTGATTGGAATTCATGGTTCACGTAAACCATTAATCTAACATATTTGTCACTTACCAATGAGCTCATAGCTCAATGGTATTTGAGGGTACTTAAAGCCTTAAAGTCTCGAGTTTAAAACCGGGTGCGAGTTAAAATACTTCTCCGGCCAGACAAAGATTTTTTCTAAAATAACCGGATTTCCTCTAAAATTAGAGATGAGTATATGAAAAAACAATGCCGTTGAGCCCAAAAATATCGTTCAAAGAAAAAAAAAATTTGCTAGTTGGTGTTCCTTTTATAAAATCGCGGGCGGTTCAAAAAATGTATTCAATTGATTCTTTTTTTACCATCACTCACTTGGCCTATTGGTATGACAATTAAAAGAAGACTTGAAATCGGAAGGTAACGATTTTAATCCTTGGCCTACTGGTTTGTCTCGATCACTTAACACCCGTCAATATATGACTAAGCTTTCTACGCTATGCTCTCTAATGTGAATGTCCTTTTAAGTCATTTGAGGTTACCAGATGGTCCGGCGTTATTAATAAGCCGATAAAAAAATTTAACGCTTCTTTTTTTAAAATGTAAGGGGTTACCAGATGGTCCGGCGTTATTAATAAGCCGATAAAAAAATTTAACGCTTCTTTTCTAAGTGTAGTGGATGGAGCCCCTTGTGGGCGTTATGCGCCATGTGGCGTCCACGTCAGCATGAGGGGCTCCATGGCAAAAGTGGTGTAGTGGGGCTCCATGTATAACCCCCTACCAATCATTACCTAATTATTTATTTAATCATTTTTATATAATTTAGTATTAAATATATTAAAAACTAAAATTAAAAAAAAAACAAGACATAAAACTAGAAGATTTTTTAAAAAAAAACAAACTTACAACATTCTAAAAAAAAAACAAACATGGAAATTAAAAAAAACAAACCTACATTCTTAAAAAACAAACATGACAATTAAAAAAAAACAAACATCTAAAGGCCATATTCTTTCATGATATCCGCTCGAATTTGCAACGCGAGGCTACGAGCGGGTTCTTCGTCGGGTAGCGGTTGCATGAGCCTCTCCAACGCTTTTTCTTTTTTCCGAGCTTTAACGGCATTGATTTGTTCTCTCTTAAGTGTCAAGAAATCATCAAAACGTTCGCGCATTTCTTCATGTCGAACGGAGTAGTCGGAGGATGGTGCTTGACTTGTCGATGAGGAGGTCGCTCGTTTCCCCTTAGCATTTGCCTTTGCCTTATCCCTACCCATCGGCCTAGGCCGCTCGACTTCGACATCTTCGTCGTAGTCGTTCACATCGTTCAAATCAAATGCTCGTGCGTCAGACAAATTAGGGGAGTCGGTGGCGGCGGCGGAAGACGACGTTTTAGATTTTTTACTTGGTCGTCTTGTCGGCCTTGAGAGGTCCGATTGATTCAACCACTTTGGTGCATCTCGAACCACTTGCCAAGCCTTGAGGTTGTTAAACGCCGGCCCGGTCGCGCGATACTCCGCCAATGCCGCTATGATGATGTCTTGGTCGTCCGCACCGCTCGGTCGAGCACTTTTAATCCGACCGTATACGGTGGAAAAAGCTTTCATCCTTTTGTTCATCTCCGTCCACTTTCCCGAGAACGAATCGTTCGGTCGGTACGGTTCCTGTTTCATTTGAGCGAAAAAGTTTTGACGAATTTGCGACCAAAAAGTCACAAGGTCTTGACTATTACCTACGTTTACACAAAAAATATAAAGTTATTAAAAATTATTTCTAAAAAAAATAATAAAAGTATTATTATAAAATATAAATAAAACATATTTATAAAAAAATTAAAGAAGTAATATTTACCGTGAATAGGATCCTCCGACGTGTCAAGCCACGCTCGAGCTAGTGCGATTTCCTCGGCCTCGGTCCAATGTTGAACAACTTTTCGTTGTCTCGGTTCCCCGGCGTCTTTTTTTTTGTGAGATCGCCGTTTTCTCGGTCCAACCGGCGCCGCCTCCTCTTGCGTCTCCGGAACCGCCTCGGGTTCGTCCGGGGAAACCGGAATGGGTTCTTGTGAAGACGGGCGGGAAGATGGGGTAGGAGAAGGAGAAGGAGATGGAGATGGGAAATTTTGAAACGGTGGATAACCTTGGCCCGTTTGATATGGTGCGTAGTTTTGTTGCGAGTACGAGTTGAAGCCGAAGTTTTGGTAAGGGAAAGATGGGAAGGATTGTGGCGGGGGCGGCATGTTCGCAACATACGCGAACAAACCATCGTCACGCGGTTGTTGCTCGGGATCGTTTGCTCGTCGCGGGGCTTGGAAGCGTGGGTTTGACGAAGGTCCACCACGGGGAAACATTTTGATTGTAGGTAGAGAGAATTTTATAAAAATGGAGAGATGGGTAGAAGAGTGTGTATAAAAATTGGATGGAGAGGTTTAATTCATAAGGTCCGAACTCGGCACCTCCGAACTCTGTCCGAACTTCCTCCGAACCTGGAGTTCGGCCATCTAGGTTCGGCCAACTCCGAACCTAGAGTTCGGCTGAGGTTCGGACCTCAGTTCATGTCTTCGACAAATCAGTCTGTTTGACAATTTGAACAGTAACGGCCACACAAGGTTCATGCACTAACATGGAGCCCCATTACGGGCAGCCTAAGCCGATACAAAAATTTAACGCTTCTTTTTTTAAAATGTAAGGGGTTTTCGAAAATGAGCCATGAAGCAGTCTTGATATTAGCGAACCTTCTACTATTCACGCGTTTCAAAGAGAAAAGAACGCACACGCTTAGCACATGGGATCGGATAGGCTTTCGCTGTGCACGTGTCTCCCCGGCCCCGTACTCCCCTCCACCAGATGTACCTCTATATCACCACACCAATCTTCCCTTCTGAACCCCCCACCCGTACAGTACCCTAAAATATTACCAAAATCCCCCCTCACCTCTTCTTCCTTCCATAGGGTTTCAGTTCTGTTCCGATGACGGAATTTCAATATCTCACACGGAATAATTTCAGTAACATCACCAGCACCACAAATAATGACGATTCCATGGCTTTCAGTGACTGCAACAGCGACCGATCCGGCGAATTCTCAACCACTTCGTATCAGAGCCGCCGTCTATTTCTCTCCTGCGCCGCTGACAACTCCGACGAGCTAATCCAACGCCTCGTCTCTGCTCTCGAATCTATATCGATTGACGATCAGAAGCAGGCAGCTATGGAGATACGTCTGTTGGCGAAGAACAAGCCGGAGAACAGATTGAAGATCGCTAGAGCCGGAGCGATCAGGCCGTTGATTTCTCTAATCTCATCGTCCGATCTCCAGCTACAAGAGCACGGAGTGACCGCGATTTTGAATCTGTCTCTCTGCGATGAAAACAAACAGCAATTGGCTTGCTCCGGAGCAATCAGACCGCTCGTGAAAGCGCTGAAACTCGGAACGTCAACTGCGAAGGAAAACGCGGCTTGTGCTCTCCTCCGTTTATCTCAATTAGACGAAAACAAATCCGTAATCGGACGGTCAGGAGCGATTCCTTTACTCGTGAACCTTCTGGAAACCGGAAGCATCCGGGGGAAGAAGGACGCGTCGACGGCGTTGTACTCGTTGTGTTCCGTGAAGGAGAATAAGGTTCGGGCGGTACAGGCGGGGATCATGAAGCCGTTGGTGGAACTGATGGCGGATTTGGTGTCGAATATGGTGGATAAGGCGGCGTTCGTGATGAGTATTCTGGTGTCAACGGCGGAGGCCAGGGCGGCGGTGGTGGAGGAGGGAGGGATTCCGGTGCTGGTGGAGATCGTAGAGGTGGGATCACAGAGGCAGAAGGAGATAGCGGTTGTGATATTGTTGCAGATATGCGAGGAAAGTGTGGCCTACCGTACTATGGTGGCCCGCGAAGGAGCGGTTCCCCCTCTCGTCGCCCTCTTGCAGTCCGGTACAAATCGTGCGAAACATAAGGTAACTGCTTTACTCAACTTTCTACTTTATTATTATTACTAGGATAGAACCCGTATGTTATACGGGTTGAATCATTAAATCATTAAAAATATATATAATTGATAATTCATGCATACTCTTTTTATTACCAGAATAACGTATTACATTATATTAAATGAAAAGCTAAAGTTATAATTCATAATATGGTATTGGGTGAATTTACTCTCTTTATTAAAAAATATATTTAGGGCATGTCTCTACTTGTATATTTGGAAAATGCAAGATAAACGTGATCATGTTTAAAAAAACAATCAAACCCTTAATAACGACTAACGTGAATTATGAATTAACAAACTTGAAACTTTAAGTCTGTATAATAAGTTAGATGCGTATTAAATTTTATCAAAATTATAATGAACACATTTTAATTGTTGAGTATAAAATCTAAATTATAATCAAAAGATTATAATGTTATCAATAAAAAAAATGTTATGTTGATATACATTAGAAAACTTACAATTGTATTAGTTGCGATGTCCTACAATTTTCAAATTGGATGAACATGGCTTATTTGATATGGTAGGAAAAACTATTTAATATTAGATATTATGAACATGATTTTTGTTGCTTATAAATTTCTCTATAAATAGTATCACACATGATTAATTCTTCCGTGGCCTTGCCCGTCATGTCTTCTTTCTCGATCTTCTTCACCGTGTTCTTGTTTGATCAGTTAAGCTCTCTCTAATACCTATAGTTGAAAATTTAGAATTAAACTCATTTTTTTTTTACAAATTACTTATCATATACACAAAGTTACAATGCCATAACAATCTATCTATAGTAATAAACCATGAAAATAGAAATTAAATTTCTAAAATAGTATTAGTATTTATTAATTAAAATATTAAATATGATTTGCTCAATTATATTTGAAAACGCCCTAAATAAGTGTTTATTGATATTTTATAAGTTTCTAAATATTTCTTAAAATAAAAATAATAATAGTTAAAAAAATTAAATAAAAATAAGATGTAAATAAATTTATGATTGTCATAATTCCATAAATATAAATAGATAAAAATATATCACGATTATAAAATAGAATATAATTTCCAATAAAAAATAATTTATTAGGGAGTAGATTTGGGAGGGAAAACTTTTTCCAATAAAAAATAATTTATTAGGGAGTAGATTTGGGAGGAAAAACTTTTTCCAATAAAAAATAATTTATTAGGGAGTAGATTTGGGAGGGAAAACTTTTGTGAGAATGAATTTAGTGTTGACATGTGTCAATAATTGTAATTGTTTATTAGAGCAGGAAGATTATGTATAATTTTACCCTTTATACTAGATAATATTGTTATTTAAAAAATTATTCTAGATAATAGTTACTGATCGAAATATTTTGTTTTTGTAGTAGTGATTTGTTGCAGGTCATACATTATTAGTTACCTATATATAGTAGTGGTTCAAGTATTAACAAGTTATTTTACAATCTTTGTCTAATTTTTTTTCACATGTGGTACAAGTGATTTTAGCTTAAATTAGTTTTTTTGATCCTGTTGTTTTAGATGTTTAATTTTTTGTAATTCGCCTGTAAGTTTTTATTATTATTTTTATTTTTTTATTCATTTGAAATCGTTTTAAAGCATTCCATTAGTTTAATTTTACACCATTGTGCAATATATGATTTCTTATGTTATATATAATTAAGATACTAATTTTAATGTCTTGTTTTTTTTTAACGGCTTTATTAAAAAAACTGTCAAGAAACTAGATTACATGTTGAAAATTTAAGAAAAATTGTACCAACTATTCCAATCGAATACATGTTACTTCCATGTTTTATCCAATAGAAAAACATGGATCTAATATCTCCAAAAATCGTCTTAGTTTTGTTTGTCAATTAAATAAAAACTGTCAAGAAACTAGATTATATTTTGGAAATATAAGAAAAATTGTACCAACTATTCCAATCGAAACATGTTACTTCCATGCTTTATCCAGTAGAAAGACATGGATCTAAATATCTCAAAAAATCGCCATAGTTTTGTTTGTCAGAACGACATGGATCTAATATCTCCAAAAATCGTCTATGCTTTGTTTGTCTGACCATTCGAACACCTTTGTATTTCCATTGTTTATGTTGTGTTTTAATAATGCTACTGTTTTGTGTATTCACGTTATCTTCATTACAACACGCGAATAATAAAATGTAGTTGTTATTGGCCAACACTTAAACTTATATTTATTGAATACTTGGTGTTTTTCTTATTTTAATATTTATTTTAAATTAAAAATAGATGAAATGTGGTTTTATTTGTTTATTGTTTTTAACGGCTTGAAATGATTTGATATTATATTTAATAACAATTATTCAATTATTTATCCATGATAAACTATACATAAATGAACATAGTACAGCGCACTTTAATAGGTTTTTATGATTCTATATGTTTGTTTCAAGAAAAATGATTGATTAATGATTTGGATGGATGGATTGGCAGACGGAGACACTGATTGAGCTTCTACGGCGACCAAGATCTGGCAACACTGGTCGGAGCGATGATTTATCAGATTAGGCGTGTTCTACTTTCCCACCAGGCTACCAAAGAGTAAACAAATAAACAACACTTGGAAAACAAAAACAAATTGTATAGGCACAATTCCTTCCCCTGCTTTCTGAAAACTTGAATCGTATGTATGTATTTTAAGCTTTATTTCATAATGTTCCATTTTTGAAGTTCATAGATCCACAGTTATCTTCAAAATTTATTATATTTTGAGAGTTTATGGTTCTTTGAAACTGTTTTTTTGTATTAAACTCGTTAAATTTAGAATTTAACGAACTTAGTAAATGGTATGAGCTTCAGTTTACATAGGGTTGAAGGTTGATATGAGTTGTTGCTTTATAATGTACAAACAACGAACATAAATGATCAAACTCACTCATCAAAATGTTGTTAAATATTGATCTTACGCAACGATGACTGTGATCAAACTCACTCATCAAAGATTATTTTTGTGATGAGTATATAATATATAATTATGTTTTTATATATATTTAACATAAAAAAATATATTAAGGGTAACATGTATTGTGCTAAATTAAAAAAGAGATTGAGATGGTACAATGGTTCATGTATGTATGAAGAAGACAAATTTTGACATCTTTCACGAGGCGTACGTGAAAACTCTTAAAGTGGAGGGAACGGGGAGTAAAGGAGGATTGAAACTAGCATGGTAGGAGAAGATCAAGTAGTATCTAGGAGTAAAGGAGGATTGAAACTAGCATGGTAGGAGAAGATCAAGTAGTATCTATTAGACTTGCAGTGATAGCAGTTTATCGAGACCGTCAAACACATGATAGAGATTTTTAGAGATGTGGTTAGTTTTGGGTTTTGTTAGAGCTTCTAGATTTTGTCACGGACTTTGCATAGTTTGCCTAAATAGTAAGGTACTTGATAAGCTTCTAACTTGGGGTGTTCTTTTAGGCATAGATTTATCATTTATAATGTTACCTATTGTAGTCTTACATTTTTAGGGGTGTGGTTAGTTTTGGGTTTTATTAGGAATAACCTCTATCATTTATAATAGTGGTAAAATGTGTCTTCATCTCAAGTGTGAGTTTATCGGGAATGTTTGTTTGTTTGTTTTTTATTTAATATAAAATTTATTTTAATATATTAATTAAAAACCAAGGGGCATTTGCCCCAATGGTATCTTGGTGTTGGATAAGGCATAGCCTTTCCATTTGGTGAGGGTTCAAAACCCATTGGTGACATAAAATAAAAATTTAGCCGTTCAAAAAAAATATATATTAATTAAAATCTTTTAAACACTGAAATTCTTTGAAACTTCAAAGGGTCAAATTTTATGAAGGGTAAATGTAAACAAGAAATAATATATTAAGAGTATTTCTGAACATAAACAAATATCTAATAAATACAAAAGGTTTATAAGCTTCAACATTTTTTCATTTGGGAGAAATCGTTTAAATCTTTTAAGCTAGTGAAAGAGGGAAACAGGTGATGTTGTCGTTTTCACATTGTGTATTTGTCGCCGGACAAAACGTTATTGTTCTGATTATTAAAAATGTTTCTATAAGTATTGTTGAAGTTTGATATTTTCCATCTCAAATTCTTTCATTTAGATGTTATCACATCGTTCGTACGATATTGTTTTTGTAAAAATGTATATTAACACGTTCAAAAAGATTGTTGACAATACAAATTACCTACTAAAAGTGATAATGCATATTAGCATAATATTAAGTCACACAATAATAAAATAAATAGTATTTATGAAAGAAAAAAAAAAACTAACCAACACATTACACACAAGTGTTCACATGTGTTGGCTCAAATAAACTAGCCCTCAAACTGAACCAATAAAAAAAATCAATTTGAATCTCTTTTCAAATAAACTAGTCAAACGTCCTCAAAATCAGGTTTGAACCTAAATATGTTCCAACGATAACCAGTTTTTGGCCATTTTCACCTAACCCAAATCGATATAGGCTTAAAAGCTATTTCAACACTATTAATCTATTATAGCGTGTAAATGTATGCAATTAAGATAGCATAAGTGAATCCAGCAAAGAACATGTGTTAAGATAGCGAATCCAACAAAGAACATGTATTAAGATAGCAGAAGTGAGTCCAAAGAACATGTGTTATTAGACGTTGTTTCCCCAAGTTTAAAGTATTAGTTAATGCTCTTAAGTTTGTCGATTTAGCAAAATAAAACATGTGATCAACTGATCATTTATGTCAAATTAAAGGTGAGCACTCACTCCTACCTAAAGTACCTAAAAAGGCATTTAAGGGTGAGAGGGTTGGGAGCGGCTATCCTAAGGCTATGTGTAATGGGGTTATGAGGGAGGTGGGGTTATGTAACATGTGTCATATGGGAGGTTATGAGGTAAATGGTGTTTTTTTAACAGCTTTTTTATTTTATTTTATTTTGTCACCAATGGGTTTTGAACCCTCACCAAATGGAAAGACCATGTCTTATCCAACACCAAGATACGATTGGGGTAAATGCCCCTTGGTGAGGAGTTATGAGGACGGGGGTTTTGAACCCTCACCAAATGAAAAAACTATGTCTTATCCAACACCAAGATACCATTGGGGCAAATGCCCCTTGATGAGGAGTTATGAGGACGGGGGTTATGTGAAGTGGAGAACCATTAGAAAAAAAGCAAAAAAAAAAGAGTTAATTACACAGTTAGTACCTGTGGTTTACCCATAGTAACAACTTAAGGTACTAACTTTTGGATGTAACAACATAAGGTAGCAACTTTTAATTTTGTTTCATAAAGGGGTATTAAGCTAACACCTCGTTAACTTTAACGGCAAGCCCTCTCACGTGACAAAAACGTGAGGGCAATTTTGATAATTTAACATTACCCCACATATTAAAATCAATCGATCCAAATCCAAACCTCAATTCTCTGGCCGTTCTCTTCTCTGATCATCTCCGAACTAGGGTTTATGGCTGTTCGGAGATGATCGGAGAAGAGAACGGTCTAAGGAATTGAGGTTTGGATTTTGATCGATGGGTTTTAATATGTGGGGTAATGTTGAATTGTCAAAATTGCCCTCATGTTTTTGTCACGTGGGGGGGGGGGGGGGGGACTGTGTAATTAACTCTAGAAAAATCAAAGGGGGAGGCGTGATGTAGGTAACGCCATAGACCATTTTTTACAACATGGCGCATCGGGGGTGGGGAGGGGCGCTATCTTCGCACTTTTGGTGGGCATCACCCACTACACACAGCCTTAGGCTACGTGGCTATGCATATTTTCGTCACTCATAAAACTTCCTTTGTGACTATAAATCACAGTTATAGCTAGCCGCCAGTGGCGAATCCAGGGAAAATTTTTATGGGGGTCGTAAATTTTTTAGGACCGTTATTTTGTCACTATATAACAAATTTTGTCGGTCTGATTCGGGTCGGGTCGAGTCGAGTCATATTAACAAATTCAAACTCAAGTAAAGTAATAAACTGGGAGGCTAATATAAAATTAATAAAATATTCAACTAGCAATCTAGTATTTCGACAAATAATCAATAATTCAAACATTAAAAAAATTTAGTAATTAATCAAATTATCCAATAATAAATTTATATTAATAAAGAAATAACTAAAAAACTTGAGGCTCTCTAGAGAGGAGTGACGATGATAACAACAAGGATTTTAGTTAGTGATATATTCAATTTGCTCCGGCGACAGTCGGGTGGATAGAAGGGATGGACACATGTTTGATTTTAAAGGTGAAACAAAACATGAAATGTGAAAGTTGAGATTTTATTTAGTTTGAGCATGTCTTTTTTTAATATTTGTTAATATAATTGTATGAAATAGGCTTTTTAAAAAAAAAAACATATGATTGAGCTAAAATCTAAATAATTACTCAACGATGTATCGGGATTGGTTACTCTGGACCTAATGGTCCCGAGTTCGAGCCTCATAGCGAGAGAGCCCATGAGGGCCTCCCATTTACACTATCAGGCGAGAACCGACCAAACTCGTAAACCATCTCTTGTGACTCAAAATCAAACACAAGACCCAATTCTTCATTGTCCATCAATATTTTACAAAGTGGTGTAAGTAGGACTCGAATTCGTGTCTTCTCAATCATAAGGAAGAAATTTAACAACTATACTAGCTTTACTTGATAGATTGATCTACTACACATTCTATATTAGTTGGTTGATTTTCAAATAATTAAAATATCTAACACCTTTGGGAATAATTATGCATTTAAAAGCGTCATGAATAAATACGGAATATATATTTCATTCTATATTTAATCAAGTTTTATTAAAAAAAACAGGATTTCTTGAATATTACTCTATTTAAAACTATAAATACATGTTCCTTTTCTTTTATAAGATGAATTATATTTATTTATTTTAATTTAATTTAAGTTCATAGGGATAGTTCATGTTGTTCATTGGTTCACATGGTGAGTATAGGTGATGTCATGAGACACCTAATTTTTTTTATCCATACGTAACACAATTCGAACAAGAGTTGGTGGTATAACAAAACGTTTGTGTTATATAAGGCTCAAGTCCTACACTCGATACTTTTAGCATTTAGCTTATAATTTTAACGACGTTACTCATTTTCTTGTTATTTCTGCATCTGTTTACATTGCGATATAACAACGCAAAATTTTGTATGCATGCATTATCCACGTGAAAACACACGAAAAATATGCCTAGTTTCTAACAATACATATATGTTGGGGTCGGACCAACTAAAAAATACATTTTACCTAAAAACAAATTGAAAAAAATCTGATCTATTAATTTTATAAATTAAATGTTATGATTAAGAACAATAAAATAAGTGATGAGAGCCTGTTTTTGGTAGAACCTTTTTTGTTGTTTTTAAAGTTTTTCTTAATTTTTTAAATGTTCATAACTTTTTTCATACGACACTATTCTTTTATATATATATAAATTACATAAAAAATAAAATATTATTTTCTCTTTAATTTGAGTATAGTACTAATAAATAAAAAACTAAAATGATTTTTCTTTTAGAAATTTGTAGTAGATTGTGAAAACTGTAGTGGTTTAAAAAAAACGTACTGATTTATAAAAGTTGTACTGTTTTATGTTAAAACAATATTATTTGTACTATTTTTGCATCATACGCGTTGTTTTGCGTAAAAACAACACATCTGTGTTGTTTTAAGTAAAATATCACATAAAATTATGTTGGTTTGCATTAAAAATATACTCAATTTATGTTAGATATTATAAACTGTATTATTTATTACGTTCAGACAACATGATTTATACTATTTTATTTTAGGACTAAAACACTACTTATATTTATCTCTTAAATTATGCACGGGTCCAAGTTTTTAATAATTTCTATTTATTAAAGCAAAATCAATTTCTTATTGATAAAAATATACTTTTCTTTATATATTTTTTTATCTTATTCAACGTTGAAAAATAAATTAATCCAAAAATTAAAAGGAGGTCGGCTGAATTGAAATGAGTTGTCGACGAGGCGTAGGGCATTCGATCTGCCAAAATGCGGCACTATTTCATCACCATAAGCAACCTAAAATAACCACGAAATCTCTCGAATCCAACGGCCCAGATCTCTCCATAACATTTGGGTCCTCCTCTTCTTTCCCACACGCCATACGAATATTCCAGACCACTCAACCTGAATATTACCTTCTTTACGCCAATCTCAACTCGTAAGCCAGCCATTAATCCCCCTTCCCTAACCTTCAAACCTGTTTCATGGATAATAGTCTCTCTTCAACAACAATCTATTACTCCATTGCTTCTTTTCTTCATCCTCATCCTCACTTGTTCTTCAAAACTTCTCTTCGTTTTCATAGTCAACCTCGTATCATCTCCTCGTAACGATTTCAATCGAATCCGTCACCAATGGGTAAACAACGTAAGTGGTTCCTGTAAATTACATGCTTTTATTTGTATTAATCGTTTATCGAGTTCAATTGATTGATTCTAGGGTTACGTACTTTCGTTCAATCCAATTTGGGCTTTTGTGATTTCTGTCAGTAATTGTAAAATCGTTACGCAATTTAAGTAATTGTGGTTTAATGGAAGTTTAACATGTGATTTGATTTTGCAGGTAGTTCACAGCGTAAGAATGCTGCAATGCTTGATAGTGATGACACAGATAGTGTGAGTTCATCTTCGACGATTCCGTCTGATCATGTGATGGCTTCTGCTGTGGAGGATATGCAGCTGGATAAAGAAAGTGTGCTGGATCAGAGTTTAGATGCTTTGTATGAGAAAAGGTAGTTTTCTGTTGCTTAATTTATGTTTGGGAAGTGGTTATTGCTGTTTCAAGAATCAGAGCTAGATAATCTCATAATTATGTACTTGAATTTAGGGATAGTTAATTTGATTGTTGATGGCTTTTAGATATATTTAGAAATTTGACCCCTCCTCTATGGGCTGAGTTTTTGAGTCTCCTACAATGTCGAGTAGATTAGATGAGTGGTTGAGTTGTTGTTATTTTTTATTTTGGAAATTTGACGGATTCGAAACTATCCAAAATTGGATACTTCCATCTACTTGCTAATATTTGCTTAACTTTAATATCTATACACTATACTTGAATTTATTGCTGTTTTTCGTGTTTTAAAGGGGATCCACGAGGGAGAAAGCTTTGGCAGATATTATTGAGGTTTTTAGTAGCAGCTTACCACACGAGTTTGTCGAAAAGAAGTAAGCATCTGATAGTTCTTCAGTTTTATTGATTATGGTGGATTGATGTTTTTGTACTTTTTTTTTTCTGTAGATTTGCGACATTGCTGCATCAATGTTTGAATTCTGTAAAGAAGGGGTCTGCAAAAGAGATATCTTTAGCATCTCATGCCATTGGTATATAACTTCACTTTTCATTTTGTTTGAGTAATTTGATCTGTTAATTGAGGTCTCTAACCAGTGTTCAATATATATATAGGATTACTTGCTCTAACTGCCGGCACTGGTGAGAAAGCACAAGAAATATTAGAAGAATCAGTTTCTCCTTTTTCAGAGGCTCTAAGATCCCGTTCTGAAGCATCAAAGATAGCATCCGTATGTATATACAGTTATACATTTACTGGTGTAATTTATTCTGCTTGCAGTTTTTATAACATTTTTTTGGCAATATTGATTTGTAGTTACTGGACGGATTGGCTGTGATCGCATTTGTTGGTGGAAATGAACCTGAAGAAACTGAGAAATGCATGCACATAATGTGGCAAGTGGTGCACCCAAAACTTGGTCCCAATGTATGTTTCCCTTTTTTATTTTATTTTAATTAATCCAACCGTTGTTCCTATTCTTAATTACTATAAAACCATGTATTTTATCAGGTGGTTGCCACTAAGCCATCACCAGGAATGATAACAGCTGTCGTATCTGCTTGGTCGTTTCTTCTCACAACAATGGACGGGAAGACACTTGATCCTAAAAGTTGGCAAGAGTAAGGAACTTTCAGTTTTGCCCCTTTAGTTTGCATGTTTTCATACACACTAACCCGCCAAGTCCTCATTTTTCTTTTTTAATTTCAGGTCGGTTTCATATTTTTCGACTCTTCTAGAAAAGGATGACAGATCAGTGCGAATCGCAGCTGGTGAAGCACTTGCTCTGATATATGAGATGGGCAATTTGGAAAAGTTTTGTGGTTCTTCTAAAGTTACTAGTGATAGTTCCACCAATGGTGACCTTAGTTCCCGGGATGTTAATTATATACACGGCTTAAGAGCCAAAGTGTTGAATCAAGTGCGGGACCTTTCTGCTGAGGCGGGTGGGAAAGGTTCTGCTAAAAAAGATCTCAATAATCAGCGAAACACTTTTCGAGATATATTAGAATTTCTTGAGGTATTCCTTAGTTAAATATATGTAATGACCAGCGTACATGTTGAGTGATGTTAATTGCATTTTATTTGTTATTTTTATTTTTATAACTAGGATGGTTATGCCCCTGAAACCTCGGTGAAGATCGGTGGAGAGTCACTCACCACGACTACTTGGTCCCAGCTAATCCAGGTTTGGCTTAGTGTTCCTACGTTTTCTTTTCCTGGTCGGTATGGTTACCCATATCTATCATGTTCTAACTATATGTTTTGACAGTTGAACTTTATAAAGAAATTTCTCAGTGGAGGATTTGTCAAGCACATGCAGGTTCGATTGTTGATACATCAGAAGCTTCTGAGAATCTTTATCATATTTTCAGTTTAATCATTTGATATTAATGATTGATTTCTATTTGAACAGGAAAATGAATTACTTCATGAAGTATTTAACTTTACACCAAAGAAAAAGCTTCTATCAGGCACGGATCGTGTTTCAGGGACAGACAAGGTTTGTTATCCTCTTTACAACTTGAACTCGTGTTAGTTTTAAATTATCCTCTTTACTACTTGTCAAAATTAGTATTTCCATATATGGTATAATTTATTCAGAAATAATATAAATGTCTTCAAAGAGTATTCTCTTCTATTTATCGTGCTTCTGCTCTGCGTCATTTATATCAATTATTTACATCACAGAGGATGTACAAATCGCCCAACTCTATTCTAAACAAGGCAAGGACCCAGTTTCTGAACAAGCAGCGAATGATGTCCCAGGTAGGCCGAGTCTATAATCTCCTCACGTTCTTCTCTTCTCACTTATAAAACAAGCTAAACGTCATGATCATTTTTTGGTTGCAGGATCGAAATGCTGGGCACTATGCATCTGGGTTTGGCGAGGATTAGAGGCTGCAGCATCAAAACATCCTACAAGTCTGGTGCCGGCTAATCGTTCTACACATTACTCATTCAAGATGATTAATAAAACAATTATCAGATTTAGTTAGGGATTCATTTGTGCAATTACTATTCAACAGTTTCAAATTATTGTATCTTTATTCTTAATAACCTTACATTGGTTACTCATAACTTTATAAATTCTTGTGTTTCAAGTGAAGATGATCTGCTCAACTTATTATCTTTGATTTAGTCTGCTGCATATTATTCAAACCATCATAACTAACAACTAGACATTCATGGAAAAAGAAATACATCTTTTGTTAAAAAGAAACCGAAAACCAATGTGAACAATGTTCTTCCTGCAGATCATTCCAATCATAATAACTAACAACTCATGAAGAAGAAAGGATTCGTGTCCTCACGTACTTTGTAACCGAGTTTAAAGATCTGAAGTTCATTTTTGACAGGCACGGGTGGCTTCTTGGACGGCTTTAAACCTCCGAACGGTATAGCAAAAGTCTCTGCAAAGGAAACCCAAAATCCAGTCCCAAACAGGTGAGTTTTTTCATCTCTATCTCCGAACGGGAGCCCTGAAATCGTTTGAAGTACCGTAAGGTAAATGATGAGAACTCGCAGCCATAGTCGAGAGTGATACCCAAACATTGTAAAAATATTCATGCTTCAGTTTCGCCTTCTTTTGATTAAACCCATTATTGCAATAGCAGTTGATCTTCCACAGAACATCTCGTAAATACGAGTCATCTGCAGCCCCAGCCACCTCTTTACACAGCCTGTTCACTAGCCTTGCCGCCTGTTTGTTTCCGCCCAGAGTATGCTGCATAACGCCATTATAATGAAGCAGTTCTATATCCTCAGCGGAGTTTATCAGCCTATCGAGAAAGAACACATAAGCCGTCACATGTGGTTTGCAGGCAAAGTGGCATTGCTCGAAGGCCACCATGTTTCGAAACAATGTGAACCTGTAGTCATCCATGCTCACCGGGGCGATCTTCAGAACGCCCTTTTTGAAGCTTACATCTAGCGGTTGACATTTCTCCGCCTTCTTAAGTTTAACACCAGACTCTTTCAGTTCTGTTACCGAACGAAACATGTGCGGCTCCTTATCGAGAAACTCACTATGCACTACTTTAGTCGGGCAAATGCTGGCCCGGAAGAGCTCAAGAAAGTGGCTTCCGGAGTCTCCTTCAACCCGAAAATCACCGTTCTTCGGACTATCTGTATCTTTGTATATCATAGGTTCGAAGAATTGAAGCGCGAGATCTTTCAAACCTACGTTTTCTGATTCTGCGGATTCGCAAGTAGAGCTACGCGTTAACTCATATACGTTGTTTAAAACGAACATAGGGAGCTGATTTTCAAGCATGATCAGATCACGTTGAAGAACGGGTAACATCCATCTCCGTATGAGTACCGAATTCTTACTGAAATCGTTCTCCCTTAGAAGCTCCACGATGAAACAGCTGTCGAGGAGCATCATGCTGATAAACTGCTTGCTGCTAATCTTCAAATCTTCGGAGTAACAGCCACGCGCTTCCTGTTCCATCTCTTTCAGTTTATTAACTACCGCATTCAGGTTAGGGCGATCGGGTTTGCCTGGATTGAAGAGGCCATGAAAGAACTTCCACTTTGTGTCCTCCATGGCTTGTAAATGAGCTGCTCCATGATGGTAAGGACCGATCGAAACGATATTGGGTTCGTAAGCTTTGGGTTCGACTGACCGTAAACGGTCTGGGACTCGGTAGATGGAAGCAGAACTATTGCTGGTTTGTGTAGGAAGCTCAGAGTTCAGCTTTTCTTGTATCAGAGCTGCCAAATCTGGATCCCGAGCAAGGTTTCGCGATTCGATTCGCGTGTGGGTTGCTCTTCTAGCAATGTATTGGAACCTCTCTATACATTTGAGAGGTATCCTGGTGAGCTTGGTTGCCATTTTTTGGTCTCTGATAATGAAGTCAACTTTCTTAGTTCTTTTAAGAATAGATCAACCTGCTACTACTCAAAGTCAACTTTAACTTTCTTAGTTCTTGGTCTTTTTATAATATTTAGCACTCCATAGACATCTGCAAAAGGACAATGCCATTATTGACATTTACATTTTACTAATTTGAAAGAAATGTGGTCCTATAAAGAAAAACTATTTTGATTTAAAAAAAATGAAGTCTGTGGTGGTGTTTTGGTGTTTGGTGTGAATGCAATTGCTGTTTAAAAAAAAATGAAGTCTACAACATTGTGGATCGTATTTTCCCCTTTTCCCAGATTTTGACCAAGTCAATCTTATGTCAAATTACAGTTTTGGTCCCTCAAGTTTTATTATTAAGATGCTTAGGGTTCTACTAACATGTAATTGCACATTGAACCCTAAACTTTATATTAACATTTATTTCATCACAAAACATGTATTTATTATATATTTATACAAGTGTAATATTTTAATAACATCACACTTTTCACATAATTAGCATAATTTTATGAGTTAATGATTTTGGGATGTTAGAGTACCCCGCTGTTCGAACTAAAAAAAAATAAGAGAAAGGATGATTAATCTTGTGAAAAATGATGATTGGGGAAAACGAAGTTGTAGCCGTGTTCACCAAAAAATCCAACCGGGGGGGGGGGGGGGGTTCTCATTATATAAAAAAAAAAATCGCAAAAATTAGCACTACGACCCATGGAAGACACGCACTTCATCAGTCTTCTTCTCCAATGAATATTATTGTATGCAAATGACTTCTCTGTTCATCTTCTTCTCTTTATCTTTTTTCTTTTTCAGTTTGGGTCATTAATTGAATTTCATCGTGTCAATCATAATTTTTTTTTGAGGGGTCGGTTGGGATTTAGTTGTAAGTTTAAAACCAATTTTTTTTTATTATGGATGTCGGGTGACCCTTCTTCATAAGGTGGGTTCGCCCCTGATTAACATAAAACCCAAACAAACTATAAAACTTTTCAAATGTAAGCTATTTGGCATCACCTACACCTTTATGTACGTGGTACCAATATAATTAAGATTACGTTTGACTTAGTTTGCATTATTTCGAAAACAAATCTTATTTGACTTGGCTTATTTGTCATATATAGCCATTAATTCTTCACAATGTAATCATGCCAATTATTCACAGAAGTGAAACTGATCGATAGATTCATTGGATCCATCATGCACATAACTAGCTTGTCAACCACATATACATACAAACATATATTATATATATAGATATGCATGTATGGTTAATTGCGTTGTTCCACGGATCTTGATCGCTAATTAAGTTTTATAATTAATAACAATAACAAATTTTATATATGCCTATTAATTAAGACACCACGTGCCTAATATCGTTACAAGATCATACAAATGTTATTAAATCTCAAGAATTCCATATCATGATCCGGAATAATGAAGCCTGTAATTACATTAAAGTTACAAGACATATCATATATAAAAACTCTTCTCGTTTCTTGATTTGGTATATATAATTAGTTGGGCAATTAATAAAAAAGTTCCCAAATTAATGTGAGATTTATATTAATGTTTTGTAGAGACCCATATCCACTCCATTGTAGGCTATAGGAGCATACATCCACTTATCATCAGAACTCAGCAACTGCAAGATTTCATTTCACCACAAATTAATCAATTAAACTAATTAAATATATTAATCATATATAGGGTTTTGAATTTACTATTATCAGTTAATGATCTTACATTAATCTGAAGCTGCAAGAACTTCACATAATGAACTGCTTCTTCAAGCATTGTGCTGATGTCAACCTTTGTCCCATTTGGTACAAGGGTCTGAAGGGTTCTTAGTCTTTCATTTATTCTTTCTCTTCTTTTCTGTAACATATATTATTTAATATATTAGCTTCATAATACTACAATATGTTGAAATGATGAAGTAACTAATTAACTAAATATGTATATTCATATATCTATAAGGACTTACCCTGGCATAGATGCTTTGGGGATCAGTTGCCGCGCCTCTACCCGCTCGTGTTTTCTCAGTTACGGTTTCTCTCCCGTTTAAATCTTGTGAAGCATTTGAATCGTGCTCGTCGGAACTGCATGAGCTTGAACTTTGTACGTTATTGTAACGATTCTCTTCGCCTTCATCCTCGTTTTTATTGAGAGAAGTCATCTTTTTCTGGATCTTCTTTGGTGGCAAGTTCTTCTTGTTTTTCTGTTAACACAATATTGTTAAATAAGAATCTTAAGATTTTCTTCATTATGATATGTTTTTCTATGTGATACATATGTAAAAAAATTAAGGGAAATTGAAGTCTTAGCTGGCCGGCTTAGCTTGCAAACACGCTAGAAACCGTCAGCTAAGCTTTCAATATCTATTTTGATGATTTGACCGGTCAAAATATCTTTTCTAAGGATTTGTATGACCCGATAATACTTACATTATGATCATTTGAAACCCGAGTTTTCTTCTTATCATTTTTCTTCTTGATGTTGCCTTCTTCAAATGCAATGGGAAGTTCAAGAATTTCATACTTCCTCTTGAGGTGTGTTACCTTGCCCAGATCAGCAACTGTCATAGGTTGACCAATTGAATTTCCCAATTTTACCCCTGTGATCTACCTCCTCATCTTGTTTCAGACAATGAATCTCCTCCATTGAATCATCAGAAAAGAGTTGAGATAGGAACAAGAAGTTGCTAGTATCACCATCCATTGTAATATTGCTACTTTCTTGAGAAAAATAGGTACAAAAATTAGATTTAATATCATGATCAGAAGTGTAGGCTAAAATCTGATCATCAATAATGCATGAACTAGAACTAATAGACTCATTGGCACTTGGGAAAAGAGTGGCTGGAGTTTCAAGATTGAAACCATTATGATTATGTTCACTTGAGAACAAACCATGGTCTGTGAAATGATTAGAATCTTGATCACAGAAGAACATTGAGCCAAGATTCACCCATTCTTCATCAAAAACATTTCCATAAGACTCCATCTTAATAAATTTTCTGGGAAAATTTATATGCAGAGATCTCACTGGTAATTAGTTAAGAAGGGTTTTGATATGTGCTTGGGAGGTGAAGGAAATGTGAGAAGCATATTTATACCCATTTCAAGAGTTGGGAGGAATATTGTTATGTGAATTGACTTGATTAATTAATTGCAAATAATTCTGTTCTTGGTAGCTAGAACAAGAACTCTAGTGTTCAGAAAGACAGAACCCAAGGGTGTGGGCCTAACTACCTCACGAATTACAACTCATATTTTTTTTCCTTGATCAGTTAGGATTATAATTAATACACGCGCCATCTCCTTAATCATTTTTCACTTAATTAATACATAATCTAATACAAGTTTATGATTTGTCACAATTAAAAAATCTGATATACATCTCATGAATGCAATACTTAGAACATTTAATAAATAGTATTTTAAAAATAACTAGAATTTACAATCCGCATATTACAGCAGATTAACCGCCTGTATATAAAACAATTGTACAGTAACAAAAGCGCAACGTAGAGAAAAAAAATAAAAAGATACAACATACCAAGATTAAAATTAGAAGTCTGGATAAATATAACATTATAATAATTAGAAAAATGGAAATAAATAATCATACATATTCACGATTAGCGGATAATAATCCAAAGTAATTTTTTGACAAAAAACAGTCCTATCTTTACACTCTGTAATTTTTAATAATATTTTCCGTTAAAAAACTAACACCGTTAGTGTCTGCTGACGTGGAGGACGATTCTTGTCATTATTCAAACTTGTTTCTATTTAATTAAAATTAAAGGGCCAATCTTGTCATTTTTTAAAGTTAGATTAAAAAAAAAAACCAAGCAGCCCTATTATTCCCGATCAATCGCCGGCGACGGCCCGTCCTTTGTCCCCAATTTCCGTTGATTAAAATTGAAGAGTTATTGTATCCTCCTTTGTCGCTGCAAAAGAAAGCCCCCCCCCCCCCCCCCCCCCTCCCCTCCTTTGTCCCCAACTAACTCCACA
>JBCNJP010000015.1:8626758-8732234 GCA_039602395.1 Deinandra increscens subsp. villosa | reverse complement strand
TTTAAACCTCCGAACGGTATAGCAAAAGTCTCTGCAAAGGAAACCCAAAATCCAGTCCCAAACAGGTGAGTTTTTTCATCTCTATCTCCGAACGGGAGCCCTGAAATCGTTTGAAGTACCGTAAGGTAAATGATGAGAACTGCAGCCATAGTCGAGAGTGATACCCAAACATTGTAAAAATATTCATGCTTCAGTTTCGCCTTCTTTTGATTAAACCCATTATTGCAATAGCAGTTGATCTTCCACAGAACATCTCGTAAATACGAGTCATCTGCAGCCCCAGCCACCTCTTTACACAGCCTGTTCACTAGCCTTGCCGCCTGTTTGTTTCCGCCCAGAGTATGCTGCATAACGCCATTATAATGAAGCAGTTCTATATCCTCAGCGGAGTTTATCAGCCTATCGAGAAAGAACACATAAGCCGTCACATGTGGTTTGCAGGCAAAGTGGCATTGCTCAAAGGCCACCATGTTTCGAAACAATGTGAACCTGTAGTCATCCATGCTCACCGGGGCGATCTTCAGAACGCCCTTTTTGAAGCTTACATCTAGCGGTTGACATTTCTCCGCCTTCTTAAGTTTAACACCAGACTCTTTCAGTTCTGTTACCGAACGAAACATGTGCGGCTCCTTATCGAGAAACTCACTATGCACTACTTTAGTCGGGCAAATGCTGGCCCGGAAGAGCTCAAGAAAGTGGCTTCCGGAGTCCCCTTCAACCCGAAAATCACCGTTCTTCGGACTATCTGTATCTTTGTATATCATAGGTTCGAAGAATTGAAGCGCGAGATCTTTCAAACCTACGTTTTCTGATTCTGCGGATTCGCAAGTAGAGCTACACGTTAACTCATATACGTTGTTTAAAACGAACATAGGGAGCTGATTTTCAAGCATGATCAGATCACGTTGAAGAACGGGTAACATCCATCTCCGTATGAGTACCGAATTCTTACTGAAATCGTTCTCCCTTAGAAGCTCCACGATGAAACAGCTGTCGAGGAGCATCATGCTGATAAACTGCTTGCTGCTAATCTTCAAATCTTCGGAGTAACAGCCACGCGCTTCCTGTTCCATCTCTTTCAGTTTATTAACTACCGCATTCAGGTTTGGGCGATCGGGTTTGCCTGGATTGAAGAGGCCATGAAAGAACTTCCACTTTGTGTCCTCCATGGCTTGTAAATGAGCTGCTCCATGATGGTAAGGACCGATCGAAACGATATTGGGTTCGTAAGCTTTGGGTTCGACTGACCGTAAACGGTCTGGGACTCGGTAGATGGAAGCAGAACTATTGCTGGTTTGTGTAGGAAGCTCAGAGTTCAGCTTTTCTTGTATCAGAGCTGCCAAATCTGGATCCCGAACAAGGTTTCGCGATTCGATTCGCGTGTGGGTTGCTCTTCTAGCAATGTATTGGAACCTCTCTATACATTTGAGAGGTATCCTGGTGAGCTTGGTTGCCATTTTTTGGTCTCTGATAATGAAGTCAACTTTCTTAGTTCTTTTAAGAATAGATCAACCTGCTACTACTCAAAGTCAACTTTAACTTTCTTAGTTCTTGGTCTTTTTATAATATTTAGCACTCCATAGACATCTGCAAAAGGACAATGCCATTATTGACATTTACATTTTACTAATTTGAAAGAAATGTGGTCCTATAAAGAAAAACTATTTTGATTTAAAAAAAATGAAGTCTGTGGTGGTGTTTTGGTGTTTGGTGTGAATGCAATTGCTGTTTAAAAAAAAATGAAGTAACATTGTGGATCGTATTTTCCCCTTTTCCCAGATTTTGACCAAGTCATTCTTATGTCAAATTACAGTTTTGGTCCCTCAAGTTTTATTATTAAGATGCTTAGGGTTCTACTAACATGTAATTGCACATTGAACCCTAAACTTCATATTAACATTTATTTCATCACAAAACATGTATTTATTATATATTTATACAAGTGTAATAATTTAATAACATCACACTTTTCACATAATTAGCATAATTTTATGAGTTAATGATTTTGGGATGTTAGAGTACCCCGCTGTTCGAACTAAAAAAAAAAAATAAGAGAAAGGATGATTAATCTTGTGAAAAATGATGATTGGGGAAAACGAAGTTGTAGCCGTGTTCACCAAAAAATCCAACCGGGGGGGGGGGGGGGTTCTCATTATATAAAAAAAAATTAAAATCGCAAAAATTAGCACTACGACCCATGGAAGACACGCACTTCATCAGTCTTCTTCTCCAATGAATATTATTGTATGCAAATGACTTCTCTGTTCATCTTCTTCTCTTTATCTTTTTTCTTTTTCAGTTTGGGTCATTAATTGAATTTCATCGTGTCAATCATAATTTTTTTTGAGGGGTCGGTTGGGATTTAGTTGTAAGTTTAAAACCAATTTTTTTTATTATGGATGTCGGGTGACCCTTCTTCATAAGGTGGGTTCGCCCCTGATTAACATAAAACCCAAACAAACTATAAAACTTTTCAAATGTAAGCTATTTGGCATCATGACCTACACCTTTATGTACGTGGTACCAATATAATTAAGATTACGTTTGACTTAGTTTGCATTATTTCGAAAACAAATCTTATTTGACTTGGCTTATTTGTCATATATAGCCATTAATTCTTCACAATGTAATCATGCCAATTATTCACAGAAGTGAAACTGATCGATAGATTCATTGGATCCATCATGCACATAACTAGCTTGTCAACCACATATACATACAAACATATATATATATATATATATATATATATATATATATATATATATATATAGATATGCATGTATGGTTAATTGCGTTGTTCCACGGATCTTGATCGCTAATTAAGTTTTATAATTAATAAGTAATAACAAATTTTATATATGCCTATTAATTAAGACACCACGTGCCTAATATCGTTACAAGATCATACAAATGTTATTAAATCTCAAGAATTCCATATCATGATCCGGAATAATGAAGCCTGTAATTACATTAAAGTTACAAGACATATCATATATAAAAACTCTTCTCGTTTCTTGATTTGGTATATATAATTAGTTGGGCAATTAATAAAAAAGTTCCCAAATTAATGTGAGATTTATATTAATGTTTTGTAGAGACCCATATCCACTCCATTGTAGGCTATAGGAGCATACATCCACTTATCATCAGAACTCAGCAACTGCAAGATTTCATTTCACCACAAATTAATCAATTAAACTAATTAAAATATTAACATATATAGGGTTTTGAATTTACTATTATCAGTTAATGATCTTACATTAATCTGAAGCTGCAAGAACTTCACATAATGAACTGCTTCTTCAAGCATTGTGCTGATGTCAACCTTTGCCCCATTTGGTACAAGGGTCTGAAGGGTTCTTAGTCTTTCATTTATTCTTTCTCTTCTTTTCTGTAACATATATTATTTAATATATTAGCTTCATAATACTACAGTATGTTGAAATGATGAAGTAACTAATTAACTAAATATATATATATATTTATATATCTATAAGGACTTACCCTGGCATAGATGCTTTGGGGATCAGTTGCCGCGCCTCTACCCGCTCGTGTTTTCTCAGTTACGGTTTCTCTCCCGGTCAAATCTTGTGAAGCATTTGAATCGTGCTCGTCGGAACTGCATGAGCTTGAACTTTGTACGTTATTGTAACGATTCTCTTCGCCTTCATCCTCGTTTCTGTTGAGAGAAGTCATCTTTTTCGGGATCTTCTTTGGTGGCAAGTTCTTGTTTTTCTGTTAACACAATATTGTTAAATAAGAATCTTAAGATTTTCTTCATTATGATATGTTTTTCTATGTGATACATATGTAAAAAAATTAAGGGAAATTGAAGTCTTAGTTGGCCGGCTTAGCTTGCAAACAAGCTAGAAACCGTCAGCTAAGCTTTCAATATCTATTTTGATGATTTGACCGGTCAAAATGTCTTTTCTAAGGATTTGTATGACCGATAATACTTACATTATGATCATTTGAAACCCGAGTTTTCTTCTTATCATTTTTCTTCTTGATGTTGCCTTCTTCAAATGCAATGGGAAGTTCAAGAATTTCATACTTCCTCTTGAGGTGTGTTACCTTGCCCAGATCAGCAACTGTCATAGGTTGACCAATTGAATTCCCCATTTTACCCCTGTGATCTACCCCCTCATCTTGTTTCAGACAGTGAATCTCCTCCATTGAATCATCAGAAAAGAGTTGAGATAGGAACAAGAAGTTGCTAGTATCACCATCCAATGCAATATTGCTACTTTCTTGAGAAAAATAGGTACAAAAATTAGATTTAATATCATGATCAGAAGTATAGGCTAAAATCTGATCATCAATAATGCATGAACTAGAACTAATAGACTCATTGGCACTTGGGAAAAGAGTGGCTGGAGTTTCAAGATTGAAACCATTATGATTATGTTCACTTGAGAACAAACCATGGTCTGTGAAATGATTGGAATCTTGGTCACAGAAGAACATTGAACCAAGATTCACCCATTCTTCATCAAAAACATTTCCATAAGACTCCATCTTAATAAATTTTCTAGGAAAATTTATATGCAGAGATCTCACTGGTAATTAATTAAGAAGGGTTTTGATGTGTGCTTGGGAGGTGAAGGAAATGTGAGAAGCATATTTATACCCATTTTATGAGTTGGGAGGAATATTGTTATGTGAATTGACTTGATTAATTAATTGCAAATAATTCTGTTCTTGGTAGCTAGAACAAGAACTCTAGTGTTCAGAAAGACAGAACCCAAGGGTGTGGGCCTAACTACCTCACGAATTACAACTCATATTTTTTTTTCCTTGATCAGTTAGGATTATAATTAATACACGCGCCATCTCCTTAATCATTTTTCACTTAATTAATACATAATCTAATACAAGTTTATGATTTGTCACAATTAAAAACTCTGATATACATCTCATGAATGCAATACTTAGAACATTTAATAAATAGTATTTTAAAAATAACTAGAATTTACAATCCGCATATTACAGCAGATTAACCCCTGTATATAAAACAATTGTACAGTAACAAAAGCGCAACGTAGAGAAAAAAAATAAAAAGATACAACATACGAAGATTAAAATTAGAAGTCTGGATAAATATAACATTATAATAATTAGAAAAATGGAAATAAATAATCATACATATTTACAATTAGCGGATAATAATCCAAAGTAATTTTTTGACCAAAAACAGTCCTATCTTTACACTCTGTAATTTTTAATAATATTTTCCGTTAAAAAACTAACACCGTTAGTGTCTGCTGATGTGGAGGACGATTCTTGTCATTATTCAAACTTGTTTCTATTTAATTAAAATTAAAGGACCAATCTTGTCATTTTTTAAAGATAGATTAAAAAAAAAAACCAAGCAGCCCTATTATTCCCGATCAATCGCCGGCGACGGCCCGTCCTTTGTCCCCAATTTCCGTTGATTAAAATTGAAGAGTTATTGTATCCTCCTTTGTCGCTGCAACAGATTATTAAAAATAAAATAAATTTAGATAATGACATAACTAGTCCTCCACACTAACGGTGCTAGTTTTTTAACGGAAAATATTATTAAAAATAACGGAGAGTAAAGGTAGGACTGTTTTTCGCCAAAAAAAATATTTGGATTATTATCCGCTAATCGTGAATAGGTAGGATTATTTATTTCCATTTTCCCATAATAATTTGATATCCAAGGGCAACAGTGTGAAATTAAGATCAAAACCAATAAAACGCTTATTAATGATTTGAAAAGAATGAAAAAATACTAATAAAGGTAGCGGTACGTGTGAAACTAAAATTAAAACCGATGAAACGCTTAAGAATGAAAAAAATATTAATCAAGGTCTTGTTGCAGGGATAACGCGGCCACACAAAACAGTTGCATTAATGTTATAACGCTACGTAAAGTAAACGGAAATTAAAAAAATCCGCATAACAACCAAAACGCTCAAACTATTGAGTCTACACGAGCACGTGTGCTAAATTTGTTGAGATTGAAAAAAAAATGTATGTATGGAATGAAACACCCGAATCCATAACACAGGAATCCACCATACTCTATACACTACAAACCAAGACATCATAAGTGTAGTCTTCTGCAAAGTTTGCTTCTTTCTTTACAACACGTTACCCCAGAGTAATCTCGAGTCTTCGACTGATTCCTCTGTCTGTTCCTGCTCCCACTACCTCTGTTATTTTTCTTACATCTGCCAATATTTAACAATCCACTACTTGATGATTCCCCAGAACTCTTTCTTCTGACATCTTTGCTCAGATTGAGGTCACGGATCTTCTCAAAAGTGAATCGATCAGTTCTAGATGAACTTGTAATCACTGTAACCATTCCAGACCAACTTTCAGGCAATGACAATAACAGTTGCAAAGATTGAACTTCAACAACGAACTTAATGCCCAAGGACACAAGCCTTGCTAAGATCGAATTCAATAAATGAATATGCTCGGTAACTGAACATCCCTCTTTCATCCTTGTTTTAACTAACTCACGAGTTAAGAAGACTTTGTTTGCTACCAATGGCTTCTCGTACATGTTAGAAAGAGTTAACATCATACCACTTGCAGTGGTCTCCTTCATAATGTTAAATGTCACACTTTTGGTCAATGACAACGTAATAAATGCCCTGACTTTTTTGTCTTTTAGTTTTTTTTGAAACAGCAATGCATTCAAAACCAACAAGGGAAAACCGGCGGAGCAAGGAACTCCACCGGCCCCACAAACCAACAAGAACTACAACATTACAAATTAAAACGACACCAATCCTCCCACTTAACACTCCAATTCTTAGCCCTACAATTACACCAATAGAAACTAATCGCCTTTATTCTCCGTAACCATCCTTTGAAGAGAGGGCCTTTTATTGTTGAAAACCGCTTCGTTCCTTGTTTTCCAGATTATCCAGCAGGCAGCCCGAACAACCACTACAATCGCCTCTTTCCTTTTTCCGGATCCCTCCCCTTTAAACCACTCCAACATTAAATCATTAGTTTCAAAAAATCAAAGGCCTTGGATGTTGCACCACTGGCCCAGAATGGCCCACACTTGCGAGGCCCAGCTACAAGAGGAGAAGAGGTGCTGCTCATCCTCTTCACCCTCGCAACACAGCGCGCAGGTAACGGAAGTCAACGGAACTCCCCTCCTCGTCAGCCCCTTCTTCGTAGGCAACCTGTTTAAAATCAACCTCCAAAAGAAAATGTTAGTTTTCGGAGGAACCACCGGGCACCATTTAACCGACGTGCTCGATCCCGTCCTGACTTCAGCCGATGCAAGCTCCCTGGCCGATCTCACCGAGAAGCTCCCGTCCCCCTCTTTTTTCCAACACCACCTGTTATTATCCAGCACCAACCATTGCTTTAAGTCGACCCCCCGTTTTCTATACAGCCCCTCTACCTTCGCTATATTCTTCCAAACACCGGAATAACCCTTCGAAACCGGAATCAAATGCCGATTACACAAGTCACCATGGAGACTGACCATTACTTTGCGCCATAACCTATCAGGTTCAAGCCTGAACCTCCACATCCATTTCACTAATAAGGCCATATTCATTTCATCTAAAGGAGTAATTCCAAGACCCCCTTTGTCGATAGGATTAAATAATACCTCCCTCTTGATCCAATGAATAGACCTTTTCGAATCCGACCCACCCCACAGTAGGCAACAAGAATACTAATTATGGGCTTAAAATAAAACAAACATACCAAAGTCTTGTCCCAAAGTCTTGTCTTCAATTCTGTGTCACTTTAATTGTCTTCAAACCTTAACTCAAATCAAGGCTCCATAAAACCCAACACCGTATACACTAAGGTGGCGTTTGGTTCACGGAATGTAATGTAATTGGAATTGTAATATTTTCCTTTTAAAGTTGTGCTTAAGTTGAGTAAGGAAGTGACTTGAAATACAATGAATTCCTTTACTCAATGGAATTTAGAAATCCTACATTTTAACGAAGGAAAGTTACATGACCTCAAATTCCATTGATTAAAGGAATTCATTGTATTCCAAACTCCTTCCTTACCCAACTTAAGCACAACTTTAAAAGGAAAACTTTACAATTCCAATTACATTACATTCCGTGAACCAAACGCCACCTAAATATTGTTCCTTGTAAAGTGGTGATTTCATCAAATTTATACAATTAAGTTTGGCGGTGAAATAATGACTTTCTAATAATAAAGTTGTTGGTTCAATTCGTTAAAAAATTTAGCTATGACGATTTTAGCCATTATAAAATACTTGTATCAAACAATAGTTTTACGTATTCATGTGTTCTTTCATTGTAAAATCGTTCATTTATTATCAATAACATAACATTGTCCCTTCATTAAGCTAAAGCATATTTCATATGTCTTACAAATATTTTCTCAATTTAACTAGAACTAATTTTTTTTAACGGCGTTTAGAATTACCTTCAATATCTGAGTGCTTCTTTTTTAGTAGGGATTGCAACGTTCATACTGGATTTGACACTATAGACAAGACTCACCTATGAACACCATGAAGAAGGAAATTCACCACTTGAAAAAACTACATTAAGCTATGTTTTAAACTTCAGACCTCCAAGATCTCAAGCCCCCAATCATCATCCCCTTTACATCTCCTAGAAGACGAGCTTACATTTAATTAAAACTATTAAAATGTAATCTTACCCTAGTTTTTGTGATTTGGTCCCCTTAAATGCTTTTGTTTTTTAAACTTATACTGTATCGATTTAATTATTATATTATATACACATCTCACACGTTAATTTTCTTAATGTGAATATGTTTCCGGAACAGGGATGTAAAAAAACTTTACTCGAATTTTAACTACAAATGTTTAACTATATTTTCAGCATACCCTTAGTAATATTTAAAAAAATAATAAATTGTTAACTAATTCTTACCTGAATAAGAAATTATGCATTAGTTTAATTAATGGGTTTGAACGAAAAAGGAATATACGGTCTATTTAAAAACAAAATAAAATCTTACAAGATATAATAAAAGAATAATCTTTATACAATGATTGGAGTAACAGTATAATCCAACGTTTGTGATGGATCGTAACTAGTACTTTGTACTTGGGAATTAAGGGGGAGAACATGGGAAGTTTTTCCCGACAATTATCTTTTTTAACGATAACCAATTACTAAATGTTTTTTATTTATTAAAATTGATTGTTTGACTAAGTTGCATGTCATTTATACCAATCATGAAGTTTATAATATTAGGTTATACCAATCATGAAGTTTATAATATTAGGTTATCTGTAGTCGTAAATTTTATTTTTGGGATAAATTGTGATATGTGTTGTCTTAGTTAGGTCATCCGTAATGGGGCGTTATGGGGCTTTTTTTTCCTAAGATGGCGCCCCCATAACGCCCCTCCCCACCCCCCGGGGCGCCATGTTAAAGAAATTGTGGAGGAGCGCCATGTTAATGGCGCCGTTGAAGGGGAGGAGCATTCATGTTTTTTTTTTCTTTTTTCTTATTGGTACACCTCATACCTCATAACCCCCATCTTCATAACCCCCCACTACACACCTTACCTCATAACCCCCCATTTCCACGTCATCCGCCACATGGCGCATAACCCCCCACCCGGGGCTCCATCCACTACGGATAGCCTTAGCAAGGGGTTCTGTGGGTTAAAAATAATGTAGTCATAAAACCCCATAAAACCCTTTTAATTATTACAAAATTATTTTAAAAAAAGCTTTCAAAAAATACTCTTCTAATCAAAAATAAAAGAAAAAGGAAACCAATAAGAGGGAGGGGGGAAGACGCCATACCGATCACGCCATTGGCTTTTTTTGCCCCATAACGGCCCTGGGGGCGGTATCGAGGCGTTATCGGGACGCTAAAATGGGTCCTTCACGTTCATTACACATGATCTTACAACGTCTTCATTGGCTTGAATCACATTGTGTTCGGCTTAATCCCTCCCATCTAAACATGTATAACATATATTTACTCTTAGGTGGCTATTTTTTTAACAACTTTTGAAACTATCCCAAATTAAATATCAATACTTGAGCGAGTCTACTTGAGAAGTTGAGACGAGATTACAATTATCCATACTGGATTTGACAATTTAGACTTAAATATAACTTTAAACTCCAATAGTCCTGTAGACTAGGAAAATGGGATATTACAAATAGAAATACACCAACGGAGAATAGTTTCCGTCTAAAAATTCATAGGGAATAAGTTAATAACATAACAACTGAACCTTTGTTCTTGAAACACATATAGTCGTTTTTAAATCTATAACTCAGCATATAGTGCAAGAATTATTGGAATTGGTGGTCTTGAAAACTATATACGTGCATGATTTCATTATGTGAGCATCAAATATGGTGTTAGCGGATTAGTTTAAATTGGTGGTCTAGGAATACGTAGAAGGTCCACTAGTGTATGTTTCAATCTGGCTCTACATGCACAAACTCCTTCGTTGCGAGATCATAGATTGAAAACAAATTTGAGAATCAATACAATAAGCCAGTTAGGTTTCTGGTATTAATACATGATGCGGCACTATATCAGTAGGTTTGTTTGTTTTTTTTTTTTTTTAACAGCAAATATTTATTTACACCAAATACATCATCTGTGTATGATTTTTTCATGCACATACATTTATATGTCATAGTTAACACGGCCGTTCTTTGTTCAGTGGTTTTTCGTCACCAAATGGGTAATAATTTCGGTGGCTCTTCCGGTGAGTCTTCAGGTAAATAATAATCAAGCGTCCATTTTTAAAAGATATCATTAGCATCATCAACCCATGGGTCAAGAATTGTGGGGTTTGCATGTATGTCGGAGGTTGAAAAAGTACCACAACCAGAGAGTTTCCGGCAGGGGCGATTCTTATAGTGTGCCAGCAGTGACCTCGGTCACTGCTGATTTTTTGTTTAGAGGCACCGAGTATACATGTTTTACGAAGAAAATTTTTATATATACGTGTTTTACGAAGAAAATTTTTATATATACGTGTTTTACGAAGAAAATTTTTATATATATCCTGTCGGTCACCACTAAAAAAAATTTATATACTAATAATGGTCACCACTAATTTTCGGTCACCCACGAAAAAAATTTCAAGATCCGCCACTGGTTTCCGGTACATCCCCCACAGGTAGTTTTATAATCGAAAAGGTATTGCCCGCTAGTCCTTTTGACATATATTAAGTCTGCCATGTCCCTTTCTTCGTGGAATGTCACAAAAAATTACAGACAAACATCATCTTAACCACGAGACCATCGACGAATTGTTCTATTACTAAGGTTCTTTCGTTGAAAGTTCAAAAGACTAGCTAGTACGGACCACACAATCACGTCTTCATGCAGGGTGTAAAACCCCCTCCCCCAAGCCATTACGATGAAACAACTCCTCCAAGTGGAGTAGTCCACGCGACATCCCCATTTTATATTTTCATTCTACCCTCTAGAGATTACCCTTACCCCGTAACAGATTTGTTTAAAAAATAATTACACGATATACCCCTCTAGCTAACGGATGTATAGCCGTTTTTTCACAGAAATAAAAAATAAAGAAAAATTCTTATTAATTTAACTATAAATACCAACTTCTATTTCATAATTTCATTTCTTTATCTCTAAACTCTCTTAGCGGTTCTCTTTATATTATTCTACTTAAACTATCTAAAATGGCTTAAAATGGCTTCAGACGTTAGACGTCTCTAGAGGAGGAAGACTTGCCATTTCTTGGCTCTAGGTTTCCGATTTGGATGAGCCCCTAACCCCTCACGGCCGAATAGGTTTTAGCAGCTAGTTACCGAATGGTCATGCGCATCATTTTTTGACAAAGACCGTTCACTTCACCAACTAATCGCTAAGTGACGTGAAATGAGGACAAGAACGAAAATGTTTTATGGTATTTACAACAACATCTACATTCACGTAACCTGGATTAAATGACAACTATGTTTAGATGATGACTCAAAAATGGTTAACGTGGTGAGACATAGATTATGAACATCTCGCAGCCTGACTCGTGATGAAAGACCATCCGAAGTGGTCGATCTTTTTATTTTTATTTAATGTCTTATTTATTTTATTCTAAATTTTGTATTGTTTATTTTATTTTAACGTGTTATATATTTAAATTTTGTTTTAAATTCTTGAGTTCAAGCTCGTTTCAGAGCGGTCCTCAAACTTTTGAAACAAATTGATTTACATTGATTATTACTGGTGATGCAGTTGCACATATATGAAAGTCATATAGGTGTAATTGTATCGTCCGTCACTAGTTAATAAATTTGGACAGTTCATAAATTTGAAGACCCACTCAGAAACAAGTTCGGACTCGGAAATTAATATAAAATTATGTAATATAATTTTTTATTTTATGCAATGCTTTTTTTATGAAAATATAGTGTTATCCTACTTTTTTCTTTAATTATGCAGTGTTTTTTTAAATAATGAAAGTGTTTTTTTTCTTATATATTTTGCTTAGTAATTTCATTTTTTATCATAAATTTTCATTTTTAACTAAGGAATGGAGGAGTATTTCATAACTGTGATTGAGTGGAGCGGGATGGAAAATATAAAAAGACGATATGGCTATTGATGTGCCATGAAGTAAATAAATAAAGAAGTAGCTCATAACTGATAGTTTGACGAAACTCAAGCAAAATCAATTAAACGGATCAAAAGTTATGTTTCCTTTTTTTAGCAACAAATTTTTATTTCATTGGTTCATTATGAGATTTGAACCTTTTAATCTTTTTTAAAGAGACGTTTTATCAATCATCAAGATACCATTAGGCTAAAATTCTTAGTAAAAGTTGTAAATATATTACAATGAGAGGTGTAATTAGTATCATGAGTCATGACATAATTATCACATGCAAAATAATAACGTCAAGATGATCATGTTTAAGTTAAAGAAGATATATGATATGTCCCAAGAAATCTGAAGATCATGGACAAAACTTAGCTGTGATATATTTGCAATCGTGATACAAATATGATCGAGGTGTATATATGAACAAATTATTAAATTAAAAAAAAAAAAACTAAACTCTAGAAATACCTTGAAAAAAATCTCAATATATAAATAAAAAATGGTTTTACAAGTAAGATTGTTCACTACTCACAGATGATGAGATGAGTTGAACTTGGTCTTTAATCGACAATCAACTCCATAGATTCTGCCGGTTTCCACGGTTAAGTACACGCGTCCGATCCTCAAACATTCAATTTTAATTAAAAGCATATCAGCATATGCAATCATTAGTAAAGGGTTAATTTTTAGCTCAATGATATCTACATTATACTCGATTAACCATTTTAATTAAGAAAACCATTCTTTTAATTCAATTTAATAAAGGTTTTCAAGAGGGCTTAACTTTGTCAATAGTAAACTATATGAAGATAAAAACACCACTTATTAGGTTGTAGTTCACTAATAAGGAGTTTTGATTCTTTGAAAAAGACTCTAATTTAAAATTTGAAGATGGTGTATATTATGGAGTTATAATTTAAGAGTCTATATCATAAATGTCGGGTTATCCATTGAAGGAAATGTAGATAAAAACGATATGCATATTATATTGTGTTAACGGCGCAGCAAAGAAAGACAGACTTAAATTCGTATTGAGGGAAGGTAGTTTTAAACCCGGGTCATTTGAGTGAGAAGAGGATCACCCTAGCTAATTTTGTTAACTAAATTGTTTCTTAAGTTATTTAATAAAATCTTAATCCTAATAAAACAATAAAATTTATGCCACATGTCTCATTTATAAATGGTTTACATCATCATCGTCACATGTCAAGCTCATAGTCATTTACTAATTTAATAAATCATCAATTAAGATTAATTACCAATACTGTCAAAACTAAATTTTATTTCAAAAATTTAATAAAATTAATGTAGAGTTGATTAGTCACTTAATAATTTTAGTCTTTTTGTGAAAAGTAATCGACAACTTGTCAAACATAATAAATTTCTTAAATGTATTAAATTATTTAATATATTATAAAAATTTTATATCGATCATAATTTTTAAATTTATTGATCATTATCTTTTTCTTTTTAATTTATATAATATTATGAATATATATATTCAACCCGTGTAGTACACGGGTTAATAACCTAGTTTACAGATAAAGCGATACTATTTGTATAGAATTATAGACCATGGTTTTTAATATATATGGTTCAATTAAGAACTTTCCTCTTTTGTGAGAATCACAAAAACCGAATTTAAATGAACTCTTGTTGAACTCACTTTAGTATAATTGGAACTGACCTGTCGAACCCTGACAAACTAAAACATAAACTTAACCCTAAACTAAACCTTAAAAGCTAAACCAGTAAACCATAAATATAAAATATGCCCATCTCAAAATAAATAAAATAGATTAAAAGCCATATAGGTTGTAAAACTTATTTATCTTAAAGTTCCTTAATTTATCAAGAAGTTGAGATTTAACTAGTTATCTATCCATATGTAAATTTCAAAATGTATTAAATTTGGTGAAATATGAAGCTAGCCCATTCCCAAAAGGTTTTGTTTTCGTGACGTTATAAAAACATGCATTATTAATTCGTTTTGATTAGCATGGGTAACATAATATTTAATTAACTCAAAAGTAAAATAAGAAATATATGGAATAAGATCACTCCCCTCGTATCTTAAGATTTGCAACCACTAATGTTATCAGATTTTGTTCGTTAATTATATAATGGCCGGCTTTGCACGACTTGGCTTAATTACGTGTGTGTTTCTGAATTTTAATAAACCAAAAAATAAGCTGTCACGTTAATATTATTTATTATTATTGCACTAGTAGCATCTGCTCACAAAGTAAAATGGTTTTGTACCCTTTGGCCCGAAACAAGAGTTAGAGGAGACAGCTATATATGTCTCAAAATATACCCTAACAACCTTTTATTTGTATATTTATATACAAATTTATTTATTATATATGCTGAGGTAATCCTACCATCCACCAATATAAACTTGTTTTTTCTCCATAAGTATGTGGAAAATAGTATTTGTTGTCCATTTAGAACGACGATGAAGCATAAGGGATGTCCTATACAAAGTCTAACATGATATTTTCTCAATCGAATTGTATCTATTTTTCTAATGTATCATTTATATGTGTATTTGCATGTTGTGATGAGACATTGTTCATAAAATCAAACGGCTCAGTTCTAATCAAATTTAATATTTGAAAAAGAGTTGAAAAACATATTATAGTAAACGAATAGCGTTTTCATATATCGATCTCATCTAAGTAAAAAAATAATTAAAAAAAAAGGGAAAAATTAACCGGTATAAAAAGAACAAAACATGCCCCGATCGAGGAAAAGCTCAAACTAGCGACATCTTACAATGCCTACAGACGACCTAGCCACTGCACCACTTGTTCGTTTTCTTACAAATTTGTCAATATTATTTAATGTGAAACCGAGTCGGAAAAAACAATATTTTATATATAACACTAAAATTAAATGATCTATCTTTTTTTTCTCCATCAATTCAATCTCAATTATTAACTAAATTTTAATACAAATATAGTGATCTCAAATCCTTCCCAGGCTTCTTACATTAAAGAGTAAATTACGAGAATCGTTCATGTGGTTTGCTCAAATTTCATATTTCGTCCCTAGGTTTCAAAAATCACAGTTATGGTTTGAATGTTTGCACTTTTGTAAAATCTTTAGTCTTTGATGCTAACTGCGGTTGAATTTTTCCGTTAAGTCAGTGTAAATTGATAATTACACCGCACACTTTTTTTTTAAATCCTCTACCGTCACTCTATCATTGACGTCGTTGCCACCGCCATTGTCTCCCTCGCAGCCATTCCTGCCGCCTCTGAATTTTTTTTAAATGGTAAGTATATAATTAATTGTCATTTTACAGTGACACAACAAAAAAAATTAACGGCAGTTAATGTTAAGGATTAAAGATGTTATAAAAATACAAACCTTCGAATCATTACTGTAATTTTTTAACCTAAGGACAAAAGGTAAAATTTTAACAAGACGATTCTCATAATTTACTTTAAATTAAACAAATGTCTTAAAATAGCTTCATATAACTTTAAAAATGATCCTAAATTTTTAGTTTGTTTTAAGCTTTTAAAATGGCGAGATGTTTCTAATAAAAATTTTCTATATAACAAAATACAAAGTCTAAATTTGTCCCTTTTTGAGTTTGTTTTTTAATTTTTTATGTTTTCTTTTATAATTATTTTGTCTTTATTTAATTTTTTATCCAAGCGTTATAAGTTTAACAAAAAAAGTTGATGGTATAATAGATATATAGTCGTGTAACATAGATTTTTTTATAAAAAAAAAATCAACCTCAACGAATTTAGCTTTTGTAGGTTTTTCTTTTTCTTTTTTTGTTTTGTTTTGTTTTTTGTCTTTATTTATTTTTTATTCGAGCGTAATGAGTTTAGTAATAAGTTTAGCCAAGAAGTTGGTGGTGTAATAGGTATAGTCGTGTAATATAAATTTTTAAATTTTTTTTATTCAAATTCAACAAAGTTAGCACATGAGTTGGTGTTGTAATATGTACAGTCGTGTAACATTGCTTTTCGCAGACTCAATAATTTAAGCGTTTGGGTCATTGCGTAATTTATTTATTACAGTTTCTTTATGTATAGCAACACAACTGTTTTGTATGATTGTGTTATGTCGTTCCCCGCAACAAGACCTTTATTAGTATTTTTTCGTTCTTTAAAAATCATTTTTAAATGTTTCATTGGTTTTAATTTTTAATTCACACCATTGCTTTTAGGTATTTAATTGTTGGTAGTGTTATATTCAACAAAGCTTCTTATTATAACGTTCCTGAGTTGTCATTTTTCATTTTCTTAACGTTTTATATGCTCACATTATCCACTGAACAACGCGCGGATACAATCCAATTATTTATATATATATTACAATTGTGAATGGCTTTGTCGCTCACAAAATTTACTATTTATAAGTCTTGACCAATGGTGGTTTGCCATCTATTATGCTTTTTGTTTTCCTTTTTTTTCATTTTTTTTACTACCACTCTTTTTTTGACACGTGTCCAGTTTTCTTTTTCAGGCTTAAGCATAATGTATAACACTTTTAGAGTTTTCGACTTTAGTTACGACTTTTTTATAGTTTTATACTTTGATCATGAAACTTTAGACTTTTTACATTTCACCATTTAACTTTTCTACTTTCGTCTTTTAATATAAATGTTATATTTTTATGTTTTAACCACGAAACTTTAAAACTTTTAAGTTTTATACCCCTTAACTCAAGTCTTTTGTGTTTATTAAGGCTTAAGCTTTATGTACAACACTTTTAGAGTTTTCGACTTTGACCATGATTTTTTTTTATAATTTTATACTTTGACCACGAAACTTCAAAAATTTTAAATTATATATTTTTTAATAGCAAATGCATTATGAAACAGTCTAAGCAAGGAGCATAAGGCAAAAGGGTACAAAATTTAAAGTAATACATCTCAAAATATTACGCCATATACAAACCAAAACTAGAGAATTTTTCCCAATTTAAATTATATATCCCTTAACTTTTTAATTTTAACAGAAAAATGAGTGGCCCGCCATGAAGCGTGAACATATCACCATCTTATTATACATACAATACCATATGATATAATACATTATTAAATCTTAATATTTGCTATAACCATAGGACTTACGCTATGTTCCCGAGTTCACTTAAAGAGAGAAAAGAAAGGAAAGGAAAGGAAAAGAAAATGTATTTGTGTTCCTGAGTTTCATTTAAGGAGAGAAAGGAAAGGAACATAAAAGATGTTGTGTTCCCGAGTTTCATTTAAGGAGAGAAAAGAAAGGAAAGGAAGGGAAAAGTAGGCTTATTTCTTCACATTTTGTTTCCTTCCAATTTGGAGAGAAAGTGGAGAGAAAAGAAAGGAAAGTTATTCCTCCCTTTCCTTTCTCTCCCTTTCCACCCTTTCTTTTCCTTTCTTTTCTTTTCTCTCCGTTATTTAACTCGGGAACATAGTGTTAGAGATGAACATTTTAACTGGTTAAATGACCGGTTACGAAAAAAACGTCATCGGTTTGAATACAACCCGCTTATATAAGAAACCGGTTGGGGTTTACTAACAGAACCGCCAGTTGCATATTAGGTAGACTCCCGGGATGAAGAAACCGGTTAGAAAAACCGAGCACAAAAACTGGTTACGAACCGGTTTGAATAGGTGAACATTGGTACCAGCTTTATAGCTATTAAACTAGCCGTTTGGGGGCTTTTTTACCTTTTTTTTTTTTACATTTTTCGCCCCTCTAAGATAGTATATATACATGGCGTTGGTTTTGGTTAGTTTACACAAAAAAAAAAAAACAAAAAAAAAAACAAATTCGTTTACGCTCAAATGGAGAACCAAGTTCGTGAAGTCGTTTCAACGACTCGAAATAAGAAAGTTTTGAAAACATTTCAATATGTGTGTAATAATGGAGTGGTCAAACAAGGCTCGATGCAAGTTATGTGCCAAGTTACTCGTTTAAGTATCAAACTCAACTTTGAGGCAATACATTAAGCACCCTCATTGTCATGTAAGAAAAGTGCAACTAGCTCAAGCCTCAACCTCAGGCACCGATAACAACTGACAAGTGAAGCAACACGTTGAGCACCATCATCACTTCATGTTCTTTTTTAGTGTTTGAGTTTTTAATCTTTTTAGTCTTTTGTATGTTTTGTGTGAACTATGATTGAACTTTGAATAAAAATGAAGGTTTTCTTGTAGGTTTACAAGTTAGGTTTGGTTTTTTAAAAGTACCAAAGAACACATACAACACAATACACATTCAAACAAAAAACTGATTATTGTAACTGGTAAAAGTGAAACGGGTTCTAAGCGATCCCTACCATTCACCGGTAACCAAGATTTTCCCATAAACCGATTTGTAACCGAACCGGTTTTTCGAATAACCAATTATTTGACTAGTCAACCTACAATCGGAATCGATTACTAAAAAAACCGGTTTGTGCACCTCTAATTACGACTTTGTATATTTTGGATCTAGAATTTTAGACACATTTTTTTGTTGGTTTTGAATTTGGTTGCACAATTTACCACAAAATCTTTTATTTTCTTTTCTTATTTTATTTTCCTTAAGAACAATGAGCGTTTCTTGTTTTTGATTTTCAGCCTAAACTTTTTTTTCACCCATTTACCTATTCAAGCTTTTATTTATTATTTATTATAATTATAATTTACTTGTACACGAATTTTATTATTTTCAAAAGAATAATTTGGTAAATTACAAATTAACCATAACTTTTTACTTATTATTATTTTCAAATACAATAATAGTTCGTTGCAATACAATTATTTCACAAAACAAATACTCGGTGGTTGTGGTAGTCGTCAGGACTATGCATTACAACGAATACGTTGACATAGTTACACGCATAAAGAAAAGCGTGTAAGATTCTCGTATACCATAGTCGAAATCACACAAAAGTTACTTTGAATATAGACTTAACCGTGTTGCTTGTGAAACATAATACATTGTAAATGTAAAAGCATGTAACACTTCAACACGTAGAATTGTATTGTGAACTAAGTTCTAACTTCTATCGTTGTAGAAAAAAAAACTAGAGGCGTCAAACGTGTTGCTTCACTTCGTCTAGTGATAGATAAACGACGTGTTTGGGATATTCAACACCGGATTTCATATTGTTTCAACAAAGGATACTACGTAATATAATAAATTATAAACATATATGTTTAAGTTAACTTTATGAATTTAACGTTGATTATTTCAACTAATAAAGAAACAAGCTTGTCTCCTCAACTCACATAAGAGATAAGGTTTATAACACTGTTTAAAGCCTCATTAGATGACACTAATTGTTAAATAGCATCATGGATCATGAATGCATTAGTTTAAGTAACTCAGGTTAACTAACAACTCAATAAATCAACTCAGCATAAAGACCCATGTTGACTTTGGGCAACAAAATATAAATGATAATAATTGCAATAAAAATACTAAAATTGGCTGTGATAATGATTTGATACTATTAAGGCAAATCTAGATAAAGTCATAGTTATAATTTAATATTATATTTCTTTTCAAGTTATATCTGTCATGAACTAATGTTTAATCTAGACAGGTATATGCTTAAGGTTATTTTAGTGGAAAATAAAATAAGAATAGTAAACTAAATATTTATTTGTGATTTATAAATATAAACATTCTTAGTCAGAAGATAACCTCCCATAAAAAACGTTAAGATCGTAACCTTAAGCCTTACGCTTTATGAAGATCATAAGATTACGCATTCCAAGTATAAGACTGTGTGTAGTGGTTTGCACTCAGGACGTGATTCATCATTCACGTCAGGGGCAAACCTACTTGAAGGGCAGGGGTAGCCCCCGCTACCCCTGAACTTTTACTGTGATGTGTAATTTTTTTGGTTTTCGTTATTTCGCTACCTCTGAAACGAATTTTCCGCTAACCCTCGAATAAATTTTATGGTTTTTAGTTAGATCCTGACTTAAAAATATGATCAAAAGCCCGTTAATTACCTAAATTTTTCGGGGGCTCTGCCCCCGAGCCCCCATTAGTCCCGGTAACTTTTTTTTAACGCTACCCCTGAAATTTTATTCTAGATCCGTCTCTGCTTCACGTATGAAAAAAATAACCCAAAATGCCTCATGGTCAATGTTTGAATCACGCCGGCGTTAGACACGCCCCAAAAAATTTGTCATGTTAGAGAGCATCACACTGTTTAACAAGATATTTTTTAAATAGACTATGATTTTTTACCTAACACTTTTCTCTTTACTTAACTTTTATAGAGTAGGTGGTTAGGTAATAATAATACTTAGAGTAAATTCCACTTTGGGTCTTCAAGGTTGGCACATTTTAACACTTTTAATTCAATTTATATAATTATGACATTTCAGGGCGTGAGGTTTCATTATTTTCTCAATTTTGATCACTTTTTCTATTTCCATCCAAATTAACGGTTAAAATTAGTCAAATAATAAGGGTATTTTCATAATTAACCATCCCCTTTTATTTATTTGATACAAACACAGTAATTGACTTCCCCTTTTATTTATTTGAAAAATGGCTGAGTTACATAGTATTTTTTGGGGAAGTTAATTACTGCGTTTTGTATCAAATAAATAAGAAAGGATGGTTAAATAACGAAAATATCCCTTATTAATATCCTATTTGACTGATTTCAACCGTTAATTTGGATGGAAATTTAAAAAGTGACCAAAATTGAGAAAATAATAAAATATGAGGCCCTGAAATGTTATAATTTCAAAAATTGGATTAAAAATGTTAAAATGCGCAAACCTTGGGGACCAAAAGTGATGTTTACTCTAAAACTTATATATAAGCCATAAACCGAGTAACACAAGGGGCGCTGAGCATGTGCGATAGTACATGGTCCCATCATTTTAGGGACCCATACTTTTATTTTTGTTAGATATATATCGGTTAACTAGTTAGAATGTCATTTATAACTATAATTTTCTTATGTTTATTCCTATAACTTAATTTTTTTCTTATTTAATAACTTTTTCTATATGCAATTTTTTTCCGAGTGGAACCCATTATTTTTAGCTTGAACAGGACCCCTAAATCCTCAGCTCCGGCCCTGCCAAGTAATCATCCCCAATATATTAGTTTAAATTCAAAGGTTGAAGTGTTAAAACACATAATTATTGATGAAGTATTGAAGTGGTCAAATGTTTAACTAATCTTGTTTACTTAAATATGATGGTGGTTAAAAACCGGAGAAGGAATCATATATAGGTGCCCTCCCACGAATTGAAGTTGAATTTATAGAGTAATCTACTAATCTCCCTCCTTTGGGGGGTCCATAAGAACAATCACAGCTTCCTTCTCTAGTCACATTAAGAGCTTAGACTTCAAACCTTGTATTAGTTAATTAATTACCTTTGATTAGTTATATTTCATTAAATATATCAAATTATTAGCTTCATGGATCGTTCACAATTTTAATTTTAAGATCGGATCACTTCATCAACTAAAAACATAACTTGAGGATTTTAAGTTAATGTCACTTACAACAGAGTTAGTCGTAGGGTTTGATGTTTGAACTCCAAAGATATGTTGCACTCGTTAAGAGCTCCAACTCCAAAGATATAGTTAAAATATATATAGTAGAGAATATCATAGAAAATAATCTTACAAGAGTATATTAACAATAAAAGTTGTAACAACCGCTAACATACATGGATGAGTAAATTATAATGTAAAATAGAAGCAAACAATATAAATTATAACAAGTGCTAAAAATAGACGGTTAAAAGGACCTACTAACATCACCGATAATTAATTTTACATTTTCATTAAAAGGTGTATATGTTTATACAACCTAAAACGAGGTAAGATTAAGGTAAACAATAATATAGGAAAGTTAAGACCTGAAGACAAATCTATAATTGCCTAGACATCCACGCCATCAATTAGTTTCATATAACATACTGGTTAAACAGCAATCTTATAAAATTTCTCATTTAGTCTTATTTGAAATTTCTTGTCACATAACAACTCCTATGAGCGTCTCCACTTACGCAAACCCTTCTAGTAATAGTAGACTACATCACTATCTATGTTTATGTCACTCTAGACAAACAATCCTAGATACTTGAATTTTGCTATCTACGGGAGAACTTGATCGATCTTCAATACTGATATGGATGTCCTACCTATTGATTAACCATTTATGAACATTTTTGCTCAAAGCTTGCTTATCACTACTATAACCTCTCTTTCAAACTCAGCTTACTCTTAGCCACTAACACGGGTGAAGAGGATAGAGATTAATTCTATTTCTGAGCTTCACGGGCCAGGCCAAGCCCACTACTTGCCAAGCTGGCATGTGAGGTTCACACCTGCGCTCGTCATTTAATGATAATTCTAGAAGAGAGGCCCACACATAACAAACTATCGATTATCGATTTGCATGAGATCCTCAGCCAGTCAGGTTTCTCCTTTCATAAAGAATGTTCTCAACTGAAAGTCGGTTTACGCGTCGTGACCCTCACGCGTTGACGTAAGTAACCCAGGTACACAAACCTTATTTCTAAGTCTATAAATACTGGCATAAGAGATATCTCTCTTCTTCATGCTCTCACTCTCTCTAAACTCCATAATCACACAAACTATTTCTACGAGTTACTGATTCTCACGTCGGAGGATCGTTACAGGGACCCTTCTCTTCATGTACTGTCCTAATGGTTTGTTTTATGTGCGGGTTTTTTAGTACAATTTCCATTCCAGTCCATCAAACCCAATCCCAATAGCGGTGGTCCGAAAAGCTTATTAGATTTCCGGTCTGATCAGTTAGGTCTGATGATCCTTGATTTCATACACCACATGATTCCTTCCTCGATCAAATTGGATAATTCAGCAAAACTACCCAAAAAAAGAAATGGGTTCAATGGTGCTCCTTGGTGTAGGCTCACACCCACAAGAAGAAAGTGTGTATCCCCATAGGCGCACAATTTGAAAATAATGTTTTTGAAAACAAAATAAGACTAGGTACTCTAACTCTCTAAGTACTAAAGATCTTCTTGCTTCTCTGTTGATAAAGGGTTGTGTCAATTTCGTACTCCATGTGAAAATTTCAATTGCTTTTCCTTGTATTTTTGTCTCGTATTAATCTTTTGCATACATCTACTAATTTACAACAAGTATGTCTTACTCTTAGAAGAAGAAAAAAAAATTATGTTAGCCAAAAACATTTTTGTTTCAAACAATAAGAAAATATTGGCCCTCTCACGAAGAAGGTTAGATCTATACTAGCATTTGTGGGAAAATGTGTCATTCTTACGAAAAAAAAAATACATAATTTGGTGCACGCGATTAATCACAGTAATAATAAAATTAAAAAAAAATATGCTAGCAAAAACATTTGTGTTTTGATAACAGAGAGTATAATGGTCATCATTAAAGCATAACATAAAATGTTAACGTTTGATAACATCGAGGTTACAACCAAGTGAACAACATGAACTAAAAGTATAATTCTCAAAACTAAAACTAAAACCAAACATTTAATCTAACATTACTATATGGATGCCACTTAGGTTTTAGCCTAGTGGTAAGGGGCAAAGCCTCTTTGGTGGAGACCAAGGTTCAAACCTTGGCAATAGTGATATTTGGTGAAATAAAAATTTGTTGTTCAAAAAAAAAAAAAAACATTACTACATGGATAGGGAGCATTCATGTAATTAACTTGTTTTAATTAATAAATCACACTTTAAAAAGTCAGAAAATAAAACATATTCGATTATTCACCCTTCGAAATATCAAGAACTTAAGGCCATAAAATATTGTTTGATTTTAGTGTAATGGCTTCCTTTTAAGTTATCATGGCTCACTTAAGATAGAAAGAATATGATAAACATTTATACAAGTTTGGAGGTATAGAGTACAAACACAATCAAAACCATTCTGATTTTGACATAAAATTTTAGCAAAAAAGAATTAATCTGGATGATTCAAGAGGGCAAAGCCATTAGACCAACGGTGTCCCAAGGGGGCATCACTCCCTTGACGGTTGGCAAGGACAACTCCCTTGACAATAAGCATTGCGAGGATCTAGATAGCTAGTCGGCATGAAACGATTTTACTTTCCTTATTAATTAGGTTATTGTAGTCATAACTCCCCTTACCTGGGCAAATCACGACACGTGTCATAAAACCCCATAAACCCCTCTAATTATAACACAATTATATTATATTAATCCAATAAAAAAGAAGTGTCAATCAAAGAGAGGGGGAAAGACGCCGATGTTGGGCGCTATGGTGGCGCCAAAAGTATTCACTCGCACCCACTACAGATAGTATACACTAAAAATTGCTTAAGTTACCTGGTTGTTGTAAAACCACATGAAAATTGACCATCTGCTAATTATTAATAGAAATCTGCCGTAGTAAGCTACTACTAATCATTAGCAACTTGGTCATCATTAACAACTTTGTCATAAGTGACAACTTGGTTATTAATGGCCACTTAACCCAAGCAAAAGCAACTTAGTCTAGCAGCCACACCTTAGGGGAGGGGGTATGGTTGCCACAAGGCTTCCCCAAGCCATGCTAACCAACCAATAACATTGCGACATGTCAAATTTGGTAAAATGGGCAAGGCTTCAAGCCACACCACATGGTATGGTTGTGGTGTGGCTTGGAGAAGCCACCGAAAACATTCCAACTTCCAACGTTCCAATTTTCAGCGGCTCTCGCCGGTTCCTTCTTGCCGCGGTAGACCAAAAAATCGGAGCCAGGTGGAGAGCCAACCATACACGGTATGGTTGCCACAATGAGCCGGCCGGCTCCCTTTGGAACCGCGAGGTGGTAACCCAACCATACCGCCCCCCCTTAGCCCAAGAGTAGGTTTATCATCAACAACTTGGGTATTCAGCAATTGCCAAGTTACTAAGTTACTACCAGTAAGCAAGTCGCCGCTGTCTTCACTACTGATATAACTGTCAAACTTTTGACAGTTGTACTTGTTAATTGTCGTACTCTTTTACAAAGATTTGCAACGGAACGATCTTTAGTCTAATTTCATGTGCATTATCAGAACAAAACTTGCATATTCCTTCTTGTTTCTTGTCTTATGCGATTAAAATTTTTGAAGCACCGCCATTATTACTTTAATTTGAAAGTGATTCTACACAATTCAAAATATGCAATTAAATTTTTTGAAGCACCATCAAAATTACTTACTTTAATCTGAAAGTGATTGTACAGAATTCAAAATACCATCCATGATCCACGAAACTCCAAACAATTAAAACCTGCACAAAATTGATGTTGCCTTCTTCACCTTTACTCAGGTTGGCTCGACCCACCACCAAATAATAATGCATACAAAGTACAAATTACAGATCTAATTGGATTATATTATCATAAGTGTAAATCAACATTTTATTCAACTTTAATAAACCCAAACAAACCTCAATGATCAAACCATATTGATTTCCACGCTGAGTCTTAAAATCACAAGATTCACTAGGGACTCACGAGGACAAACAGCGGCTTGTCTCCCAATCGATCCCGACCCTAAAACCAGTAATATAGAATATATTAAGATCAAATTGAAAGCGATTCGTGACTAGTCACAAACTACAAGAAAGAACCCCAACACAAATATAAAAAAAAACAGTGATTCCTGATGATCATTGAAGTTAATAGAAAAATGTACCTTCAGTTCAGCCAGTTCAATAACACAAGCACACTCCGCTACAACAGCTCCGACCCGCTCTGAAATGAAGAAGATGAGAGTTTGATGACAATCGAAATTAATGAAGTCCAAGCGGGCATGGGTGAGAGGTAAAATAAAAATATTACCAAGTAGACTGATTGCAGCAAGCAAGGTTCCACCAGTTGCGATTAAATCATCTATTACCAGAGCACGATCTCCTGCTTGCACAGCTCCAACATGCATCTCAATTTTGTCTGTACCATACTCCAAGGAATACTCTTCTGATATAACAGGTCCTGAGATAACAATGCATGATTAGGACATGATATGAACTTTTTAAAACGTTATTCGTATATCCACCCATGCCTAGATAAATCTCAAATAACGGTATTATACAGAGCTATTACGAAAGAGTATAAATTGTCACAACTTGCTACCTGCTTCTGTTTTATTTGATAGGACTCTTAAACAAGGTGTACAAGTGTAAATCTCAATTTGAAGATACAACTATTTCACAGTGGAAGAGAAGTTATACAAAGAGTATCAAAAGTACCCTTTGAAATTGTATTTACATCAATGCAAGTAGTGAACACTAAGACATAAAGACATGAAGTAGATAGATAAGGTAACATAGAATGGGAGAAAAGATGTTCATTTACCAGGTAACTTGTTTGGTTTTCTCATAGGGACGAATTTTGCTCCGATTGCCAATGCAATAGGAGGACCAAATATGAAACCTCTTGCTTCAACACCTGCAGTTAAAAACTAAAAATCAGCCATACTGATTCGCTATAGGTTCCTTGATAGTTTGTTTCACAATAGTGAAGGAAAACTGTGTAACTAGATTCCAGAGAACATTCCAATTTCTTCAAGTTTCAGCTTAAAAGGCAGAAAACCATAAATGAAACCCGGACTGCTAAAGATGTATACTCTTAGAACTTTTACTAGCTTTAATGTAATGTTTCAGACGTCGGCAAAATTTACAGTTATCATTAAGAGGCAAGATGCAGAGAAAATCGTGTATCAAATACCAAATCCCTATGAATGAAACATTGTAACACGCAGCCCAAATGATGTGATACAATGGTAAATGAAAAACAGAACACATAAAAAAATTTCAATCAACAAGCTCATCTTGATAAGTAGTTAACTTCAAGGTCCTTCCAATTTGGCAGGTGCTTTAAGTTTTCTTCACTCATCACTCATCAAGACCTCTAATACAGTGAGTAAAGAAGGATACAGAAGCTAGTTAACTACCCAGAAAACTTTGATCCTTTACAATTCTAATCCTGCTTCAGAAGACTCTTGTTAACGCATTCTCTTTAAGTCAGCTTATCGAATATCAACAACTAGGATAATGCATGTTTTGTGAACCATTCTTGGTCAATAATGTCGTTGAAAATGTAACTTATTCTCAAAAAAAAATGTCAAAAGTAACACATAGTAAGAAAAGGGGAAAACCAAAAGATAATCCCTTTGTGAGTATGTTCCACTTCACAAACTGTTCAGATGTCCATTTTAAACTAAAAGATAGTAAGCATGAACCCTAAAGCAAATTTGTATTTCTCTAAATGTTAGAAGCTTTCAACAGATAGATATGATCATTCAGCAGATAGATCCCAGGCTTATAAACAAGAACAAAATAGCCTATAACAGATCTTGTGTTTTCACATAGATAAACCATAACTAGCATTACAATAAACAAAAGGCCATAACAAAACGTCAAAAGAGAGAATTTACCAGCAACAACCGAGATCTCTTTATCTTTGTACCTCTCGACAAACAGATCGATCGTGTCCTTAAACGCCACCGGATCAAGCAATAACGTCGTTATATCCTGAAACAAAATCCCTACACGCACAAAACACCTCAATTAACCAGATCTCCACTCACAATCAGGTAGTGCATCGAGAGCAAAACATACATACATAATTACATGCAGAATACACGCAAAATCAGATGATCTATCTGAAACACACACACTAGTAAGTGTACCTGGCTTCGGAAAGTCTGGAATGACGCGAATGGCGGATGCAATTCGGGAGAGGCGATCGTCTTCGAAGGCAACTTCTCGGCCGCCATCGGAAGCAGGAACGGCCATGGGAGAGGAGCAGCAGAGATGTTGCAGATCGGCGGTGTGAAAATGGCGGCCAACGGTTGCTGCTGGTGCCGTTGACGCGGAGATGGGTTGCTTTATTTGGCAAGTTGGATGGAAAGAGGGCGCAGGGAATTTGAGTGGATTACCGAAAGTGTCACCGTAAAAGATTCTTTGAAACTTTATGACGAAATTGGAGTTGTTGAAGATTTTAGGCGTATTCATGCCTCTGGTTTGTCTGAACACTGAACCAATAATGAGGCGTTTTTACCCTAAATTTTAAGATTCGTAAAACGCAAAATACTTGGATATCCTGAATTAAATTTTTTTAACGGTAATTTGACTCAGCGATGTATCGCGAATGGTTACTCTGGACCTATCCATTTGCATCATTGGGTGGGAACCGGGCAAACCCGTAAACACTCACTTGTGACTCGGGATCAAACAAACTCAATCCTTCATTGCCAAATAATATCTCACAAAGTGGTGTGAATGAGACTAAAATCTGGGTTTCTTCAACCACAGGCTTAAAATTTAACCACTACACTAACTTTGTTTGATTGATATCGTGAATTAATATCGTCTTTTTTTAAGTGAAGTTGAGTTAATATTTGGATTAGAAGAAAATCTCGCATTTTTTAAACAAATTTTATAAAGTAGTTTCAAATAAATGTCTTACGAACTAAAATTATTCGTCGTTTTTAAAAGGTCATCCCCGAGTAGCTTAACTCTTGAAATGTGTTTGACACGATTCCCTCGTAGGTTGTAGGGGGTATCTTCATTGCGTAACTCTCTCAACCTCAACGTTTTGTGTTGTAGGTCACCACCACTACTACTACTACTATTATTATTATTATCAGTAAAGTGTATTTATGATACTAGCGGCATATTTAGGATTTCACGGTCAGATGTCTAAATCTATAAAGACAATACTGAGACCATACTAGTTCAATATGTTGCTTATACATCTATTGACATTTCTTACGAACGTAATTGTTATCTAAATTTTTAGGGTGTTACATTTATAATGGTGCATTGACTGAGAATGCTTCCCTCCAACGAAAGGGATTCTCCACATAGGCCAAGGGCTTTTAGCGGGTGGCCCATATCTTTTTAGCATACTATCAGGACCCAAATCTTCAAAGATCATGTTTACTTAATTTGTACCGAATCATTTGGATGGACTGGCTACTCCTATTTTTCTTATTGGGAGAATTACACTTGTCAAGGAAAGTCTTACAATGATATTATTATCTTTATCATCCTAATCAATATTTGTTGAGTTTTGGACTTTTGTTTCATGGAGAGAATATGTCGTGATCGTAAAATACTTTTTTTGTTTCATATTATATATGGGTTTATTGGATTTTAATAATCCAAATTATTCTTAGTTGGCCGATAATAATCCAAATTACGAAAATTCTCCATAATAATCCTAGTTTTTAAGGTACTGGATTATAATGAACCGCGTTAGTAATTGACTAACACCGTTAGTCTGTTGATGCGTTGGCAGCTGACATGGATCCGACATGGCTCCTCCAATCAATCCTCATAACTTCTAACCACATACGCTACATTATTAAAATAGAGTGACTATTTTGTAATTTCTTTAAACTATTAAAAAAAAGTTTGCAAAGTCAATTTGGGCATAACTTCTAACCACATACGGTACATTATTAAAATAGAGATGAAAATGTCTCAGAGATGAGAACGACAACCACTACTCTAGCCACCACCACCCCTCACCATTACTACCACCGACCATCACCACCTCCAGATACAACCACCACACCACTACCACCACCCCCTGGTCAATCGCCGATCCTGTAAATCCCCAAAATCAACCATCAAGTTTAGTCTAAAACCCTAGAAACTCAATTAGTTAACCTTGTGCTCTAGTTCCTGAAATCTTAACCTGTGCTCAGAAGAGAGAGATGGTGAATCGGTGTGGTGAGATGTTCTTCTCCGAGCACCGATACTCCGATCGACATGACTGTAGCTATGACTACAAAGTCGTCGAACGTGAGGCTATTGCTCGTGAAAATCCAGTTGTGAGAGCGGTGAAGATTTTCGAGGTATTACGCATGATCAATTCATCGTCTAACACTACTACAAAAATGGCCTTTCTTGACGCTTTTTGCGCGTCAAGAAAGGGCCCAGATGACGCGCAAAAAAGCGTCAAGGAAGGCAGGGTCAAGAATCCTCTTGACGCGCAAAATGCGCGTCATCTGCTTCTTGACGCGCGAACAATGACGCGCAGTTTATGACGTGCAAAGCGTGTCATAAAAGGCGTGTCAAGGAAGCCCCCGTCATAAATCTGTTTATGACACGCATTTTTGCGCGTCATGATTTTAATTTTTTTTATAAAAAAAATAATTTTTTCTAGTATCACTAATTTTCACATTTAAATAATAATTAACCTCATAATACAAAATAAAACACACTTATAGCAAAATAATGCATTTCATATATATAGCAACATTACAAAGTTAACATGAGTTTACAAATAATTTGGTATGCTAACACAATAAACCTATCTTCCTCATTCGGACTCCAATTGAGGTGATTCAAAAGGCTAGAGACTCGTCTCCATGTCCTTTACCATATCATCCGGCTAAACCGGTCAAAATCAGCCGCTACAATTGCCAGAAATTGCAATTGTGACCTGATGGGTGCGTTTTGACCCGTTAAGCTTGTTTTGGTCATATCTTGGTCATACGAACTCAGATTGGGGTGATTCAAAAGCCCACGGATCCGTATTAAAGTGCATCATCTGTAGCAATCAAAGTCTTGTAAAAAAAAAGAGGGCACATGAAACCTGGTTTCAGTAGTAGCTTGAAAATTAAAAAATATTGTTTCATGACATCATTTGTAATCTAGACATCATTGAAAGGGTGACTAACAGAAAAGAATATAGTCACATAACATGTTGATATTTGAAATGGAAATGAAACAACCTATATAATTTTAAATTGATTATAAAGTAAAAAGTTACTCAAGTTACAACCAAAATCCAAACTATGAATAGAAACATTAAACAAAAATATTTCTTAATCATGGAAAAGATGAAACTTACCATGGTATTAGCTCTATCTGGACGACCAAAATCTTCTTTCACAAGGGTCCCCATCTTCTCCTGTGCCAAAAAAAAAGATCATGTCTAAACTGAAATCAACAGGAGATACAAAAAGTAACAACTCATGCTTTTACATTTGCTACTTTTGCTTATGGTAAAACAGATTTCAAATTTTCAAGTTATCACAACACACACACCAATTATGAATGTGGACATTTTGTTACTACAATATGACTCCTGGTGCACACTGATAATTTTTGAGGACTTAAAGGCTAAATTTTGAAACTTGTGTTGAGAACCTACTAAATTTTTTGAAACTTTTAAGGGGTCTGCCATTGCTGGGTTGTACACAACCAGGATTTCTAAGGTACATCCCAATAATGCAATGAGAACATATTAATTTTTAACCTAAGCAGCATGTGGGTGTGTTATTTACCAGCTGCCTTTACAGCAACAGCTTCTTGAAATACATCAGTAACAAATAAGATTTCTGATGGCCTATGAACTCCAAGTGATTCTGATATTTCAACATAGCTTTTTTGTTTCTTTCTTGTTCCTGTCAACAAACAACATAAACTTAGATTTTGTTAATGAATGAAAAAAACAACAGTTCAGAAACAGTAATATAAATTATTAATTACCCCACTGTGGTGTCAAAATATCTACACAAGTAATTCCTTAAGTCCACATAATCTGTATAACCAAATAACAGCCTCTGTGCCAATCTGCTACCACTTGAATAAATGTACACCTGATGAAACTCAGCCGATTTCACCATTGAATAAGATAAATTACTATAACTAGATGATTGCCCGCCACACGTTGCCGCGGGTTTGGATCTTCAGTCTTTGTCATGGAAAAGAGACTTCTTTAAATACGTAGCCTCCTATGATTCTTTACCAAAAATATGGAGTACATTTTCATGGGTGACATCACTTAAAATTTTAGTTCATTTAATTATAAGCTTCTTCAAAAGGTTTTTCCGGAACTGTTTAACATTCTTCATAACTTATCTGAATCCCTCATTTAGAAGACGTGTAAGTTTTGAAAAGAGGTAATCATCTACCATAAATTCCTAGGGTCCTTACCTGCAGTGTGGTTGGAGCTGTTGCAAGATAACGAAATGTACCAGTTCTACAGGGTTATCTAAACAGGGTTCTGAATATGATAGCAGGTTATACAAATTATAATTCAGACAAAAGACATCCGGCAGTTATTAGATGCAATGAAGAACAGGAAACAAAGTCTAACTGATCCCTTAAATACATACCTAAGTATTAAGATAATGAAATGTACCAGTTCTACAAGGTTAGCTAAACAGAGGTCTAAACATAATAGCAGGTAATATGAATTATAAATAAACATCCAGCAGTTATAAAATTCAAACCAATAATCATGGCCTAACCCCAGCTACACATGTTAGTACGTAAATAGGAAATATATGTAGCTCGTAAAGCATATTATAAGCTAGCATACTAAGACACAACTAAAACCATCAATGCCAACAGTAGACGGTAGTTATGACAAATGATATCTTAACTACAGACGACAGACCTAATTATAATTCTTCAGACAAAAGAGCATGTTCTAAGTCATTTGCACATTCTAGTAACTCAATAGAAAATATCTTAAATCATGTCTTTACTGATAGAGAAAACCATACATTTATAGCATACATTTAAATGAATGGATAATTAGAAAACCAATTTAAATGGACAGATGGTTTTCTTCTCTACCATGTCCTTTATTGATAAAAAAAATCATACCAAGATCACTTGAGAATATACATTTAAATGTCCTTTAATGATAAAGAAAACCATACACAAAATGCATTGGTTTTCTTCTCTTAGAGCTAGTTATAATCCAGACAAAATATCATGTCCTTTACTGATAAAGTACCATACGCCTATTAAAGATAATCCTAACCCAAGTCATGCATACGAAGCAACTCATACATACAATCCATTAATTAACTATATTATAAGCTAATGGAACGGTAGACACTTCAATTTTTTAAACTTTTTAAAGTCAACGTATAGGGACACTATCACATGTAAAAAATATGGAAATAAAGTCAACGACAAACATACCTCAACAGCAAATCAATTCCACTGATTTGTGGCTGATTTGTCCACTGCCCTGAAACACTTTCATTTTCTTCCTCCCTTTACCTTTCTTGTGCCCTATTTTTCACTTCCTTGGGTCATGTCCAACTTCTTGCAATTGTTGAATATGCTGAATGGAAACAAGTGTACTTTGAAATTTGAAATGAGTGTTTATAGCTAGAAACATGTAATGATACAGTAAGAACTAAGAGTACAAAAATAGCACTAATAATAACCTGTCTATTAGCCTCTGAAGATCTCATGTTGCTTCATCAACAGTGGGGATTTTTCCATTTACCTTAGGGATATGCTTCATTACACCACATATGAACAAATATCACCACATAATTATTAATGCATATCTAATGAACAAAGAGATCTCAAGTTGTACAAGGGATAAAGTATCTAACGAAAAGCTCTTTTCTTCCGAAGATACAAGGGGTAAAGTACCGAGAGATGAAGGCATAAATCAACAAAAAAGAAACTGACTGAATCCACAATAGATTTTCCTATGAATCCACATTAAAACAAAAAAAATGATACACATTAAAACAAAAAAAATGAATCACTGACCTTTCTCCTCAAATTGGCAGATATTTTCATTGATGGATTGGTTGGTTCTGAAATCCATTAACCTGTGTGATGGAATAAATGTTAGGACCTCATTTGATTTTATTACATTTTAATAGCATTTGTGTTTGTGTTATGTACCTTTCTGACTGTTCTTGATAAGGCCTAGATAGCCTCTCCACGTAACCGCTGCTGTCTTCGTCGTAGACGGAACCTCAAGCAAAACAGTAAGCAGCAACACCATCCACCCAATCGAAGTAAAATTAAACAACCAAGTACACTCATGCTTTTCAACCAACTCTCCAATGCGATCATCCTCCTGAATAGAGGTACAAATAGATAAATTTATTAAAAAATCATTTAACATGACATCTTTATAACATCTGCAGCAAACAGAAACAGCTAGGGTTTGAAATCAATTGCTAATGGCTACAAAATCTATACCAAACACATCAATAAAACTCTGAATCGGAACAACTAGGGTTTGAAATCAACTGCTAAACTAAATCATGAATTCGAATCTCAAAGTTAGGATTTGAAATCAACGTAACAAAAACCTACCCTTACTGTGAATGAAATGGAACGAGAAGCTTCAGGGCCGCCATGTTCAATTCCCCACGAACGGTGAGAACAAAGGAAAGAACCGACGAGATTTGTGGCTGACGGTGAGAAGAGAGAAAGATAGGGATTCAGATAGAACAGATACGTTCGTAGAATGCACCAAGCAGAGATTAGGGTTTGTAGAGATGGATCGATTTTGGGGGTTTGCAGAGATGGATCGATTTTGCAGAGATTACGTTCGTAGAATTTTAACAACACATTCGATTTTGGGGGAGCAGAGATTGATCGATTTTGAAGGAGCAGGGATGGATCGATTTTGGGGGAGCAGAGATGGAGCAAAGTGAGAATCGATTTTAGGGAGCAGAGATTAGGGTTTGCGTGAAGGGGCGATGGAGAAAGCGGGAATGAAAATTTTTGTAGAGGTAGTGAAATTTTAGGGCAAAAAAAACTTAGCGGGAATGAAAATTTGGGGAAAATATTAGAGGGAAAAAAAAACATAAAACGACATTTTTGAGATGACGCGCATTTTTTAAGTGTACTCCGTGTTTTTTTATTTTAATTTATGACATAAATTTTATGACGCGCGAAAATGCGCGTCATCTAGCCTTAGGATTTTCTAATTCTTGACAGTTTTTTTATGACACGTGTTTTTGCGCGTCATTAATAACTGCGCGTCATCGTTCGCGCGTCAAGAAAGGCCCTGTTTCTAGTAGTGTAATTAGTCTTTTCATCATGTTTTTGCATCTTCCGTTGTAAAAACATGGCGTCGGACGTAGTAGAACAAAAATGGATCTAAACTGTGGTGTGCTCAGTCTGCCATGGAAACTTCGACCTTCCTCCCTGTGAAGCAAAATCCGGTGAAGAACGACCCTAGTTCTTCTTCGTCAGAGTAAAGGGGGTTCCAATTGTGGGTGGCGGTGGATCTGATGGGAGGAGCAACTACAGGCGTAGGGTGGCCTAGGGTGGTGATGATGGTTGGTGGTGGTAGTGGCAGTGAAGAAAATGGTTGGCGGTGGTTGAAGGATGGTGATGAACGATGAGAAATATTATTAGGTTAAATGATTTTTCTTTAAGGAAAGAGTAAATTGCACGGGAGGTCCCTATGGTTTGTCAAATTTTAAAAAATAGTCCTTAAACTTTCGAAAGTGCATGGGAAGTCCTCAAGGTTTCACTTTTATCTCACCTGGGGTCCCTGGTTCTAACGTCCGTTAGAAAACTTAGTTAAGTGAGTGTTAATTGACTATTATACCCCTTCGTCTTATCTCTCATTTACTCAAACTCAGACAAACAGGAAGGGAGGTATTGAGAGGGGCTGGAGAACCGGTTCCGGCAGCCGATTTCCGGCAACCACACATGGTTCGGCGACGGTGAGGTAGTGGTTTCACGGCGGCGCAAGGATGGTAGCTCGGTTCTTGACCAAATCTTTTTCAAATTCTCTCCTGTTAAGCAAATCGTGACTTATGTGGGGAAAATGGATCGGAAAAGCAGAGGTCACTGGCAGAGGCAGAAGCACCCAGCTAGGGTTTCCGGCATAGCGGCGACGACGACCCTCGTTGGGGTTCCGCCAAGAGCAAGGTGGCGACAGTGGGGTTCTATACACAGTGTTCGGCAACAAATTCAGGGTTGTTACCAGCCACGATCACGAACCCAGCGGCTGTCAGTCGTGATTCCGGCCTGTTTAGTTCCGATCGGTGGTTCTCGGTAAGACCTTTGAGTTGTGATTCGATTCTCAGCTCATTTCCCTTTGTTAAACCTCCGATTATTTCCTCATATCAAACTTTGTCTGTCAGATCAAGAAGCTCTGAAGAACGTGATGATGAGACGCAAAATTATAAAATATCTTACATTGGATTAAGGAGGTACACGACTGGGGGTTAGATTACATACAAAACCGCCACTATTCGGCCTTCATCGGACCACAACCGTCGCCGGAGGCACCAAAATCGCGGTTGTCGTTGTCCCAGTGGTTATTCGCAACCCAAAACTAAACTTGGGGACCTCGGATTCGAACACCGAAAAGAACAAAGGAAAGACAGAGGTGGAGAGTCGGTTAGCCACCGCTATGGCAACAGGTTTCGACCAGAAAAACGGTCGTCGGAGCTCGGTTTGTTGGAGATGGCGAAGATACGTAAGGTTGAGCCGGCAGGGGAAGGGGGTGGGGTTAGGGTTTTTATGGTTCTAGTGGTCCCACATTTGTTTAATAACTCAGTTTAATTTTTTTTAATAGAGGGGTATTATAGTTATTTCACACCCACTTAACAGATAATTTTAACGGACGTTAGACCCAGGAACCCCATGTGAGATAAAAGTGAAACCTTGAGGACTTCCCGTGCACTTTCGAAAGTTCAAGGACCATTTTTTAAAATTTGACAAAACACAGGGACCTCCCGTGCAATTTACTCTTAAGGAAATTACAAATGTAGGTCCTTTCATTTTAAAGAAATTACAGAATGATCCCTCTATTTTAATAATTTGTTGTAAAAAATTCAGAAGATGTCACGTTAGCAAAGAGATAACGGTGTTAGGGTAGAACTTAGGATGGTTCATTATAATCCTATACCTTGATAATTCAGATTATTATAATAAATTTCCATAACTGGTATTATTATCGACAACTGAAAATAACTTGATTTATTAAAATTCAATAAACATTATGTCTCGCTATAGTTTATAGTTATGTTTATTTAATGCCTTTCAAAAAAAGTTAGTACCGCATTGAATGTTCAAACGTTTTTATTCCCGATCAAGTTCCACATGGATATTTGTGGAATATGATTTCGTAATTATTTGTGTTTCAGATAAATAGAAAAAATTGTATTTTTATATATTTATTTTCGTCCACAAAAAAGAAAACATAGGACAACCTAGATGACACCAGAACCTTGAATACACAACAAGATCAACACACGCAAACGTCCCCTTCATACTTGGGCACGTACCACGCTATACAACCTCATAAATTCATAAGGATGCGCGGTGTGATGCGGCATAGCATCGGCATCGGCATCGGCAATTCAACGGCGACCATACCACCTTCTTCGGTGAGCTCGGCATCGGTATCAAATTTGATGTTTTCGGCATATTGTTGCCGAGAGATTTGTGAGAGATTTGTGTGTTGGATGGTGGTCCCCACTTCACAAAACTATCCAACTTTGCCTAAACATCATTCTACAACCATACCCACCACCAAAACATAAAATTCTACATCATTTTTCTCTCTCTTATTGTCATCACATGATTGGTCGGTTTTATGATTCAATTTTTTCCTTAGGTAACCATACCCCCACCCTAAGATCTATTTTCATGTAAATATTTACATATACACCCCTAAAAGTTTTCTAGCTTAACAATATTAATGCATTCAAGTGTAACGTATAATAAATACACTTTATATTCCTAAGTTTAATAAAATAGTCAACTCCCCCTTTTAAATTAATTTTTTGTTAGGGATGATAATGATATGTTCTTTCCCAAACAATCGAGGGTTTTAGTCTTGTAACGATATTAATAATGTAGATTGATGACGTATGTCCGAGTAAGGCCACACCACAAACACATTATGGTGCGAACCTTATCTCAACACACCAGTCATTACGTACAGGTCGACCTAGTCAGTGGCCGACCGCTACTTAATAGGCCACTAGGCCGATCACCGACAGCCACGTACAGGTCGACCTAGTCAGTGGCCGACCGCTACTTAATAGGCCACTAGGCCGACCACCGACAGCCACGTACAGGTCGACCTAGTCAGTGGCCGACCGCTACTTAACAGGCCACTAGGCCGACCGCCGACAGCAACGTACAGGTCGACCTAGTCAGTGGCCGATCACTACTTAACAGGCCACCAGGCCGACCGCCGACAGGATTAAAGGTCAGCCGACAGCAGTAGGTCTGGCTGACGGCCACCAGGCAATCAGGCTGACCAACAACAAGATACATGAGCAGTCGACCCCGACAAGGTCGACTGCCAGTCATTAGGCTATTAGGCCGACCAGTGATAATCTAAGAATTAGCCGACCGCTGATCATCCATCACTAGGCCAACCAATAGCCTTCGACTTCAGCCTATATCCCAACTACTTGTCTGATCCTAGTTAAGTCGAAAGATATAGGTACAGACCAATGCTCTACATCCAGGGTTGACATCTGAAATGACTTGACACACCCGCCAAGGCAGTTTCCTAAAATGGGTACTGTTGTTAGACGCCATTCGGATGTCAGACCTGCAACACTCCACTTTGGGCTCATCACATTAATTACAGTACGAGACAAAAGGTTGAGGGTTATAAATACCCCTCAACCACCAGGTAAATTCTCATTCAATGCGCACCCTATCGTCTGATTACACTTAATCTCTCGAAACGCATACTGATTCTCACGCCCGAGCTTGGTCGCAGGACACCCTGTCCTGCCCTCCAAGAACAACGGCGTTTTCTGTTTTGCAGGTCCTAGAGAATCAAGAAGGAGCCGAGCCGACTGCTAGCTGAAGGACTTCCGACCGCTAGTCAGGAGACTTGGATTTCTCCCCACTTGTAGTCCGACTGCCTAGGTGACTCGTCCTAGGCTAACCCCTATCTAGTCATCTTTGGTAGCCCGATTCTACATTGGCGCCATCCGCACGGTACTTTCAACAACATCAATGACTGACGATGCAGCCGATCACCCGGGGGACAACACTGAGGACTTCTCTACCCCCGGTGATAAGCAAGCTCCGAAGACTTCAACGGAGGAAGGTGACACTGGGGTACTAAACATCACCCCAGAGATGGTGAGCAGAAACTTCCTGCCCCTGAGACAAGCAATGAGAGAGTACGTTGCAGCAGAGAAGCTGAAAGGGGTCTGCCTTCAGCTGTCATACGAGGACGAAGGCCCCAGAATGGGCCCAATACCACTGTTGGGAGACACAGGAACAGGCGGGGGCCCAACGGCTGTCCAAACAGACAGCACTACAATGACAGTTGAAACTATCCTAACCTCATCAGGAGACACCCCAAAGCCAACTCAAGTAAGTTCGGGACCTTCCGACACAACACCCTCAGGGAACACAAACAGCACTGGTCAACCCCGGCCAAACTTTTCAGGTTACCAAGCACCACCATTCTATCCACCACCGTACATGGGCCCATATGGCCAAGCAGGCTATCAAGTGCCATTCTACTCACCATACGGTATGCCACCACCAAGTTTCTTCTCACAAAGGCCACCCGGATCAGCAGGAACAAATGCAACTCCAGTCACACCACCCCAGGCGATACCAGTAATCGAAATCAAAGATCCAGAGGCAGATGATTTGTCCTTACCATACATACCGGAAGAGGAGAGTAAGTTCACCACCCGAATCGAAAACTTTGAATGTCCGCCAAAGACAAAGCTACCTTCCACCGTCAAAACATATGATGGAAGTTCTGATCCGGAAGACCACTTGCATGCATTCAAGTCGGCCGCCCGAATTGAACAATGGCCGCTAGCAGTATGGTGTAAAATGTTCGTTCAAACCCTATCGGGACCTGCTAGGCTATGGTTCAATGCGCTGCCCGACAGATCCATAGACAGCTATGTCCAACTCAAGAATTTGTTCTCTCAGCACTTCGGTCAGCAACGAAAGTGCACAAAAGACCCGATTGAGTTGCATAATATCAGACAGGGCGAACAAGAATCTCTAAGAGCCTTCATGGAGAGATACAAAAAGGAGTCGCTGACCATCGGTCACGCGGACGAAAGACAAAAGATATCCGGTTTTATCCATGGTATGCGTACACGACAGCTGATAAAAGAAATGAGTGCTCGGGTACCCATAACAATGCAAGAAGCTTTTGACCGAGCTGAAGCGTTCATCAGAGGAGAAGAGGCGGCACAACTCCGGGACAAGTCGTCCTCCGGTCATAACAGAACACACGGCCGACCGCCCCACCCAAAAGACAACCGCCGACCTTGGCAGTCTGGCCCGGAAAGGGGAGGCCGAGATGACCGCAAGCAGTCGGGCTTCGCCCCATACGACCGCTCAAATTCCTCAAGTCACAAAGAAAGGAAGTATGACTTCCCAAGTCTCACGAAGACTCCAAAAGAAATATTGCAAACAGAAGATGCCAGTAGGCAATTCAACAAACCCAGGACGATGGGAAACAACACAGCTAATAGGAACATGGGAAAATACTGTGATTTCCACCTTGACCGGGGCCACGATACAGACGAATGCCACCAACTCAAGAAAGAAATCACCAATGCAGTGAAGACCGGTCAGCTGGCTCACCTTGTAAAGGAGATAAAGGAGCAAAAGCAAAAGAAAGAGAAGAAGGGGGACCAACAAGTCATCTTAATGACACACAGCTCCAAGCAGAAGAAGCCAAGGCTGAGAAAGGAAACATGGGCAAACCAACCCATCTCTTTCCCATCACTTGACACAGCAATTCCAACTCTCAGCCCAATGGTAATCACCACAGAGGTAACAGGTATTCAAATCCATAGAACATATGTTGATGGAGGCAGTGCCTCAGATATTATGTATGGATCTTGTTTCTCACAATTACCAGGTGGCATAAAAGAAAGCCTTCGGCCATCCAAGACCACACTGGTCGGCTTCAGCGGAGACATGGTCTTACCCAAGGGCGAGATTACACTACCGGTAACACTATCCGACGGGTTGCACACAAGAACCGAACGGATCACATTCCTCGTGGTCGACAGGCCATCTAGGTATAACATCCTCTTTGGCCGACCGGCAATTTATCGGTTCGGATGCGTGGTGTCCACGGCACACGGCATGATGAAGTTCCCAACGGAAACAGGGGTGGCCACCATTCGATCAATACAGGCCGAATGCTACCTCACGGCCGACGTCACCGATGAAATAAAGCAAAACAAGTGGAAAGTAAACGATGACTACCCCGACCAGCTCATAACAATCGGCTCGGACTTGACCAACCAAGTCAAGGAAAAGCTGTACAACTTGATCCGGAACAGCCCGGATGTCTTTGCATGGACACCGGCGGACATGACAGGAGTTCCAAGGGAGATTGCCGAACACCATCTAAAGGTCGACCCCAACTATCCACCTGTTGTTCAAGGAAAGCGGGGAATGGGAAGAGATAAAAGTAAAGCTGTCTGCGAAGAGGTAACAAAGTTGGTTAAAGCGGGTATACTCAGAGAACAAAAATGGCACACATGGGTAGCCAACCCTGTAATGGTCCAGAAATCTGATGGGTCGTGGAGAATGTGCGTGGATTTCACAAGCTTAAACAAAGCATGCCCAAAAGATTGCTACCCCTTACCAGCCATTGATGCCAAGGTAGACGCCCTGTCAGGATACACCTACAAGTGTTTCCTTGATGCATACAAGGGTTATCATCAGATCAAAATGGCCAAAGCCGACGAAGAAAAAACAGCTTTCCATACAGATAAAGGAATTTTTTGTTACAGGAAAATGCCCTTCGGTCTAAAAAATGCTGGGTCAACCTACCAACGCTTGATTGATCAGGCATTCGATAGCCAAATTGGAAGAAACATGGAAGCCTATGTAGACGATCTGGTCATAAAAAGCCAAACTGAAGAAGGGATGATAGCAGACATAGAAGAAACTTTTGGTCGGCTGAGAGCTGTTAATATGAAGCTCAATCCAGCCAAGTGTTCATTTGGGATGAAAGAAGGAAAATTCTTGGGCCACATCATCACCGACAAAAATATCATGGCTAATCCTGAAAAAATCAGAGCCATCACCCAAATGAAGCCGCCGCAAAGTTTGAAAGAGCTCCAATGCCTCAACGGCCGATTGGCAGCTCTCCACAGGTTCATTTCAAAATCAGCTGAGAAGTCCATGCCTTTCTTCAGAACCTTGAAACAGTGCACAGACACTAAGCAATTCTTATGGACAGAGGAGGCCGACATAGCTTTCACCGAACTGAAAGAACAGCTAAAAAACTTAGCTACAGTCACAGCGCCCGAAGCCGGGGAAGAGGTCATCCTATACCTCTCGGTCGGCGAAGAGGCAATCAGCTCGGTCCTCTGCACTGAGCGGGGAGAAGCACAGATCCCAGTTTACTTTGTAAGCAGAGCAATGAAGGATCCAGAAACTAGATACTCAAAGCTCGAAAAATTACTGCTATCCTTAATCCATACCGCTCGACGATTGCGTAGGTACTTCCAAGCCTACAGAATCACAGTACTCACTAATTACCCATTGAGGGAAATTGTTCAAAGACCAGAGACCTCAGGCAGATTTGCAAAATGGGCAATTGAGTTGGGAGAGCATGAGCTTCACTTCAAGCCGAGAACGGCTATCAAAGGGCAAGTACTGGCAGACTTCCTGACAGAGCTAAAGGCCGACCCGAGCACCCCCATGTCGGCCTCGGCTGAATATACCCTTCCTCCGCCAATCACAAGTAATGATGCATGGACCCTATATACTGATGGGGCAAAGAACAGTGAAGGATCAGGGGCAGGGCTCGTACTAATCGACCCAAATGGAGTGGAAGCCACATACGCCATACGGCTCGATTTCCCCAGCACTAACAATGAAGCAGAGTACGAGGCCCTGCTTGCCGGCCTAAGACTTGCCAGAAAAATGAACGTTAAAAAGCTATCGGTGAAAGTCGACTCACTCTTAGTCACGAACCAAGTGAACGGGGAGTTCGAAATACGTGGTGAGGCAATGCAGAAATATGCCAGCAAAGTCAAGGAAATAGCTTCCCAGTTCGAGGAGTTCCAAATCATCCAGATACCAAGAGGTCAAAATAAGAAGGCAGACGCATTAAGCAAGCTAGCATCCCTTGCCTACGCGCACTTAACAAAACAAGTCCCAGTAGAGATAATCCACAACCGGACGGATGAAATACAAGAAGCCTTCATCACTGAGCAAGACACTGCCGACAGCTGGATGACTCCCATCGAGAACTACCTACAACATGGCACACTGCCAACCTCATCACTAGAAGCAGCCAAGCTGAAAGCTCAGGCCGACAGCTATGCAATGCATAACAACAAGCTTTACAAAAAATCCTACCTTCAGCCGTTGTTAACATGCTTGACAACGGAGGAAGGGAATTACATCATGAGAGAATTGCATGAGGGCATCTGCGGAACACATTCTGGCCCTCGGTCCATAGTCACCCGAATGATGACATTAGGGTACTACTGGCCAACCATGTACACTGATACTGAGAAAGAAATACGAAAGTGTCAGGGCTGCCAGATGCATGCAAGTGTCCAGAGGGTACCAAAACACAACATGATCCCAGTAACATCCCCCTGGCCTTTTTATAAATGGGGGATAGATATAGTTGGACCCTTCCCTGAAGCACCAGGACGCATCAAGTTTCTCATTGTGGCAGTAGACTACTTCACCAAGTGGCCAGAGGTCAAAGCAGTAGCTACAATCACAGGTATACATACAACTCTAATGTTGTTATAACACAAATGACATTATTACTACGATTTTCCAAACAAATTGTCTCAGACAATGGAATCAATCTGCAAGTAAACAAGTTGTCAACTTCGTATGGGAGCAAATTGTCTGCCGCTACGGCCTCCCAGGAAAGATCGTTTCAGACAACGGAAAGCAATTTGCAGATAACCCATTCAGGTCATGGTGCCGAGAACTACAAATCACCCAGATCTTCACTTCAGTAGCTCATCCACAGGCAAACGGCCAAGTGGAAAGAACTAACAGATCAATTGTATCTGGGATCAAGGCAAGACTAGGCAAGGAAGGAAAAGGATGGCTGAATGAACTCCCAAGCGTCATTTGGGCAATCAGAACAACCGAGAGGACCAGTCATGGGCACACCCCATACAGTCTCACTTTTGGTTCAGAGGCTGTCATCCCAGCAGAGATTGGTATACCTACCTTCCGAATTGAAAACGTCTCGGAGCCGACCAATGACACAGAACTGTTGGTCAACCTGGCACTCACACAAGAACGCCGAGACATGGCAGCTATCAACGAGGCTAAGTACAAGAAGCAGATGGAAGGATATTATAATCAAAGGGTCCGAACTGTAACCTTCCGGCCCGGAGATTATGTATTCAGGAACAATGAAGCTAGCCGACAAGAGGATCAAGGCAAGTTGGGACCAACCTGGGAAGGCCCTTATCAAATCATGGAGGCACACGCGAAAGGGTCATACAAACTAGCTACAATGGATGGCAAACCTGTTCCTAGACACTGGAACGGAATGCAACTCAAGAAATGTTATCTATAAGCTAGGGGCATAGACACCCCACTTTTGTAATGTTGCTAGGCACTTGGGCATTTACTAAAGTCCCGCTTTTGTAGCTCTTTGATCAACTGGGCATTCACCTAAGTCCCACTTTTGTAACATCATTGATCATTCGGGCATTTATTAAAATCCCACTATAATACAATGCAACATTCAGTTTTTTATGATCTTTTCTTATTATTAATATAAAGCACACAAGCAAAACTATACAAGCCGACAAATAGCGGTCGGCATAGTCAGAATACTACCCAAACTAACATGATCTTCAGTTAAAGTCAACAAACTGACCAAACTACTATCATAGGTGAGCCTAAGGCCACACCTGTTAGCTACCAGTTGGAAGGGAGTCAGCAGACGGCCAGCCAGATTTCGGCACAAACAGGCCGACCCCCCACAAGGCTGGAAAGCAATATTCGTAAGATGGTTATCCGTACCGGGCTATACAGGAAAACACACTAATGGTTCATTCCTCACAGCTCTATTTTAAGTGGGTGACCAGCAGAACACCGAGTCGCCTTGGTCGAGCAGTTAACACTCGACCTAAGAGGCACTAGGAGTAAGCCTGGACCACATAGACTGAAAGACTTCAGTCAAACCTAGGTATAAATGCGCAAAGGAATATGTATACAAGCATAGCTCCTTAAAATAAAAATAAAACCTCGGACTTTACAACCGAGAAATATTCTATAAGAGATAGAAAAAACCCATGTTGGCCGACCAGGACAACACTGCTCGGCCATGACGACCAAATTGATTACAAAATTAACAGGACATATAGCGGTCGACCACACACAAACTTACAAAGATGCTGACGAGCGCTACCAGTTTAAGAGGTCGACCACAGAAGGTGACATCAAATAGAAAACATAAGACTTAAGCATATTTTATGTATATTATGGGAATTACCATTATGATGTCATTAGCATTACAGTGTTTGCAATGAGGAAACGCTATTAAGACAAAGGCTAAACAGCTAGGCCGACCGCTTACATAGGCGGTCGACCAGCTAAAAGGCAAATCGCTATAAACATTTGTACTCAGAAGAGACAATAATAAAGGCTTGTGTTCAAAGGCAATAGTCACAGGGGACCGATCTAAACACTTAGCAAATTTTTGCAAAAGAAAATAACACTAACTTACAAAAACACAGCCGACCTCTTACAGGGGCGCTCGGCTAATACTTACCGGTCGACCCAAGATACAGGCACATTGTCACAACCATATACATTACAAAGCTTTCAACATAAGGAAAGAACAGAGCAACACAATACAACAGCCAAATAAAAACATTCATTCATACGAAGATCGGTTACAATACTGATAAAGGAAATATACAAGAACATCAAAAAACAAGAAACCTATCTAAGCCCCCGGCTCTAGAGAAGGGCTGGAAACAGGAGAAACATGGGGAGGAGGAACAGGGACATTAATATAGTGCCCAGCCCCAGGCTTAGACCCTCGGAGCCATAGACGCTTCGACCGGGGCTCCACAGCCCGAAGCTCATCTAAACTCTTGTCAGAACAACCAGCCACAGCATCCAGATAAGAAAACTTTTCCTTGTCAAAGCCATCGATGGCCGACCTCATCGCACCCTCGGCTTCAGGCCTGAAGTACTTATGGGATTCTTGCAACTTCCCAGCAGCCGCCCACTTGTACCCGGCCAAGTAACCCTTGTAAAGACCAAGATTCAGCACGGCAGACTGCACAGCGCCGAGTGGCTCCTTGAACTCGACGCTGCCAAGCAGTTTTCCAACAACATGATGGAAGCCATGCTCAATGAGCCACTTCCTGTCATTACAGTAGCCATCGGCACGAGCCTGCCCTCCCTCATACAAAGTGGCGAACCGATCTCTTTCAACCTTCTGCTTGGCGAGCTCAGCCTCCTGTTTTTGTAGCTCTTCAGCATGAGCTTTACGGAGCTCAGCCATAGCAGCACTGGCTGCGGAGATCGACTCCTTCAGACCCGCGTTGGCCTTTTCAAGCATATCCCTCTCACATTTGGAAGCCGCCAACTCGTCTTGGAGTTGACCAACCCGAGCGGGGTCCCCTTTAGCAAGATCGGCCGTCAGACGGGCCACCTCCTTTTTATGCTCGGCAGAACGCTGTCGAGCCTGCTTCAACTTCCTCTCCAGCCGGGCATTCCGGGTAATCATATTCACCCCGGCTGAGTAAGAGCGAGTGAACTGGAAGTAGGCCCTCTCACGAGCTTGCTTATGAGATTGAGAGTTCAGGGCCAACACTTCGCCGGGAGGAAGAGAGAGGCGAGCAAAATGCCGACACAAGTTAAATGTGTCGAGCACCGACCCGTTCTTCAAACCCCAGACGGGGGCAAAAGGCATTTTGGCCGTCTCGGCCGGAAGCTCTCTAAGGGGGGAGGCGTCGGAAGCACCCTCCAAAGAAATATCCTTGGCCGACAGCCTCCCAAGCTTCTTCTTCTCATCAAGGATCTCCTGCATCCGGCTCTCGGCCTCAGGAGTCGACATAGTGGCAGTGGCGGCAGAACCATCCTGCAGTGAAGCGATATAATCGTCAAATTCTCCAGGAGGATACCAGCAAACCATAGTAAGAGAGGCAACACTTACAGCTTGGGCGGGGTCGGCAACGACTTTCTGCTTCTTCTTCTCCCTCTCAACCTCATCATCATCTTCCTCATCATCTCCACCCAAGATGTCCACGTCGGAGTCGACATCCTTAAGCCGACGACCACTATCACCGTCGGCACCACCATCAGCGGATTTTTTCCCCTTCTTCTTCTTTTCGGGAGGAGAACGAGGACGCTTAGACATGTGTTTCTGGCGAGAAGACGACTCGCCCTTACCAGCCTTCTCAGAGGCCCTCCTTTTTCTATCCGCCGCCGTTCCTTTCTCCTCATTGACCAATTCATTGGTCGCACCCCCTAGGGCACTACCGATAGTGGTAGTGGTCCCCTGAGTAATGGTAAAATCTTCATGTCGGTGCTTGGTGGTATCCAACACTGGGTCGGTCTCCTTACGGCCGAGCTCAACATCAGTCTGGTCGACATCGTCAATGTCATCCAGATCGATAAAATCAGCAAGAGACATGTCTGCAAACAAACACAAAAAGAAAAAGTCAGACAAATTGTCATCCAAAGAAAAGAAAAATGCAAAACAAGAAGAGACAACAAGGCATACACTGGTCTCCTAACTTAAAAGCTGGCTTTCGGCCAGGGTAGACCCAATTCTTGCTCAGACCAGTTAGTATCAGCACCCTCTCGGGGAACGGTCTCAAAGGAATTTGAAGGCCGACCAGCCTCTCAATGGTCACACCATTGAAGGGTTCGTCAGCAGCCGACCCAACCTTAAGTTTGACCGATGGATCCTTGAAAGGGAGAACCTTATTAAGAATGCTGGAGGAAATCCAGAAGAACCTCTCTTTGAAATGTTTGAGATTGGTGGGAAGGTCGGTCAAGTACCGAGGGCTTTGCGTGCCGTCGGCATACTTCACAGCACGCTGATCGAAGGAATACCAATCGACCTGCCGACCCATTTTGAAGAATTGATGGAAGTCCCCAACGGTCGGCTCACAACCAACCCCCCTACAGCTAACCTCAAAATGCGTAACCCTCAGTATGGCTAAGGGGTGAAGTTGTGAAATATGGACCTTATGAGCATCAAGGACACTAAGAAAAAACTTAGTAAGAGGGAGTCTAAGCTGACCATGGGTAAAAGACTTAATGTAAAGACCTATCTTACCCTCCGGCGGCTTATCGATGGTGTCCGACGCCGACGGAAGCACAGGGCCGAGCAGAGGGCTAATCCCATACTGCTTCACATGTCTATCTAACTCCTCCTGAGTAAGAACCGAATGAATACTAGCCATCCTAGCCATGATAAAAAGCCGACCAAGAATAAGCGAGGAAGCGTTAAGGAAAAGACGTACCAAGAAAAAGCGAAGGTGGTCGAGCCGAAAGCTTAGGAGAGAAATTTACAGAAATTCAGGCCAGATTTACAGTGGTCAGTAACAAATAGGGAAAAAAGTGAGGACTATTTATAGGCAAAACTTAAATGACGGTTCACTTACCCGCGAAGCACCGGATTGCTACCTCCTGGGCCTATGACAGCCCAACACGCAGAGCAAACAGCTGTAACGCACCTTCACCATAACGGGCCGAAGACCAGCAGGCCGACGGCCCAACAGGCAATACATGAGCACTCGGCTAGGACGCGCTCGGACAAACGAAACAAATCAAACGACAAGACATCCTAAGTCCGATGGAAGTGTCCAGACCACTACACACCGGACTGGGGGGCTGATGACGTGTGTCCGAGTAAGGCCACACCACAAACACATTATGGTGCAAACCTTATCTCAACACACCAGTCACTACGTACAGGTCGACCTAGTCAGTGGCCGACCGCTACTTAATAGGCCACTAGGCCGATCACCGACAGCCACGTACAGGTCGACCTAGTCAGTGGCCGACCGCTACTTAATAGGCCACTAGGCCGACCACCGACAGCCACGTACAGGTCGACCTAGTCAGTGGCCGACCGCTACTTAACAGGCCACTAGGCCGACCGCCGACAGCAACGTACAGGTCGACCTAGTCAGTGGCCGATCACTACTTAACAGGCCACCAGGCCGACCGCCGACAGGATTAAAGGTCAGCCGACAGCAGTAGGTCTGGCCGACGGCCACCAGGCAATCAGGCTGACCAACAACAAGATACATGAGCAGTCGACCCCGACAAGGTCGACTGCCAGTCATTAGGCTATTAGGCCGACCAGTGATAATCTAAGAATTAGCCGACCGCTGATCATCCATCACTAGGCCAACCAATAGCCTTCGACTTCAACCTATATCCCAACTACCTGTCTGATCCTAGTTAGGTCGAAAGATATAGGTACAGACCAATGCTCTACATCCAGGGTTGACATCTGAAATGACTTGACACACCCGCCAATGCAGTTTCCTAAAATGGGTACTGTTGTTAGACGCCATTCGGATGTCAGACCTGCAACACTCCACTTTGGGCTCATCACATTAATTACAGTACGAGACAAAAGGTTGAGGGTTATAAATACCCCTCAACCACCAGGTAAATTCTCATTCAATGCGCACCCTATCGTCTGATTACACTTAATCTCTCGAAACGCATACTGATTCTCACGCCCGAGCTTGGTCGCAGGACACCCTGTCCTGCCCTCCAAGAACAACGGCGTTTTCTGTTTTGCAGGTCCTAGAGAATCAAGAAGGAGCCGAGCCGACTGCTAGCTGAAGGACTTCCGACCGCTAGTCAGGAGACTTGGATTTCTCCCCACTTGTAGTCCGACTGCCTAGGTGACTCGTCCTAGGCTAACCCCTATCTAGTCATCTTTGATAGCCCGATTCTACATAGATGTAGATTATATGAGTTTTTCATTCTAAAAGAAAATCTAAACATATAGATAATTTTAGTATTATATTGTACGTGAGTACGTGACACGTTTAATACATGTAACTAATTCTAAATACTTGTTTATTAAAATAACATGATAAGTGTTCATGTGATTATTATACTTATTTACGTGTATTTTATATTATATTAGCTTTTGTTATTAGTTATTATGTTATTTCTATATTAAAAAGATTCATTTCCGTTTATTAATGCAAGTTTAATATATTTGAATAGTTATGAATATCAATTATAAAATACAAATAAAATCAAGCATGAGCAGCACAAGGAATCAAATATCACACTTTGTCAAAATAATAATAGAATATTGATAGTATTTTATATCAATATAACCCTCAAGAGTCAAGAGAAGATGGTGGTTTAAAATAAAAATATTTGATTTCTTAATATGAAAAATTCAAATGTACTATGTGATATACTTCCACTAACAGAACATTGAGAATAACAAAAAGTTTACATTTGAGACATTAATTAAGAGTATGTACATTTTCTAAACTAAACAACTTATAAATTATATAAATATTGCTTCTTGTTCTAAAAGATACCAACATAACACACAACACCTATTGCAATCAATTTCTATGATCTTTTAAAGTTATTAGCTTATACTTTTTTTTAATTTAAAGAACTTATACTTAAAACTTAGTGTCTTACATATATTATCGATCCTAACACTTATTAACGGTTTAACCAAAGATAATTGAGGAGCATAACATCGTCCCTCAACAATCACACCGTTAGCCATTTAGCGAGATAAGGACAACAAGTTCAAATAAAGACGAGATAATCATAAATACACTATCTGTCTATCTTAACTTGTTATCATGTGGACAATCTGTTATATATTAACAATCTGCATACCATGAGTAACACTAACGTTGTGTAGTAACTAGTTTGGTGAAATGTTTTGACTAATAATCAACTACTTAATAAAAAAAAGGGGTCATATGTAATACTATAATAGTTAAGGGGTCTAGATTTCAACTTCTTTGAAATACATTTTCACATGTGAGCCCTATAAATAAAATTCTCCGTCCGCTTTGATAATTCATTATCTCGTTAAACGATATCTTGTGAGTTTGTCGCTACCTACTCTCTCAATCTTCAGAACGATCACAATTTCGTCGTCGTTTAGAGCTAATTTGGCTATCTAGGGTTTCTGATTATTAGATTGGGTATGGAAACAGCGACTTCTCTCCGATCTTCTTTCGGTACTTGTTTTAGATCATCGAATAGAACCGATTATGGGCGCTCCCGCAGCGGATCTATCGCGTTTGTTTCTGTTTCAAACAAGGTATATTCATGTGCTACTTCGTGCTTTAAGATAAATCGAAGTTTTATGTGATTTAATGGATCTGATTGATAGATTTTTCTATTATGTACTGGTAGTTTTGATGTATAAGTGGACAATCTGAATTTATTTACTTTGAAATGAAATTTGATGAGATATATGCTGGTTGTAAAATAAAATTATCTTCGGGTGAATTGTAAATTAGGATTTGGAGTTATAAATTAAAAACGTCAGTTTCAATTCTGTCTTCTGCAAAAGGAATTAGGATTTATGAATACCAAAATAAGAGTTTGGGGTGGAGTATTTACTTGAGAATATGCTGAAGTTTAAGCTAAATTTGTTACGTTTATTTAGTGTTCCAATCACGGATACTTTGACTTGAGCGGGTCAGTTATCGCCTGTAGCAAGACTGCAAGACAAACTCAAAACAAACACTAGTTTGATTTTCACTTGAAGTTGGTTATTTATATATAATATGAATTATGAAGCAATATAGCATGACCTGAGATTAAGTTGACTCATGTAGACAGATGTAGTCATGTTTATGTATGTTATAGATGGACAGCTAATTACGCTCCGATAAGTTGACTCATGTTTATAAGTGTTATTTAATTTTTTAATTTACTAAAAAGTGTAGGGTTTCTGAACTAGAGTAGATAGATAGATTGTGTTCATATGTAGAAACCTTTAGTAGATATCGAGTTTCAGCTTTAATGGTCTTGGACTCTTGGTGCACAACTGCAATAAGTATTCGAATGGAGTGGGTGAGAAGAGAGAGGAAGAGTGAAAGAAGAGAAGGATACTATTAGGCTGTCATGGGAAATATAACAACTAGTATCAGTATATTTGAAGTTAAAGTTAACAGTCACATACTTTTCTTAATCCCCAAATTATATACTTAACTTAAATAAATTGAATATTAATGACATTTGGGATTTGTCAATATGCTCTTGTTTTTCCCTGTTAAATACTTTCATCCAGTGTTACTGGATATGTATACCTGAAGGAAGTGTTCTAACTTTTTTCTTTGATTGGTTGGGACGACAGGGATTTCCTTCATTTTCGCATCCGAGAGTAGGACTCAAGAGTGTATCTTTTCAAAGTCATAAGAAGAGAAGTGCAATTAAAGCCTCATCCTCTTCTGATTCTGCAGGGCCTACTGACCCAATTGCTCCGCTTGAACTTGAGTCGCCAATCGGGCAGTTTCTTTCTCAGATACTCATCAGCCACCCGCATTTGGTACCAGCAGCAGTTGAACAGCAGCTTGAACAGCTTCAAACTGATCGTGATGCTCAGGAACAAAATGAAGAACCGTCTGCTGCAAGCACTGATCTTGTCTTGTACAAGTGAGTAGAATATATATTGTTATTATTGCTTAAATTGTTCTAGTAAAACTATTCAGGAAGGTGAAGATATTCAATGAACATTGTTTATGGTAAAATATAAAGATTGTATATTGCTTTGACCTATCACATAGACATAAATAGTAGGGGTGGCAGATGGGCAGGTTGGGTAACTGGTTAAAAAAGGTTTAGATCAAAACAAGTGACGAGTCCAGTCGGATCGACTCGAGACCCCTATTTAAACTTTTCATGTTTTAAAAATAGTTAGTGTATCAAAGGAGGTTACTTAGGTTATATATATAGTTGAAGTAAAGAAAACTAAAATATTTCAATGAGGTCACATGCACTAAAAATACACTTTTACTAGTATTTGACCTATTTCTTTCTAAGCTAATATTTTAATTTAACTACTTGACTGATAGAGATACAAACATAACCTGGATAGACCTGCTGTATAAGTAAATGGTACGAGTTAGCCACCTCGAATTAATAGGAACGGAAATAGTTGAATTTTATACAAACCTGTTTTCCGCTATATCACTCAGGATTCTGTTTTGTGTCTCTTTAAGATCAGTTCAGTCATGCTTTACTTGTTGCTTATGACGCTAATATGTTTTTCTGTTTGATCAGTTAGTTTTAGTTTTCATTGATGTTCAAAATTTAGACATATACATGAATGATAACATGTGGATATTAGAAAACAAAAGGAAAGTCTTGATTCTCATGATCCATCAAAATTCCTATTAATCCTGAACTTTTGTAGGAGGATTGCGGAGGTGAAAGCTAATGAAAGAAAGAAGGCTCTTGAGGAGATTTTATATGCTTTGGTGGTGCAAAAATTCATGGATGCCAATGTTTCCTTAATTCCATCTGTAACACCCTCACCTTCCAAATGGCCCACCCAAGATGACAAACTGGAACTACTCCACTCCCCGGAAGCTCTAGAAATGATTCAAAATCACTTGGCCCTAATTCTGGGAAACCGCATAAGTGACTCATCATCCATTGCTGAGATAAGCAAACTCAGAGTCGGCCAGGTATACGCGGCTTCCGTGATGTACGGTTACTTCCTCAAACGAGTTGACCAGCGCTTCCAGCTCGAGAAAACCACAAAAGTCCTTCCGGAAGGTACCGACAAAGAGAACAGTAACATTCAACAGCATGCCTCAGGAGACGAGCGTGTCCCACCAACTCACCCTGAAGCCCCTTCCTGGTCCGAACTCCCCAGCTCGGGGGGTTTCGGTCAGGCTTTGAAACCGTCCCGGTTGAGAAACTATGTGATGTCATTTGATGGTGAATCGCTCCAACAGTATGCGACAATCAGGTCAAAAGAAGCGGTTAGTATTATTGAGAAACACACGGAAGCATTGTTTGGTAGACCGGAGATTGTGATCAGGCCTGAAGGAACGGTTGACTCCTCTAAAGATGAAGTTATTAAGATCAGCTTTGGTGGGTTGAGGAGGCTAGTGATGGAGGCAGTTACATTTGGTTCATTTTTGTGGGATGTTGAGAGCTATGTGGATACCAGGTACCATTTTGTTGCAAATTGAGAGGGTGTCTCCTAGACCAGGAGATGCGCATAGCTAAAACCACCTCCATACTACTGCCATTAAGTTACCAGTGGTTGTGACATTAATTAGATTGTATATATACTAGCATTTCTTTATGTGCATCATACGGGTTGATTTGGTTTTTTTTTTCTTTTCTTTTCCCTTCGTTTATATGCTTCTATACTTGTGAACTTGTTTGTTGGTGGTATTAACTCTTTTCTTTTTGGAACGGTAAACAAAATATTATTAACAAAACACCACTAAAAGTTGGTAGTGGAAAGATTACACCAAAGCAAACCAAACAGGATAACAAGAAAGACGCCAATTGCATCAAGATAGACAAATTTAACACACATCATTGTTATCAAGTCAACATCTTCTCCGTCCGGTTTTTTAGCCAAATGTAACCAAAGAATTTTTATGTTTTCGACTATCTTGGCCAAAGACACCGGAATATGATTGAAGACACCATTGCTAACCGTCACAAAGCACAGTGTACAATTCATCTTAGTTTTGTTTTGAACGTGGCTTTATACATTGGAAAGCCCTCACAACCTAACACAACCCATAAAATATCAATTACCTTAAGTTTAGTTACATGTAGTTATTTCTTTCTAAAGTTTGTGAAAAAAAGTCATTTTCGCAACCTTATCAAAAAAACAAGATCAAACACTTTCACTATTTTCTCCGAAAATTTCCAATAGTAATAATCAAGATCAGCAAATTTAGTGAGGACGAGAATGTGAGGTATGTTGTTATCCACTTGTGTAAGTCTCAGACGTTGTTTTGGTGAGATGTGATCATCCAGACCAAATAAGGACTAGGAAGCTGTGAACAATTCGTACCGGAAGGAATTCAAAGATTTGGTAATCAAGAAATTCTGTTCCGATAATGAGCTGGAAAAGTTGGAGCAAAATTATCTTAAGCCGAAGATGAAGGGTGTGAGTTACCGTGAAAATGTGACTAGGTTTACTAAGCTAGCTAGCCCAACTTTATTTTCATTCAAATAATACAAGCTTAAGTCTTATCCACAACTAAAGGTAAAATTTGGAAAAGAATCTATTTACCGTTTAGAAATATAGACTTAACATGTATTCTCTCCATTTCATTTCTTTTAAACATATACCCCTATGGACATATATCAACCAGCCCTTCAATGTCCCCCACCTTTACGTAATATGTCTTGTTCTCTAATCTAACCGTCACTCCTGCAACATCTTTATGCTTCAAACTACACTTTTCTCACCCCTTTTCCTTTTTATTTTCATGTGTTATTTTTTTTAGATGGATGAGAAATATTTTTATTTTTAAATTTTTTCTAATGGTCATATTAATAAAGAAGAAACGACATAGTTTCCTCAACCATCTCATGACCGTCTTTTGCAAGCCCGTCAAACGCTTTTTGGTTTTGAGCCTTTCAAATCCACCACAAGGTAGATGAATATATAACCATAATCTTTAAAGATTGAATGCCTCATAATTAAGCGGTGTGAACACACATATGATCCAAAAGTCCATTGGGCGATAAACAAGTCAATACTTGCCTTGCCGGCTGCCACGTGCAACTTACCTACATAATCATTAATCAATATTTACTCAAAGTCAAACAAATGAACACCATACTTCAATCCAATCCTAACCAACCAGTTAACCTCAAACCACTAATTAATTAATTAATTAATAAAAACATACATGCAAAATGCCTAAATGTACGTACACACAACCGACTTCAAACACGCAAAGGCTCATAACCGTCCACCCCCCTCGTTTCCTCACGCAACTCCTCTCTTATATGTTATATATATATATATACCCCCCGCCCTCACTCACTATACACAATTAACTCATGGCTCTCCAGGCTATGAATTCTCCGACTCCACCACGCACCGAGCCTTTTGATCGTTATTCGGAGTCCTCCTCGACCAAAGGAAAACGCTCAAAACCCACGCTACCCACCGAGGAGGAAGAAGAAGAAGAATACCTTGCACTCTGCCTCATGCTTCTGGCACGTGCTGATTCTACGGTTTCTACCCTCCGACCAACAAAACTTTACAAGTGTAGCGTGTGTGATAAAGCTTTTGGATCCTATCAGGCTCTTGGTGGTCACAAAGCTAGCCACAGGATCAGGAACACGGTTGACGTGGAAGTACGGTCCACGTCCGTGGTGACTAGTGGTGGGCCTGGGCCTGGGCCTGGGCCTGGGAGGGGTCACAAGTGCTCTGTGTGTCATAGGTGTTTTCCTACCGGACAAGCCTTGGGCGGACATAAAAGACGTCACTACGAAGGTGGCGGTACCGGGGTTGGCGGCGTCACCTCGTCTAATCGTGGTCAACGTGGCTTTGACTTGAACCTGCCGGCCTTGCCGGAAAATATATTTGGGGGGTTTCCGGAGGAGGTGGAGGTGGTGGAAAGCCTTCACCCAGCGAAAAAATTAAAAATACAGGGTGTTTGATCCTGCCTGCTAAGTTGTATTAGTTTACTAAACATAATCAACTGGAACATAGCAATTTTGCTTGGATTTGTTCAATTCTTTGTATAATAATTTATTTTTTTAGTTTAAAGAAATTGTTTTTGCTTCTTAGTTTTAAATTTTATTCCGTTCTTTTCAAAAAATTTTATATACCATGCCGATCTACGTTTGTAACACCATCATTTTCACCAACGAATGTTAGAAAAAACAAAGAAAAAAAAACTAAATTAAATATTTTTCTAGCGATGTCTTTAAAACTCGTAATTTTCATATCAAAGCAGATTAGCTTAGATATCACTTAGGCTACCCGTAATGGATAAGGCCCCATAAGGCCCCGAATGAGGCATTATCCGCCATGTGGACGGTGACTGGACAATGGGCGTTATGGGGCTTTATGGTGTAGTGGATAATGCCCCCATAACGCCCCACAATCATTTGATTTCTCCCCTCTCTCGGCGTTACCTGGCTAACGCCCAAGATTTTTTTTTCGTCCATAACGCCCCATAACGCCTAATCGTAGTGGGGCGGGGCGTTATATGGGACGTTATGGGGCGTTATGGAGCCCAAAAACGCCCCATTACGAATAGCCTTACTGGATGGCAGCAAATTAAATTTGGTATGCACCGTTGATTTAGTAAACAGTTTACTTTTTTAATAATAAAATAATACGGGTCGATCTATTTTGGTAGACGCGTATTTAGTTTTAGACTACTATTTATATAATTATACTTGGAAGTGAAATATGATTAGAAGATTATATTATTGCATTAACTATTAATCATCTAATACTTTTAAGCAAAGTATTCATATATAGAGGTTAAATATAATATTATTTAAAATAAAATTAAATATAATATTATTTGAACATTATTAAATTCATATTGTTTAGATTATTTTTTTATATTTTAAATATGACAATAATAATATATATTAATAGAAAACGTAAAGTATTTAAGCTTTATTTTTATTATTTTGTATCCGAACATAACGAGTTATGAAAGGATTTGGTTGTGTAATAGCTACAATCGTGTAACGTATTTTTTTTATTTTTTTATTTTCAATCTCAACGAACTTACCATACGAGTTGGTGGTGTAAGATGTAGAGTCGTGTAATGTAATTTTTAGGTTGTACGCTCAATACTCAATAGTATAAGCGTTTTGGTTGTTACGTATCTTTTTTTATTTATGTTTTCATTACGTAGCATTGTAACGGTTTTGTGTGTTCGTGTTATCCACACAACAACATGCAAATTGCAAATCTTGTAATTATTAAAATACAAAAGGGCCAAGCGGTCATAGGAAATAGTTCCGGTTCGTTCGAAATATTTGAAGCACTCACTAAAAATTACTGTGAAACCAAACAAAGGCTTGTTTGATAATTGCTAACTGGGTAAGAGCTGATTGAGTAAGAGCTGAGTGAGTAAGAGCTGATTGAGTAAGAAACTCTAGTTGAAACTTGGGTGTTTGATAGTAGCTGACTGGGTAAGAGCTGACTGAGATTTTTTTTTTTTTTTTTGTGAACGGCAGCTGACTGAGTAATGTATATAGCTAATTTATTTTTTATGTATTAAAACATTTTTATGTATATAGCTATTTGTTTTTAATGTATTAAAAAGACATTTTCAAACATTCACCGAAAGCATATCAATATAGGTCTAGTTTGAATCGTTTTTCAATTTCGAGCGCAACGGCGTGCTTATTTCCGAGATTCATTCAGTTTCGGAGGAGTTATGCTTGATTAAACGTTATCGACATCGTGTTCATCTCGACTTCAAACATTCACCGAAAGCATATCAACATATATCTAGTTTGAATCGTTTTTCAATTTCGCGTGTAACGGTGTGCTTATTTTCAAGATTTATCAAATTTTGGAGAAGTTATGTTTATTTAAAATATGAGAGTTAAATTTTATATTATTTTTATTTTAAAAAAGAAATGTGCTGCTCCTTAAGTTTTGAGAAGAAATTGGTTTGTGATTGGGTCAGCGAGAAAAACATAGATGATTCGGTCCGATGGTCCTTATTCGGTCAGAGCACCTTTATAATGTAATCAAACAAGCTTAGTGGTGACCCAGTCTCAGTAAGCTCTTACTGGAATGGGTAAGTGATTATCAAATAACCCCTTAGACGATTTACAGTTTTAAACCGAACTATAGTAACTAATAGTTATTTTAGCTGAGGTTAGTCGCTTATAGTTATTTTATACATGTTATTTTGATTAACTAGGTTCATTTGACTTGCAAGCTATTAGTATCAATTTTTAGATTTTTAAAATTAAATATATATATCACAACCTGGCTTTTAGGATTTAATCCAACATTTTAATTACGAGTCCTACCATTTAACCACCAGCATATTTGGGCTTATAAACATACGAACGGAGCATGTTCATATTCGTTCTTTAACTATAACCAAACATTTGATCAAACACAAACATATAAACAAATGGAGTTTTCTTGTTCGTGTCCGTGCGTTAAAAAATTAAGTGTGTTTATGTTCATTCGTTAATAGTATAAATGAACGGTTCTAAAATGTAACCGAACATAACTATATGGACATAAACGGATATAACTAAACAATATAAACAAACATATTGGAATGTTAATGCTGCTACATTAATACTTCAATTATATTATAATATGGGGCTTAACCTAAAATAGTTTAAATAGTATGTTGAGCTAATCATGAATCATACTAATTGAATCTTGTATTGTTCTACTTAGAATGGGTAAGTAAAAAAATCTAAATCATTCAATAATTAAAAATAAATGGAATGTTCGCCAACGTAAAAGACGAAGGGACACATGTTTATAATTGTTTGTTTAAGTAAATAAAAATAATTATTCATGTTTGGCCTAGTTACTCAATAAAGAACTTCTTACCAAATGATCCACTGGACGTTCGAACGTCCAGTGGAGTTGAACTTGTAAAGCCCAGCCCATACAAGGTTGCAATTAGGCCAGTTTTTGCAGGCCCGTCTCTGTGTTTTCGTCAAAACTTATGAAACTACTCAAGTACTAATACTTACTAAAAGTTCGTTTTATTGTGAAGTTTAAAATTCCTTATCTAAAAGAAAAAACTGCTGAGACAGAAATGAACATATTAAATTTCTATCGAGATAACTTGAGTTCCAACTTCCAACCAATAAGAATCCTAATGAATCTAAAAACACAAAATGTAACTATGCTTAGTTGTTAACTACTGGTTTTTCTTAGGCCCATAAGACTAGGGACCAGGGAGGTTTAAAAAGCTCGCGACTCGCTCGAATAAAGCTCGCTTGAAATCGGCTCATTGATAAACGAGCCAAGCTGAACCTGCTCAATTTATAAACGAGTCAAACCTGAGCCAATGTCAGCTCGGCTCGTGGCTCGCTTATTGGCTCGTATAAATTTATATATGATTAAAAATTTTAAAAATTAAAATATAACTATGGATGCATATTATGTCATTTGTACGATTCAGCTCTAAAGGGGTATAAAAGGAATGGTATACAAAGGGTTAGTGCACAAGAATATTATTAAATTTGGTATGAAAATAATAATATTTATAAAACTAATATAAATGTAATAGAAAGACTATATAAACACAGATGCAAAGTGTAAGAAATGTTATAAAAATTAGATCTTATTGTCCGCATGTTACAGCGAAGATAATACGGATATATAAAATAATTGCATTGCAAAAGTGCAACGTAAAAAATACAAATATAAAATGTAAAGAAAATGCGATTACAAATGACTGCACAACGCATTTAAAGATATTTATCTAGGGCTAACAATTTTTGACACGGACCTGTTACAAACGACACGATACAAAACATAGTTCAACATGTTTGGATTTAAGTTAAACATGTTTCGTGTCATAAAAATGTCGACACGTTTATAACTGATTAAAATCGTGTCTAATTATGTTTCACATCTTCACAACCAAACCTTAAATTTTATAGAATTAACAGTTTTTTTGTCAAATATAAAAATTTTCAATATATTTTCACTTTCTTCTGCTCATAAACACTTATAACCAAATCTTAAATTTTAAGCAATGCACTTATATAATTATACAGAACACGGGCTTTAAATACTCAAAAAAACGGTCTTTTTAATAAAGATAAAAGTTCAAATCTTAACGCTGATTTAAAAGGAACGAATAAGGGCATGTGGTATACATGGTGTTGTAAAGTGGTGTTATCACGCCACGTGGACGATGACTGGATAACATCATTTGTATGGTGTGATATGGGTATACATGGTGTGGTGTGGTGTGTGATATTGTGTTATTTTTTATTAGTTTAAATAAATAAAATATAAAAAGAAAATTAGGTGGCATAACTTGATTGGGCATCTACCCTCAAATTTTGACCAAAACGCCATTGAAATGTCTACGGATTCGTTTCACGTCAACGCAAAACACATAGGGAAGCGATGTTCCACGTCGTTATCCCCCAAAACGCCTTCTTCACACGATATACTGTATCTTAGGAAAATACAGTTAAAAAAAAGTTATCTATAAAAGAGAAATAAAAATGCAAAACAAATCCCGAGAGAACATGATATATGAAAGTACAAAAGAGAAAAGGTTCCAAATTCCATCATAGAAAAAGTTGAAAGCAATCAGAGCCGCGAAAACACGGAGCCGCAACACTCCTCCAGAAACATCAACTCACCTCTCTCACCTTCCCACTCACTTCTATCTTTTCTTCTTATTATTAATTTTATTATTTTATAATAATAATAATAATAATAATAATAATAATAATAGTAAAGCGGCCACATACGAAAACAACACAGTAACACACATTGATAAACATTTAAGTAACTAATTAGGATGGACGGTATGGATGATAAACTACTTTTTAGAATAGTTATTTTTGTTCAATCCACCATACCACATGAGAGAGAATATAAAATAGTTTTTTACAAGGTATGGTGACCAAAACTAACATAGAGGGTACTTGGAAAAAAAAAACGTTGGCAACCAGCAGTAAAAAAAACATTCACAAGGCTTCGGGTTCGATTGGTTTGTAGTACCCTAGTTGGGTACTTAGAAACTACCCGATGGAGAGGATATGGTAGCCGTGTTGCTACCCGAAAATCCTCACAACCCGACCACTACTACCCGAGTTCCATAGCGCCTATCTTTAATGACGCATCATAGACTTAAATATATAATTACAATTAGCTTTGCTAATGGAAGCTTCCATGGCTAGAGGCTAGCGTGTCTACTGTATGTAGTGTGTATTTATAGATGATCTGAAAGGAGTGTGTGTTCGGTGTGATTTATAAAGTGGTCAAGCCAAAATATGAGTGTGCAAGAGAGATAATTAAGAGAGATGAAGTTTTTTTTCCATAAATTAAAGAGAGATGAAGTTTTTTTTCCATAAATTAATTAAGGGGAATTTTTGTCTTTTTGAAAAAAGTTAATACAAAATAAACTTACGGTGCTAGTGGTGTTAGTGTTGTGACTATAATTGCAATGAAAATGTAATCTTAGAAAGCAAAACTGTATTTTTTTTTTTAAGTTTAAACTAAAATTGCTTAAATAAACAAAACCTCATGGATGAGAGTAGAAGTTTATTCTTGATTCTAATTAAAGGCATAAACACCTTTTTTTTATTAATAAAATGGAGGCATCATGAACTGAATCAAGTCATTTTCTTAATGATAAATTTTGAACTAATAATATTGAGAAAACCATGAAATATTCTTTTATAATTAAGGAATCAAAGTGATATGCTATCCTTTTATGATATAAGAAAATGCTTAACATGAAAATGACAATTTTTATTTTTATTTTTTACTTTGCCAAATGTGATGTGATACTTATGAATATTTTTACGTAGAATGAATGCATTTTTACAGTTTTTGTTCATTTGACACAAAATATATGGTCTAGACAACTTTAAACATCAATTTAATCTTCTAGTTGTATATTATTCAAATTCTGACCAACATTGAACGGTCAAGATGTAATGGTTTATTTATAAATAAATTACCTCTTCAGATTATATCTAGAACGAATAAAATCTAAAACAATTTTTTTATGCAAATAATATGACGTTACAATATAACTTTATTTCAAGATATTATTTTAAACTTCGAATTTTCTTTTTAACTTTTAATCGTAAAGAAATTAAACGATGCCATAATTAAAAACAGTTTAATTTCCATTTGAAATCCACGTCTTTTCTCCACTACAAAACAGACACTCACGCATTCACACCCTCGTTTCTCCTCATCCCCCTTTTTTACTCTGATTCGAAGAAATCTTCAGGAAGAAAAGCATGAGCTGCCATGGCTGCCGAGTTTTACGAAAGCGATGCGGCGAGAACTGCGTGTTGCGACATTGTTTGGACTGGATCGAATCTCCCGAAGCCAAAGCACGCGCCACGCTCTTCGTCTCCAAGTTCTTCGGCCGCGGCGATCTCTTCACGTTCATCTCCTCCGTCCCCAGCCACAGACGAAACGGTATGTACGATCTACAAATCTACATCCTGATTCGTTACAATTTGTTCGCAGATTCGTAATCGTGTTAGGTTAACTTTTGTGCATTTGATTTTCGATTTTCGATTTTCAATTTCAATTTCAATTTCAATTTCCTCAGCGCTGTTTCAATCGCTCCTGTTTGAAGCGGTCGGTCGCACGGTGAATCCGGTGAACGGAGCCATCGGACTCCTTACGACAGGTAACTGGCACCTCTGCCAGGCCGGAGTAAGGACGGTGCTCGCCGGCGGCACGCCGGCCGTTCTCGTAAACAGTAATTTTCAGATTCCGGAAGCTTCCGGAGCCTCTCAAGCTAGCGGAGCGTTTTCGGCTGTGATGATTGGGAATCAGATGCCTGTAGGAAAGTACAGCCTCGTCGACTCGCCTCCACCGGCGAATCTCATGGTTGCGTCATCTGCCGGAGACGATGAACAGAGTTTCTCGGTGATGCCGTTATCTACCATATCAACAGTTTCGATGAGTTTTCGTTGCAGCGACGGAGAAGAGCCTAAGCTGTTGAATCTGCTCGTATAGCTAGTTGAAAAGCGAGCTTAAACCCTAAATAAAATCGTCAATCGGAGAATTGATCGGCGATGGTAGCTAGGGGACTACTTTTTGGAGTTAAATTAATAAGTAACTAAAACTCTAAAACGCTTATATATATCGAGATATAATCTTCGTTTTCTAGCTTAAATGAGTTTTGTACTTGATTTCCGTTTTGCTGAAGATCACGGTGAAATTTAGAGTCGATGATCGGCGATGGCTGACGGATTTTTATATTTTCCGGGAAAGAGGATAATGAAAGCTACATCTTGTATTGTAATTTCGGACTATCTTATTGCACTACTTTGCTCTTTGATTATTTTAGTTTTTCTGTTAACCTACATTCAAATACAATGAAAGTACTTTGTTTTTCTTAAAAAGTGGAAATATGTAAAATCTAGAATTTATTGAACATATGAAATCAAATACGATAAAAGTATCTTTTAAAAGCTTTAAAAAATACATTTTTTTAAAAACAAACATCATTAACGCGCTGTTGCCCAAAGTTATATCTGGCAAACATGTTACCCACGACACCAAAGGATCACTGACAATGTGGATAACCGAGACCATTCGTTTAAAATGTTCTCGAAAATATCCACCACCTAATTGGTTAAAACTGGATGCCTCAATGACCGAACCTGTAACTTCATGACCACTAGGTTTCCTATTATCGACGAACGACCATTGACACAAGACTCAAGGTCGCTTAAAAATACATGAATACTTAAAATCATAATTATAATAAAAAAAATACCTAACCCCTGGCCTACCCTATAAGTTATTATCATCCGAATGGAAGGATGAGATTGTTAGAAATATGTTTATGAAGAGCCCTACGACGAGATTGTTAGAAATATACTTGATTTTAAAAATAATCGGTTTAACTTCTTTGTTTCAAGTTTCTCTTTCATAATTGTCATCGACTCTAACATTATAATTATAATGGTGTTTTAAAGTCGGAACATCTGCAATATGTAGTTGTTCGTTCTTATGAGATTCTAGGACTTCTTCATATCAATGATTTTAGTGTTCTAAAATTGTTATTATCATATTTAATTCTAACAAAATGTAAAGTTAGACTAAACTTTTTATATGAGTTTAAAGACGTGGAGTGTAAACTCATTAAAGAAATTCTTTAACTTTCAAAATCAATTAAGTCTCGGTCATTTAAAGGGGGTATAGCAACATCTCTCATAGTGAGTATCTAGGGGAGACATCTCTAGACGGTCTAAGGGGTGGCATCCCCTAGTGTTAGTCATGTTAGGAATTCCTTCAAAATCACATAAGAAAAAAATGTTGATAGGAAATGAGCCTAGGTATCAACTAAATTCCAATAGATATTGCACGTCAATGGTAACACTCCGTATCAAAATTGATCATTAGTAGTAACTTTGATCATCATCATAAATTTGGTTCTTTACTAGTAACTTCGATAGAGTTACTATTGAAGAGTTGCTGCTGATGTAACTACATAACGAAAACAACTTTATAATCATCATTAGGTGGAGGTGGTGAGGCGTGAACCACAACATTACGAATGCTTTAAAAATGTCACTATTTTATCTGCCGCTAAAAAGGTATTGTGATGGAGAGAGTAACATAATGAAACAAATATTCCCCTTTGCGTTTGATATTTTGATTTTAAAAATAATCGGGTTAACTTCTTTGTTTCAAGTTTCTCTACTTCATCATTTTCCTGTTTTGTTAATTTTATCATTTAGTTTTAAAAACATCAGGTTTAATTTATGTCTTTTGTGCGTAATAATAATATAAGATGTCGCTATGCAAGATTTTAGTTTTCAAATAAGAAAGTAATTAATTATAAAAAAGTAGCGTTAGCGTCACATTTAAATATTTTTTTGTGTTGTCATTTTTATGAATGATACCAGTATAGCCTGTTTGTTTGTTTGTGACTTTGTGGTGGACATTAGTTGATTCAAACGTGGCAAACACGAGTTGAAATATGTACAACTCCATGCTTCCGCCAGCTTCATAGATATTATTAAGTGGGGCCGATTTTAGTTTCATAATACCCAACGTCCTGTTTCAAGTTCTTTTAACAAAAGAAGTAAAATGAAGTGAAAAGATCAGAATGAAACTGATAAATATTTTTATTCTAAGTATGTTTTAAAGGGATGAAACTGATAAATAACTTTCGTTCCAAAATAAAAGAAAATTGCAAAAAAAAACTTCGTTTATTTTCCTTCAAACTTTAAAACATGAAATCAAATTATATATATCTAAAAATAATATATAATTGTAAAATTGTTCTCTTCTTTTCTTCTAGCAACTCGAAACACAATAAAAACTTCGTTTATTTTCCTTCAAACTTTAAAACATGAAATCAAATTAATATTTCCCTTCTCTCCTTAACTCCATTTCTTTTTGTTTATTAAACTTGAGAACCGAGTGTAAATGTTTGATTAGATGTCTCCCTTCTAAACGTTAAAAGAAGTCTTAATGTGAACAGGTAGTGTAAAATTGATATTAGAATATAACTTTATTATATGAAGCTTGCTAATCTCCGTAACAAGCTTCAAAATTGCAATATTGTACTGTGATCTATTTTTTGGATTTGTGGTGGATTTGAGCATTAATTATTGCTAATCTCCGTAATAAGCTTCAAATTGCAATATCGTATGTTGGGTAATTTTTTATCGGGCTCAACCCACATGTTGGTGGGCCGGTCCAAAGCAATGCTCAAATCCGGAAGGGGCAAGTCGGCATATTAATTCTTGGAGTTTAAGCACCTATTTAAATTTATTAATTTTTAATTTCTTTTTGTATTAGGGTTCAAGTGGGACTCTTAATTTATAAAAGGTGATCAAGTAGAGTTAAACCAATTAATATAAATTGTAAGATTTTGAGTGATTTTCTTAACCTCTAACAATATATAAATTGTAAGATTTTGAGTGATTTTTCTAACCTCTAACAATATTGGAAAGTTTTTCCGTTTTTTGAGTCTTTGATATCTATTCCAATCTTGATTTTTCTCACATTTTTTTTCCTGTCATCTCAGCGCCATCTTATCACCCCACACTTCCCTCTATTTCAATTATAGTACCGACACTACACTTTTTCAACCCCACACCTTTTAATATTATTTAAGTCACTTTAAAATAATTTAAAACTTAACAAAACTAATAAATAATTTATTTAAAACAAAAGAAATACATTAATATTACTAAAAAAAAGTTACACTACCTAATTTTTTTTTTTAAATAATTAGAAATATTATAAACTAAAAAGCATCATTTATATTTGGAAAAAAATATGGCTCTTATTTATTTAGCCAACAAACACTCCTGTCATCTAAATCCTTAAGCGGTTTAGATACGGCCTCAAGATCCTAACACATTTATCCCCGTTCATTCCGCTCATCGACTTGTTTTTGCAATTGTAGTATTTCGAAATGGATCTCGTTGAACATATTGAACGTGGTCGATAAAACACCCATACGACTTGGTTTGGATGAGAGACTTTGTTGGCTCGGTGAGGCTATTATTTTTCCCGTTTATTTCCTAACGGGTCTTGACGATTTGGGCGGCTTTTGGAGGAATCCGAGTCGTTGAGGTTGAATTGGGTTGTTTGTGCATCGGACACACTCATACTATATTCACTTGACTCAGATGTCTTTATTATTTCCGAGCTACCATCTTCAAGCCCAACCAGTTGTCGCCATTTTGGATGTTGTCTTCAACCTCCCAACAACCTAAATTGTTAAAACTTGCACCATTGCTTTCCAAACGAGGCCAACCTCAAAATGTCGGCATCATTTTGAACGTTTTTTCATTGATTGAAGAGATTGTTGGAAATGACGTTGAACTTGGTATCTTGGCGTTCAGATATTTTTATTTCGAGGTAAGTTGATACTTCGTTCGGTAGTTGGGATTATGGTGGTTCATATCTTTGTGCCACCTCAATGTAACCGTCATCAGAAAATGATTGGCGGTTTAAGCGTATCCTAAAAAGTAAAGATAGCAATTATAAAAAAAAACAATATAAAGTTAACAATTTATATTAAAAAAAAAGTTTAACATTATTTAAAAAAAAACTTTTTGATGATCCTTAAAATCGTCAACCCAACATCGCGTTAAAGAAGCTCCTCCACGATTTGTCAAGGTTTAGCGGTGCGGGTCCGCTAGGTTATGGTTGCGGGTCATTTTTTCTTTGTAGTCTTGATTTTAGAACGCAAAGCAAACAGAACGAAAATATAAAAATATTGTATAACGACGTTTAAATAGAAGACAAACTTGCAAAATGTTAAGCTTATGACCTAAATATTATGTTATACGATTATACACATTAGGTCACCAACTCATGTCTTCAATTTGTTACGTTTGAATATAAAACAAAAACAAAAACAAAAAACAAAAAACAAAAGTATATATGTATATATTTGCATTGTCACGTGGCAGCCATCTAAGCAACGCTATGGACAAATTACATGCATTAATCATTCCTAAGGCCTTGTAAATGAATAGTAATCGAATATGAGTAGTCGCTAGTTGAGTATGAGTGGTTCATGTGACAGCTTGTGATGATGTCATGTGGCAACTTATTAATTTAATTTTTTTTTCTTATTCAGACTAAACATGTTTAGCATAGAAGTTGTGTGTTTAAGTTATTAAGTAGTTTTTTTCCCATTTTTTTACGCAATGGTATATAAATATAACTGTTTTATATACCCATTTTTTTTAAGTTGTTGCGCCCCTGCTGGTTGAATTGTGGTTTTCCTGCGGTGGCTATGTGCCAGGTGGACAAGGCCGCACACCACAGCTCGACCATTATACTTAAACTTAACACTCGTGTTACACTGCTACTAGTTAAAATATAAAGAAGCTTTGTTGACTTCTTTTAAAAAGTCAAAATGAGACAAAAATCCATAATAATTGCAGATTCATATATAACACAATAGACAACTTGTCAACTTATTTACAAAAATGCCATTAGAAACCGTATATATTATATTGCTGTTGTTCCAAAAATTAACACTATAAGTTCCCATCCCAGCTGGTTCAAACTTCTGTAATTATCCTGGATTTTCCGAGCTCGAATCCAGAGAGCAGCAACGATTTTTTTTTCTTCATTTTCTTTCTTCCCTTTTCTCCAGTTCGAATCTAGGGAGCAGGCAATGAATTTTTTTTGCCTTTCTCCTTTCTTCCCTTTTCTCCATAGGCGTCACCGATTTTCTTCCGGTCATAAGTCACATCAGAGATTCAGAATAAAAGAATACAAGAACACTACTCAAATAACCGGCTGGTTCTTACCCTCGGCGGTTGCACCGGGTGGCCGGAAATCACGGCCGGACCAGAAAACAACTAAAACTGAAGCGAAGTGAACAGAGAGAATGGCAAAAAAACGACGTCGCGAGCTACGATTCTGATAGATCTAGGTTTCATCGTCATAGTGACGGCTAGGTGCCGTGAGCAACAGCTTCTTTATGAGCGACGTCACAAGTGTGAGCAAGAATAACATTGTTAAGGGTGACAACTGTGAGAGATGATGTTGATCGACTCTTCAACCAAACCCATTTAGCCATGGTCTTAGAAACCTAGAATTCTAGAAAGAAATAAATTAGTAGAGAGAGAAGGAATATGAGAGCGGCGTAGATCTGTACACATTCTTCAAAATGTAAATTTAGGTTTTTAAAATTTACAACTTTAGTCCTCTGTATTACATTATGGTACAGTAATTATAAAAAGAAACAAAGATATTTCGGTCAATCCTAATCCCGTTTGATATATATTTTGGAACAATGAAGGAGGAAGGATATGTCCCAATCCTAATGTCCACCCATTTACTATTTTTATTTAAGAATATGCCAATCCTAATCCTGCAAAATACATATGTTAAAGGAAATCAAGAATTATATTCTTTTAATCTTTTGTTTTGTTTTATGTAAATAAATAAATTAAAATCTCTCCCGGTTCTTAAATCCGGTCCAACCGGTCGAACCAGTTCGACCACTGGACCGGTAAAACAACTGGTTCGCTATCTGGTCCGGTTCTGATAACATTTGATATGATGATATATAACTAAAGAAAAAAAATGGTAAGAGTATCTATTTTTTTATGACATGTTCCCTATATGTATGAGGGAACCAAAGTGACTCCTATTTCAAGTCTTTTATCTCATGTCTCAATTAACTGTCTCAATAAAGAGGGGTCATGGAAAGAACAGGTTCAAAATCACGATCAATTCCTTTTTCAAATCCTGCTGCAGCTGCACGAGCCCTTCCTGTGTGCCACAAATGCCCTACGAAGAAGAAGAATCCTAGAACAAAATGAGAAGTAGCTAACCAACTTCTAGAAGACACATAATTGACTACATTGATCTCGGTAACTACTCCACCCACGAAATTTAAAGAACCTAAAGGAGCACGAGTCATATATTTTGCAGAACGACGTTCTTGCCAAGGTTGTATGTCTTTTTTCGAACCCAAGGACCATATTCTTCTCCAATTTGAGTTTTACTCACATCTCGAATAAATTCAAGGACATATTCGATCGAATAAATTCTGACAGCCGATCGGAATGGTTTGTGGGTTCTGAACAGCTAGAGTGGCTAAACCTAATAAGATAGCAATTACAACCCAAGAAGTAATAAGTACTTGGTCGTGGACTTGGAAACCCCCGATTTTCCAATAAAAAATGTTGGCCTACTTCCACACCAGATAGATCGTATAACCCATATAGTGTGTTGATGGAAAATATGAAACAAATTAGGTTACTATATCTATAACATAACTAAAGCAGGAAAATATTGGCCAAGCCATTATTGAAGACATCAAAGTGTCAGCCCACTAACTTAATAATGAGGCTTCTTTTTCTCTCATGACGACCCATCACATGTTTAGGCACCACTACTCCATCCACGGCACCAGTCGTTAAATGTTTTGTAAACATTACTTTCGGATGTTTTGAATGTTATATGTACATATACAGCCACCCGATTTTGCTATGTAATATATGGGTGTCAATTTCTCTACACATCTGAAAACTTCGAATACACAACCGCTGCAACGCGCGGTTGAATCCTCGTTTGGAATGAATAGTGAACTTGTAGATTTATTGAATTAAATATCAGACATTAAATTGCAATTTAAGTATTGCGCCTGCTCTTTCATCATGAACTCCCATTTGAGGTTTAATCAAAGTCAAACGTATAAAGAGCTGAAGAAGAAATGAAACCTCCTTGCGTCCCTCGATCAGCCACACCCCATCTCTGATTTCTTCAGTATCAGATTCTCCAGCCATCAGATTTTTTATTCGAGTCAGAAATGACGGAGAGGAAGATGACTGTAGCATGATTTGAGCATCCGCAGAGGAAACGGTAGAACAGGCGCACAATTTCAAAGACGAGTATCAGATTCTCCAGCCATCAGATTTTTTATTTGAGTCGAAAATGACGGAGAGGAAGATGACTGTAGTGTGATTTGAGCATCCACAGAGGAAACAGTAGAACAAGCGCACAATTTCAAAGACGATTTCCGACGAGCAAAAATCGAGCAAAACCGAATTTTCTTTAACCTAAAAATCTAAGGTTTGGTTAGTTTAAAGAGAGGTAGACGAGAACATGCTTTTACCTTTTTCTACCGTTTGCTCAATTATTTATAGCCACATGTTCTACCAGACTTATTTCAGCCATTGGATCAGAAGTACAATCCACCAAATTTAGTTAATGGGTTATCCCACTTTCAGTAGTTTTATAACGTTATAAAACCTCTTAACAAAATGTTAAATGAAGGGCGATAAAGAAAATTGTGCCAAATAAAACAAGTAACATATCGTCAAGAGTCCATATATACATATATATATATATTTTCTAACCTAACAAAGAAACCGCCTTGTATATGTAACTGCAAGGTGAGGAAACACAACCACCTTTATGATCGATCATCTACTCCATGCAAATACATGAAGTCACACATCCACATATCAACGAAATAATCTTCCAGAAAATCCCATGAATCAGAACCATTTCATACTCTCCAGGTATATTTAGTTAGCAGAGTGATCAAAAGGGGCAAATTAGGACTTTCCAGTATGGTTAGCAATTTTCCAGTAAGCAGTCAGAGAGACGGAAATAAGCTTTACAGTTCGGTTATTGTTGTTGGAGGCGGGCGTTGCAGTTGTAATAAGTGTGTCATTAAGCTGCATTCCTGCACCTGGTTTCGAAACAAAGTAGGTGGGTCATATTCTATTGACTACTCAAATGAGAAAACACGACTAGAAGTCGCTTCGAAACAAAGTAGGTGGGTCATATTCTATTACCTCCATGCCTGTCAGCATTGACAACAGATCCATGGACTGATCAATCGTAGATCGTCCATCTGTTGTTATGCTTGCAAGTTCAGATGCCAGTGTGTTCGCATGCTCCACCTGTTATAAACATTTTGTTTTCAAATACAAAAATAGTGTTCTATTTTTATTAAAGATGGGTCCAATAAACCAAAACTCAATTAATTAAACAAACAAACATACCTAGGAAAATATCACTCATAAGTCATAATAGGGCAAATCTTTCTGCTAAACTAGGGATGGGGGTAGAGAGGCTGTGGCTCCAAGTGAGACCTCGGCTCTAAAAAAACCTTTTTCCGACATGTACAGTAAAAACCAAAATTCAACTCTATTATTCAATTTAACAAAAATGTTGTAACTTTATTTTTGTTAGCAAACATGTCCCTAACATAAAACATCAAACTCATGAATTTTAAATGGCAAACTTCAAAACTGATGTACAATAAGTAACGTGTATTTGTACTTATTTAATAAGCAAATTATAAAGCTGCCTAAATAATGTAAAATCATATTGATTATTTAGGTCAATTTATAACTTCCCTCTTAATTAATCTAACTTGATTATTTTGCAAGGAGAATTTCAAATATCCCTCTCAAAACCTTCTTAATTACATATATACCCAACCAAGCTTCAAAATACCAAATCCTCATACCCTCAGAAAATTCTACACAATTACAAACCATCATCTTCCTACTTGTCATTCCAAATGGTTTTGGGTTGTCGGGGTTAGGGTTTTTAGCTGATCTGTGACTTAATGGAGGTTGAACAAAATTGACTATGAGCACTAAGTTCAACTTAGTCTCCCAGAAGTTAAGGTCTTGAGCGACTTTTTGGGAAAGAAATATTTTTCAGATGTTAATTTAGAATATAATAAAGATTTATCCTAAATTTCCTTAACATTTTTGCATGAATTTGGCAGTGCAGGGAGGGAAAAGGTTGTTGGATTGAGATGAACTTCTGTACTTGATATCTCAATGCGATTGCTCCTTTAACATCATCTGTAACAGCTACTTTTTTTAACAGCAAAACCAATTTATTAATTATTCAACTAACTAACCCCAACTAGCAACCGCAAGTCAAAGGATAACACTTACAATAAATACATTAGATACAATGGTTTGCATGAAACCATTGTATTTAATGGTTTAGAGAAGGATATACAAAATTCTCCCTTTTATTAATTGAAATGAAATCTGCTGAGGTAACATAGAAAGTCGTGTATCATGACGTACAAGTAAAAATAATAAGACATGCGACTCAAGAAAAATATGTGATTAAACCCCGTTGCTTACAGCCATATAGCCCGTTCCGTGTGAAAGTTGGGAATCACTTGAGATATTAATGTATATGAACTTACTTTGCAAAACATAATATAGCAAGAAAAGTAAAGGCTACATGCTATCATCCTAACATCAAAGAGGTGTATATATACGAGCTCTATTTCTAGTCTACCTTAGTTTAGTAAATGTTGTTAAATAGAGTCATTTCCTGATTTCAGTCTTATCTAATGATTTCCTTCTTTTCATCTTTGATATTTGACACATTTCATGAATCACATTATGAGTGTGTAGGAAGGATACTTTGTGATTCCATTCTGTGACCAAACACCCTAATTCAGAAACTATCTCAAGATGACTTGATCCTTTTTCAAAGTTTGTTGGTGGGAAAATACCGTGACAAATATCAATGTCATGATTCTCTTATTTCCATAGGACTTGGTTTACCCTTTGTGTATGGGGAGATGGTTCAATTGTGATCCTTTGTCAAGAAAATAGAATGTTCTATCAACTATCAAGTAATTAACAAACAATTAAGGTATCCAAAGTTTCGCACACCAGACAAGAGTGAAGAAAGATATTCAGGAGTTCCAACAAACCTTTGTCACTAAAGGGCGTACTACGGACACGATTGCAAGCAGCACATCAGCCGCCGAACGGATAGCATCTTTAAAACTTTGAACATCTACCTGTAAAAGTACGAAAATGTTACCAATACTTTCTAAAGATTTTGAAGCCGAATCATGAAACTTCATAGTTTTTATTATAGATTTTATACACACACAGCACCAAATACCTTTGCACCATCTACAAGTGGAACACGAAGGGTGCTAGACTCAAGAGACACAATGGTCCCAGACAAAGATACAATGTGATCCCTCTCAACTTGGTCCCAAACCTTCAAATACGGTATCTGCATTTTCCAAAAACCAAAATACAATAACAAGATTGTGATAACCAAAAGGATAGCGTTCCTAATGTAACGAAATGTAGAACAAGCACGAATCTCTATCTACTCAGGATACACACAAAAAGGTATACAGAAGCACTAGACAGATTTTGTAAAATATACTATGTATGTACCATAAATTATGAGCTCGCATCTCTTACATGTTTTTCATTTTGATCCAAAATATGCAAGAAAACATTCTCAACGTATAATGAGAAGAAAATCGGCTATGGAAGGATAGCCAACATAATCATATAATAAAACGCTATGAGTGACGGAAGAAGCAACAAAAGAAATAATTATGTAGCAGTGTGATGATACACAATCTTGCCTGATTTTTTAGGACAGTGTGCAGCTTTAAGTTCTGCCTCAGCTGTTGTAACTCCATGTGTTTGGATATGACAGACTGTCGCATTTTTGATGTAGTCACCCACGAATTATATAAACTTTTCTGAAACAGAATGTAACAGAAGACAAACAATGTGTATAAGTAAAAGTAAACACCAACGCTAGAAGGTACATGATATGAACTATGTAAATAAATAAATAAAAAAACACTTGGGTATATACATAAATGTATACAGGATAGATTTAAGGTGGGCTGCTTGTAGCAGTTTCATATGAAGCTACTTAAGCATCTGCCAACATAATGGACTACAGCTGAAATAGAACATTTCTACTAAATAAAGTTGAAACTAGGTATTCACTCTCACACTAAAAGTTTAATACATGCATTTATATACATAAATGTATTATGTATATACTTTGAGAGAGAGAGAGAAAGGTCTGAGGTCCAAATTGGTTAACATTTAATAAGAACCATTTATCATTCATATCAGCCTCGTTACTGCTGCCACCTACAGCCTACTAACACAATATTCAACAATTTAACATGAATAATTGACCATTCTTACAAAGACAGCCTAGTGAAATACATGTAACAAAATCAAGCTACACTTCCATCATTCTATAATAGCTTATAGTTCATGTAAACACCACTTATACTGCAGAATGTAAGGGCCTACCATTGACTACAAAACTAATTAAACCAGCTTATAAGGAGTAAGAGATACACTCAAATCTCCAATTGACAGCATGCATATGCATGAATGCAAAATATGGCTCAAAAAGCATGACTTCTAACATAATCTAACTGAAAAGATGAAGAGTATACTGTATTTAAAAGACAAAGACAAAAGCATCCACTTAAGCACCCTTAATATTTGTTTACAAGAACCAACATGTAAGATGTAACCCACCTTTACGGCTTTAAATTAATAACACACAACAGAAGTGTAAAATGGTAAACACGACACAAAATCTAGGCTACAGCATGCTATTTAGCTACGGTACAACAATCCAAAACAACTTCACACTATTCAAAGCAAACAGATATAACTTTTTACAAATCATATGGCAAGTCTTTATCAAGCCACCTTTCACAAGCGTGGTTAAAAAAACTAGATGGCAAGATTGTCAAAAAAACTTGCACCTTCCACGAAATAACCACCATAACAGTACACTAGTACAGACATTAATCTATAAGCAAAATGAACAAATCACTTGAACAATTTGACCTGCACAGGCCACTGGAAGCAAGACCGATTTATGTAGCCTATCAACCCTCAGAGCAGATAAGTAGACAATCTGGAATTACTACTACCAATAGAACTACAATGCAAAATTCAGAACTCCAGAAATAATACAAGCAAAGCTTTGATGATCTTGCAAACTGTACCCTACATTTTAACTTTTCCCGAGTAGCTTAGTAGTAAGTACTAGAATGCATCAGGCCAATTATCTAGCAGGCACCTGTGTTAGTAACAAGCAAATCAAATCAATATGCTAATTAATCAGGAGATCACGAATTCACCAACTCCACTGTCCATAATTCAGCTCAATTTATCAAATACTTAACATATTTGGACTGTAAGTAAGAACTACTAGCCCCTGTGAACACTGAGCAACGCATGTAATTTACAATCAAGCCAACAGAAAATTATTTGAAATAAGAAAACTAAGGTGTTTGATCTGTAACTCATAAAGGCATCAAGCTATATACAACAGAAAAAGCAAACAAGCAACCAACCAAACAAACCAGTAGCTTTCATTATGCATATGAAACTAGAGATATATATGTACGCCTTACCTGAGCAGTTGCTCTCTGGGCGAACATGGCAGCATCTGCTCTCGCATTTGCAAACCTCCATTGCAAATATTTGTTGTGTAGAATCCTCAAGACATGTGCATCATGAATTGCATTATCTCCGGCCTTCCTTCTCCTAGTTTCAGCAGCAAAGCTGAGAATAGAATGTGTGTTGCCCAAATTACTATTAGACCCAATTGCACTCCGTGATCTTGCTGGACTTGACATACCCCTTGATGGAGAAGCAGGACGAACAGCTCCTCCAACTGGAGTAGCAGGTCGAACAGCTCCTCTAACCGGAGAAGCAGGTCGAACAGCTCCTCTAACCGGAGAAGCAGGTCGAACAGCTCCTCTAACTGGAGAAGGAGACAATCCTCTTGGTGATACTGCTGGACCATTATTTAGATACCTATTCCCTGAAAGTAGCTTATTGTTTCGTGACAAGGGAGGTGAAACAGGCTCCGGTTCTACTCTCCTGAGACGATTAACAGTTTCTTGCCTAAATCTAGCTGGCACCACGATGGCACGAGGAGTTGCACCTCGGACGTTACCCAGAGTGCTGCCAGAGGAAACACTGTCGGCATCTGAAATAGCACGATCAGAATTATCAGAATCACTGAAAAGCTTATCAATACTTTTTTTAGTCTCGGGAATTTCAAGGTCATTAGCCTTCAATTTGGTCTCGCCGATAATAGATTTTTGTAACGCCCTCACAGCAGTTGCGGTCCCAGATCCACTCAATTTCAGGTTCTCATTTGTAAAATCTACACTCCTCGTCATGAAACTCCCCTCCCGTGATCTCCCAGGCCACCTTTTCTGATCAATCGAATTCGGATTTCCAGACTTCCAAACCGGCGTCACGGCCCTGCTCTCCGGTGTACCATGTCTCGATCCAGGGATAGAAGCAGTAGGCGGCGGCTTCAGTGATCTGTTTACCGGCGTCACAGCCCTCCTCTCCGGTGTGCTATGTCTCGATCCACTGATAGAAGCAGTAGGCGGAGGCTTCAACGCCCTATTTACCGGCGTCACAGGCCTCCTCTCCGGTGTACTAGGTCTCGATCCACTTCTAGAAGCAGTAGGCGGCGGCTTCAACGCCTTGTTTACCGGAGGTGCAAACGACGGTCCTTGAAACGAAGCTGACAAATTCCTCGCCGGCATCTTCATCAACATCTTAGCAGTTGCCGACATCTCACCTATCCGCGGCGTCGCAGGACGCCGACGGTCTGTTGACTGAGCTCGCTTAGCATTCACCGTCGACGCCGGCGTCATCAGATTCGTCGACGATACCAACGGCGACGGAAACCGCCTCCTAGGCGTACACATCGAACTCGACGACGACGTCGTAGTAGACGAAGAAAAGGAAGTCGAAGACGACGTCGACGTCATTGTAGTTGCGATAGAAGCAGTAGAAGACAAGTATCGTGAACTTACATCTCTAGATTTCGGCCGACGTGGCAGAGGACCGTTGTTATCGGCCTCCGAAGGTACCAACGGCGCACGCTTCGCCCTCGCCGGAGACGGAGCTCGTGATGATACCTTGGAATTAGGTGTGATGGCGGTGGAAGACACATTAGCCACCATTGTATCGCATCCTCCGGCCAAAATTCACGGTTTAAAACCCTAGTTTCAGATCAAGTTAATTACCAGAGGTTTGATCAGGATCTCAGAGAGAGAATTGTAGCTTGAGATTAAAATCCGGAGATTATACATAACCGACGGATGAATTGATGGCAAGGGGTACCGTTACGTTTCGCCGGCGAGAAGATTTCGCGGAGGAGAGGGGGAGTGGGTTTAGGGGAAATTTGCTTAGCGTAACTGTTCTTGTGGCTCCCGAACACGTGTGTATGTAAGCGCGTGATGATATCAATATATAATTTTGTGTTTTTAATATTTTATTACAGTTGCAAATTGCAGTGCCCTTTTTTTTTCGAAATGATATTTTCTATGTTTAAAACTTGAATCTAAAATTGTTAACCGATAATATGTGATTGTATTTTCTAATTAAGTCTAGTAGATTGCTCCGGTGATTGTCTTGTATATTTATGTGAGTAATTCTATTGTGAATCAATAAAGAATATTTTTGAAAAAATATGAGTTAAAATAGGTAACTGAAAAAATATAATGTTAAATATTCTTATTTATTTAAGGCCAGAGGTAAAAACATTCTTCTAGAAATATGTCTTAAGCATGTATTCTATACGGTTTTTGTTTTATTTCTGTTGTTAGAGCAAATACTAATAAATTTGATATTTTGTTCGCTTACTAAATAATCTTTATAAATTTGAATAAAATAACCATATTTAAATCTTTTGTCGTTCTATAGTATTTCAAACAAAGTTTTTTATCTGACACGAAAATATCACTAAGCAGATACATTGGTTCTATAATACGCTTCATTTCTTGGATTTCATCCAAGTAACCAACCATAGCAAAAATGTTGGTTTAGAAACAATTTATGATTTATTAAGTCATGAACCTTCTGGTGCGGACCGAGGTGACACGAGAAGAGAAAGTTAAAGAGTTGGTCGTAACGCCATTGAAGAAACACTCGCGAAGATATTCCGTTTGATCCTGGCGGATTTTGTTTGATGGTAAAACTCGAGGACGAGTTTTTCAAAGAGGGGGAGAATGATGCAGATCTAGGAACCCGTCGGCCCGCATCGCGTCCAAGAAATCCGAAACCCGTTCTTATTGGGTTTAGGATTTTAATCTATCTTTATTTTAAATAAATCTATCTTTTATTTAAAAGTTTTATTTTATTAGTAGTTAGTTTCATAGTTGGTTTGAGTTTCTTTTTATTTGTCTAATTAAAGAACTCCTCTGTAATCTTTTTAGTTGGTTAAAATTTTGATAAAAAGTATTTTCTTTCAAGGGTTTATCCAAGGGTTTTGGCTTCTAGGGTTTCTTCTTGACATAGATCAAGGTTTTCTATCCATCACGCTATCAGAGCCGTTGAACGACACAATTTTTAAGCGTTGGAAATTAAAAAAAAAAACATTTAACCAGTTTTACTTATTTATAACTCATTTTAACACACATTTTTTACACATCTTATTCTACTCATGTCTTCCTCTCTATATTTTTATAAATTTTTTGTAAGCATCATGAATCTCAGCCAAATATCACAAATGTTTGATTATGTATGATTATATGTAATTGTATCTTCCTAGCTTGGCTGCTTGGTAGACTTCTCTAGTTAAGTCTTGTAGATTGCTCCAGTGATTAAGCGATTGTCTTGTATATTTATGTGATTGTAATTTTATTGTGCAAATCAATAAAGAATATTATTCTTTCAAAAATATGTTTGTTAAAAAAGGTAATTGCAAAAAAGATAATTTTTAAAACTTCTTATTTATTCAAGGCCAGAGGTAAAAAAAAAACATTCTTCTAGAGATGTCTTAAACATGTATTCTATACAGCTTTTTGTTTTATTACTGTTGTTCGAACAAATTACTAATATATTTGATACTAGGTTAGTAACCTGTATACTACACGGACTGAATATAGATTAATAATATTATATATATATATACAAAGAAAAAAATAATAAATTAAGAAATTTGAATTCTTATAATATATTAAATAATAATTTAATACATTTAAGAAATTTATTATGTTTAACAAATTTTTTATTACTTTCCACAAAAAAACTAAAATTATTGAGTAAATTAATCAAACCTACATTAATTTTATCAAATTTTTAAAATGAAAAAATTTAGTTTAGACAAAATTGATAATTAATCTTAATTGATGATTTACTAAATTGGTAATTCAATGTGAGGTTGACATGTGGCGGTGATGATGTGGACCATTTATAAATGAGACATGTGGTATAAATTTATTGCTTTATTAGGATTGAGATTTTTTTTCATAAGTTTTCAATTAGCTGGACAAACTGGATGAAAAAATCCGCTTGTTTTTTTGTAATTTGCTCGCCTTGAGCTTTTTTTAATATTATACCGCCGTTCAAAAAAATATATATTTGATATTTTGTTCGCTTACCGACTAATTTAATGAATTTGAATAAAATAAAAACATGTTTTAAAGATCAGGCTATCAAAATTCAAAATGCCATTAAAATATTGAAATGGTAAAAAAAATGTAATTAAGGATAAAATTTGCTAATTATATAAGATTTCATATTGTGCTTAGTTGAGAATCTTTAATTACAAAAATAATCAACAATAAATCTCGTATGAATATGTATAATCAACAAATAGTACATGGTTTTGGTTTTTATTGATGCAAGTATTTATTATATTTGTCATTTAACCCGTAAAAACTAACCAAACTTAAATTATAAATGTTTTATGGACTGGTTGAAGTTTTACCAAGATAAACGACATGGCTCAATGATACTTTCCATTTCATCATGATCTCCCATTGCAAATCTCTCTAGCATTGTTACGTTTCTTAACTCGTAACTACAAGGAAGGTATTGTTTAGTCTAATCTGGACCCAAATATTAAAACTTATCCAAATGAGTTTTTACTATGATACAAGTTCTTGAAGGGTTACTTGAAACAAATATACAATGAATATGATTGTTGGCAAGAAATTTAAAAAGAACAATAATGTACGTGCATGACGTTTAATAAAAGTTGAACATGATTCTTTAATGGTGTATTCAATATTGTTTAGTGATACTAATTTGTATAATAATCAAAACACACAAGTAGCTATATCAATTTGTGTAATAATGTGTATTCTTTAAGTAGTTAAGGACCAAAGTCAAGTAATAATAAAAAAGTGCAATAAAATTATATGATGTGTTAGTTAGTCATTTTAATAAATATATATTGGGTTTGATCAAATAGGAAATTAATTTTACCTAAAAAGAACAGGAAGCAATAGAAATTTGACACGTGTCATTATTAAGAAATAAGAGTAAGGACATTTTAGTCTATAAATAAAACAGTACAAATAATGTTGTGTTAAATCTTAACGTAAAGCAGTACATATATAAAACCAGTACATTTTTAATACAAACCAACACAATTATACATGTTGTTTTACTTTTAACACCACAAATAATGTTGTCTTAACGAAAAACAATAAATATATAAAATCAATACTTTTAATTCAAACCAACACAATAATATGTGTTGTTTTTTTTTTTTTTTTGAACAGCTAAATTTTTTCACCAAATACCACCAACCTTGCATTTGCAAGGATTTGAACCCACAACCACTTACATGGAGGGGCAATCACCATACCACTAGGCTACAAGGCCATGGGTAATATGTGTTGTTTTACTTTAAGAAACATAAAATGTCTTGGTTTAATATAATACAAAACCGAAATAGTTGTTTTAATGCAAAACAAAACATACAATTTAAAACAATATAAATCATATTGTTTAAATCTAAAATAATACAATTAACAAACTACTATAATTTTTAAAACCAGTTACAAACTAGTACACTTTTTTAAAAGATTTTTTAAAGTTTATTATTTATCAATACTATACTTAAATTAAAGAGAAAAAAATGCTCGTTTTTATAAAAAAATATATTATGGTATGAAAAAAATTATAAACATTAAAAAAAACGTGGGGGAAAACTAGTACACTTCAATCTCAATCATTGATTTGTAAAATTAATGAATAAGATGTCTTCCTATTCTTTTTAGTCAAAATATATTTTTAGTGGATTTAACCTCTCTCTATATATAATGTAATGTAATGTAATATCTTTAAATTTCTTAATTTATAATCTAAATGGAGACAAAAACATCTGGTCAACTAACTTAACCAAAATTCAACTAATATCGTGATATCACCCTTTTCCCTTTGAGTTTTAGCAACTCTAAATTTAAATAATTACTTTTTTGTGTTGATCCTAAGTTACAATAATCTCTTTTTCTGGTTGTGGGCTAGCTACTATAACAAATCAACCAGCCAATTACATCTTCTCAACAAATTCCATCAATACATATAATAATTAATCATCATTATAAAAATTAATGCCACAAAATGTAACAAGTTACAACTTAATTTTATAGTAAAGTGGTTGAAAAACTTTTTTAGTATTTATGCAAGTATTGACTTGTTGTTCTAGTAGTAGATGGTTATGTACTACTGAGTAGATTGTTAATTATATCTTAATTATTGTAGTAGAAAATTATTTAGTAGCAAGTAAGTTTTTAGTTTTTATTTTAATTATTCGAGTAGTAAGTTTTTTATTGGTGAGTAGTTTATTATTCTTATAGCTTGTTTATATATAAATTTATTTTAATTGAAATAAAAATTATGAAAGTCAAACATCAATTTCATTATAAACAAGCCTGATCTTAAGCTTCTCATATTGATCTCGAATAGTCTCACTCCTTAACTAGGATGTTGTTAATGTATATATTAACTAAGATCTTTAAATCATAATTTTTAAATCATATTTATCACATTCATGAATCGTGTTGTCGTATAAAATGAGATTATGATTAAAAATTTCTAATAAATAGTTCAAAAAATAAAACATAAAAGATCAAACAAGACAAAAATGCTAATTATATATATGGTGGAGGGAGTGACATCGATAGCCATCAAGACGAAGATCTGATGGTCATGAGTTAACACAAAGATATCGACGAAAACGTTGTCTGCATCACCGCGGTACCACTATATTTGTCAAATGGCGATCCAACAATCCTAATCCTAAATCTAAAACAACATGGAGAAGAATCGAGAATAAACATACAGAAAAAATAAAAACACTCTCCCTTTCATAAATTTGAAGATGGAGTATCTTCGAAACTAATAATAAAAAAAAATAGAGAAATAGAGATATGACTATATGAGTGACACACATCACGAGGGTTGTGTGGATAGGACCATATTGGTGGGTTCATTCCCTCTATAGTACGTAATCTCGAAAGAGCTCTCCATGTTATCTTTGGTTTTGTTATCAATCATTTGTCTATTCATGAAAACAAGTAAGTTGGTCAATAGGTCAAACAAGATCGATGGGTTTATTTATGTATCACAAGTTAAATCGCAACAAAATGGGATTGTTACGTACTAACTTCGGAATTAATTGAAGTGATGATATAAGTTATTAATGGCATAAAATTTAATATAATTTAAGAGGTGTGCTTAAACTTGTACATCATATAAGTCTCAAGTTGTTACAACAACCTAGGCTGCTCCATTTATACAATTTTTGTAACAACTCAAACTGAGATATCGACTCGGGTAATTGGAAAACCGCTTTTAAAATTATAATAAGAGATGTTTTTTTAGAACATTTAACTTATAACTTATGCACTATTTACTTTTACTGCGATACATTATAAAACTCTACTTCTCTTAAATTTACGCATTCTATTAATCATTTATCTATTTGTTGTGAAACAAGCTAAATGCATATACAAAAATTTTGTTAATTAAAATTTTAAATCAAAATAATATCTAGAATTATTTTTTAGATTTAAGTTATTTTATGGCACTTCAAAATATTTAATCAAGTTAGACGAAAGCTTTAAGAATTGAGTGTGAAAATCCAAATGAAATTTGCATTCTAATTCTCTTGATGAAATTATAACAAATGAACTTTACAGATGGCTTGAAAAGTCAAGATGAATCGTCATAGCTTTTCATGAACGGGGATGACGGTTGACCTTATAACCATTACCAGCTTGATAGTTGGCTTCGAAGTAACATATTAATAGTAACTTCATCATTCAGCAGTAACTTAACTCTTCAACAATAATAAAGTTATCGTCAAATACTAATTTAACTACTGATAAACAAAGTTTATCCAAATAACAAGTTTGCTACCAAAGACAAATTCACCGTTGAAGATAGAATTGCTATAGACGATCAATGTCAAATTTACATATTTTCATCAGTTTGTTTTGTTCATTAGTTTCTATCAACTATTTGTCATCTATGCGAATCTAATTCATTTTTAACGAAACAACTTTTAATTAAGCGGAACATATATACTACTGATTAAGTGATTAGTAGTGTGACCATTGCCAATGGCTTTACCCCTTTGACCGCATGAGGGACTAGCATCGGACCCTCAGTATATTAAAGTTAGCGTAGTCTTGATCGAATGTAAACCCCACACCTTGAACCCATATCAATATGTATTTTAATTTCACATTTGATTTTCAAGTAAATCCAACCAGACTAATAGACATGATAACACTAAAATCACCAACAAACAGTAACATGAAATGTTACTAATAAACCTCCAAGTTCTCCCAAACTAATAAACCTGAGTTCTCAACCAACTACAATACATACACAAGAGTATTTGTAGACTATATTTTTTTTTTTTTTTTTTTTTTGTGTGTAACATTTCAGTTAGCACGTGAAAATTATGTATCATTTTAAGGTACTTCATTTGGAGAAAGAACATGATGATTTTGTAAATACTCATGTCGTATTAGAATTGAAAAATAAGTATAAAACAAATCCTTCCTTATCTCCCCACGACACCAAGCGTTGCGGTCACCATCCCCCTCATTAAACCACCGCTCCTCATATGCGTCTAGTAAAAGCTTTAGGTAGTCTTTGGTATGCAAGAATGAAGGTTGAAATAAAATAAGTTATTACGTCGTATTGAAAAATAACATATTTGATAACACACTGGAATGGAATAGACCATTACGTAAAAAATGTGTTTCCTTTTATTTTTAAAGATTTCTATTCCTTAGGAGATGAGTGTTTTTTACGATTCATTCAATTAATGGAATGAAAGTTTTTATTCAATTTGAATTTTTTTAAAATTTTATGAATACAACAAAAATAAAAATTAAGAACAAAAAGTAAATAAAATACGAACAAATGTATAAAATAAAAAAATAAAAAGAAAATAAAAATATAAAATAATAAATAAAAACAAAAATAGTAAAAATAAAAGTTAAATAAAAACTAAAATTAAAATAGCAAATAAAATAAAAACACTAAAAATAGAATATTTATTAAAAAGTTAAAAATTAAATTTAAAAAATTATAAAGTTTATAGCTATAAATTAAAAAAATATGAATGTAAAGTAGATATATTAATTTTAAATGGAAATGTTGATAAAATAGTATTAGATTATTTCGTTTTACTAACCATCAAAAACATGAATCAATTACTTATTTCATTCCCATTTCCCATATGTTAACCAAACAGGATCATGGAATGATAATGATTCTCGTTTCCTTAATCATTTCATTCTCTCATCCATTCCATTCACTCGTTCATTTCATTACCTTATACCAAACATGCCCTTGAAGATTTGTGGATTGAATATGGAGAATACTTTTCGGGAGACATCATGTCTTCTTTGTTCATGAATTGTTTCTTTTGTGTTTATGTATGGTCGTACTCATAAGCTAGGTTTTAATACAATGTTGATGTGTTATCATATGCTACTTGTTTCCGCTTTTTGTCTTTTGATTTTAAAACAATTTGATCAGGGCCACTTTAATAAACATGATGTTCTAATATTTAAATAGTTACAAGATACCTTTATATATGAAAGTAGTGCTATATTGCATTTAAAAAGTATGGGAGGGGGGGGGGGGGGGGGGGTTGTTATAATAGCACATCATCATATCATTCATAAAACAATACTGGATTTCCCCGTTTAGTCCCTCTCCTAATAATTAGACAGCTTTCTCTTGTATGTAACTCTTATAATTACTTATACGTCGCGTCTGTGTCAATGTGGGACTATCTCACTTGATAAAGATTATTGTCTTTTAGTTGTAGGTACAGGTTTTTAAGAATTAACTTAGATTCCTAGAGAGTTAACAATGTGTCCTAAGAACTAGACTTCACGTAATTAACCCACAATCACACTTGAAATTCTAAGATAAAGCTTTTGTCATTTGGTAAATTCTAAATGTTCATTTGGTGAATTCTAAGTGTAGGTTTTCTATTTCAAAGTTGTGTGGGATAATTTTCTGAATATTCTTTAATTCATTTTCAAAAACCCTTTCAAATTTGATAAAGGTACTTTGTGTGTGAGAAATCGGATTAGACGGAAAGTTTCGACAAGAATGAGAAATGAGAATGTTTTTCTCTATGTACAATGAAGTAAAATTCGACTGTATAAATAGATCAAAGACATCCTTTCATACGATGGGAATCATCACAAAATTTACTTGAATCGACACAATTCTTCATGAAAGAGTATGTTAGTTGACGTTTAACAGTTGGCGACAGTTTATTTAGCTGAGCAGTAACTTTGTCAGCATGAAAAACCTCAAAAATAATTCATGAGTGGTTGATTGGGTTGTTAGAGTATTCACATTAGCATCAACATCCTCATAATTTAAGGAAAACGATTAATTTTGTCTACTTTTCTTTTTACATTAGATTCCCCATAGGGATGACAATGAAGCCTGAACCAAACAGGTATACCCGAAACACGGGGCTTATGGGATGGGTATGAGGTTGGGTAATTGGGTACGAGACCAGTTATAGGATTATATTTTACCTTTTTTGCGGATACGTATGAGATGATCATGGGATTTGGTTAATTATATACTTGTTTATCCGACCCGATTACCCGGTAACATATACCCGTTTATCCGATTATAAACTCGGCATTATATATACTGTATGCATGTAATTGTTTTTCCATAATTTTCATCGTCTCACATCATTCCAAATCCTAAATATCTATTTTTAGTTATTTATTTGAAGTATATACCCTATATATGTAACGAGATGTTTACCACCCCGCGCGTTGCTGCGAGGTTGAATTTCTATACTGAACGAAAGTCAAAAAGTTAAGTTGTCTAAAACGTAAAAGTTTAAAAGTCTCGTGGTGAAAGTATAAAACTATAGAAGTATACTAAAAGCGAAAGTAGAAAAGTTAAAAGTTTCGTGGCAACAGGAGAAGACAAAAAAACTTAAAATAAAAATAAAACTTTAAAAGTTAGAGGGTTAAAAATTTAAGGAGTATAAAACGTAAAAGTCTAAAAGTCTCGTGGTGAAAGTATAAAACTATAAAAGTATACTAAAAACGAAAGTAGAAAAGTTTAAATCTTCGTTACCAAAGTAGAAGAAAACAAAATTTAAAACAAAAAAAAAACTTTAAAAGTTAGATGGTAAAAAAGTTAAGGCGTATAAAACGTAAAAGTCTAAAGTCTTGTAGTGAAAGTATAAAACTAAAAAGATAATTTCGTGGCCAAAGTAGAAGACAACAAAACCTAAAACAAAAAATAAATAATACAAAACGTAAGAGTATGAAACATCTGTCATCAAACTATGAAAACCAAAAGTTTACTATTTCATTAAAAAAACAAATTGTAAAAGTTTAAGAAATGTATGACCTTATTTTTTTATTTTTTATTATCTATAATCATTAGTTATTCAATAAAACAATTTTTATTATATACTGTGAATATTTATATGTTTAGTTTTTTTAAGATACTTTATGTTGATTATGCTAAAAGTAACTAATTACTAGTTACTTAATGGGTAAATACCCGATAGATATCCGACGAGTTTTGGCTGGATATGTGATACAATTTTATAACCAGGTATGGGGTTGGGATTATCCAAACCCAACCCGTTGCCACCCCTACCTATCTTCACATCTCATAACCCATATTACGGGGAAAACTAAACCTATCGTCAATATTTGTTTTCCATTATGCATCACACCCCATAATTTTTGTTAGTGGTTATGTGTAGAAGATAAATAAAAAAAATCATTTATTTGAAACAAGGCTAGATATGTGAAAAGAAAACTATATGTTTTAGAAAATGGGAAATAAATTTAAAAAAAAAAATTATTTAGTTAAATTATAGGGATGAAAATGAAAATTTTATTGTTAATGTTTTTAGTAGTAACAATTAACTGCTCGTTCAAGATCTTGCTAATTAATGCCTGGTTGCCACTTACCATCAAATTGTCATTGACAACTGTTACCATTAACAATGAAGTTGTTATTGATCAAGAGTAACTTATTATTGATGATGATATTGATGAACCAATTTACATCTACCATTTATAATCAGCAAGACCTCTGCTAGAGGCTCTATAGTAAACATGTTTTTAGATCGAGGTGTGTATTTATTATAAAAATATGTATAATAGACGTATAATCTTTAATTTAATCATGTTTTTTCGCAATAAACATGTTTATTTATACATGTTCATTTTAAACTTTACTATGATATTTGTTCATTTGTTCGTAATACCCACTGCTAACTTACTTTTCTATGATAATGTATTAGTCATTTCAACCGTTACCTTATACTAATTTTTATGAATTAAGTGTCCATGGAATGATACATAATATGGCATAATAGGTAATGCTTATAGATGGGGAAAGCACCCAAAATGATCATAACTTAGAGATCACTCATATAGTAATTAGAATTTGCAAATAAATAACCAAAACGCAATTACAAATTTATGTGAAAACAAAGACATAATGTTGGAAAATGTGTGTGAATGAGATGTTTATCTCAAAAGAATGTTTGTTCAAGTTTGGAAAATGTGATGTGAGCTATCCCACATTGGTGTGGGAACAAAAGGTGAATTGGTTTATAAGGATAAACCTCAAAGCTCTAGATATCACTTGTGTCATGTTTTACTCTAGCTCATACCCTTGCGCAGGGGGGGGGGGGGTGCAAAAAATGGCTAATTGGGTCGAAATTCTGAACTCGTGCCTGCGGACACGAATGCAGCTCCGAAACATGTGTCCGTGGACGACACGTTTTTGTTAATTTTTCGAACCATTTTTAAGATGATTCTAGAAATGACTTTTGGCTTTCCAAACCTGATCATTCATTACGGATTAATGGACATAAATCGATCATTCATTACTGGTTAATGATGTTCACTTCGTATGCCCAGTTTACGTGTATAAGAACACGAGTTGTGGGCAGAAAGAAGACACAGAAAAATTGCATTCCAACGCTGTGCTGCTGCTGATGATCTCCGTCTACAGCTTCATTCCGGTCTCGTTTCAGGCAAGTATTCTCGTCCGGCTGTACACACAGTTTTGAACCGGTGTACCCTGGGAACAAACGTCGAATCTGTTTAAGGGAATTGTGTCAAACACAAGCCCGGTTCCTTTCGTTTTGTTTCTGTGTTCTTCAGGTTTTGCAGGGACTGATAGAGTTGCTGTTCGTGATCATACTTCCGTATCTTGATCGTCGGTTCGGTTAGACTTTCATTTATTTTCTATTCTTGTGAAATGCTTATGTTTGTATAACGATTGTCATAATCGTTTTACGCATAAATTCCAACACATAATACATGAAATTGGTGTGGGGCCATGGGGCTTGCCTATAAATTGAGGGTTTTTTATGCTTATCTGTATGATCGAGTAAAGCAAATAGACATAAAACCTAAAAATAAGGAAAGTGACCGTTAGCTATTTTATTTAATCATATAAATTATTAGCATTTTAAGCTTTAAAGTCGTTTAGATTGTAACTAGTGGTAAGAAATTTAATATTTGAGAGTGATATAAATAAATTTTTTAGATGTTAAAAAGAAACACGTTAAATGTTAACATGGTATTTATATCTAAAAAAACATGTTAAGTGTTAACATGGTAGTAATATCTAAAAAAACATGTTAAGTGTTAACATAGTATTTATATCTTACACCATGTTTTTTAACATATATAAATTTCAAACCATCACTATAGAATTAAAGTAGTTTTTCTATCCTTATAACTATAACTTAATTGAAGAACAAATTTATCATTAGAACTTAAATATCATTTAAAAACTTTTCACTTGTCATTCATATATTTATCTCTATTTACTTATATAATATTTATCTTATATTTTTATTTTTTTTACTTTCTTCTACTCACAATATTCACAAAAAATAAATATAGATAGTGAATATTGAAACCTTTTACTAATATCCACTCACACAAAATATACATAATACATATAGACAATGAATGTTGAGTCTCTAAGTTTATGGTTTTAAGTTATACGAAAACAGTCTCTTGCATAAATGTGTAAAGATAAGATTGTATACGTCGGATCATGAAGTAATCAAGTCTTTTCGCCTCCCCTGGGCGGAACTAAGTAAAGGAGGCATTCTTCTTGATTAATTACATACTTTTCGAAGCCAAAAAATCAATGCATATGGTTCTTTTCTAAGATTATTAGTTACATATTTCCTTAAGTTAAAAAATCAATTATATTTTTTCTTCCTAAAACCTATATATTTCATTTCATTAAATTAACTTATTGAATTACTATTTATCCTTCTTTTTAACTAAGCCATTTTTTTTACATATTTCCCATTCCAAAGACCTTGGGGTGTAAACGAGCGTAGCAGGCTTGTGAACTACTTGAGATCAGATCGGTATAAAGCCCGAACAAGCCGAGCCTAAACGAGCTCTCGTCGTAGCTCTATCCCTGAAATATGGCTCGAGCTTATTTATTAAACGAGTTATATTTCAGGGGTCGAGCTCATTTATTAAACGAGCTATATTTCAGGGCTCGAGTTCATTTATCAAACGAGCTATATATCAGGACTCAAGCTCATTTAGGATCGGCTGATTCAGACTCCGGGTAGCTCACGTGGCCAGCTTGGCTCGTTTACACCTCTAGGCATTAGGAATGAGAAATATGTAAAAATCCTTTAGTAAAAATGAAGGCAATATAGTTATTGAATAAATTGATTTTAATGAAATAAATAAATATGTAATATATATGTTTTAGAAAGAATTTTATCTTGGAAAATATGTAATATGGGGTCATTTTAAAAATGAAAAATATGTAATTGATGTTTTAATCTTGAAAAACATATAATTGTTTCCAAGTAAAGCATCGAGTTCGCCCTCTTTAGTGAATACTGAGTCCTATTTAGAGAACTCATGTAGATTTCCCTTGAATTTTGAGAATGATGTATAGGATGGGATCTGATATAAAGTGAAAAGAATCCCTCCTTGTATTTTTTTTTTCTTTTTCAAATTGACAGTGATTGAAATAGAGAATGAAAAGAGGATTTTATCATGCGTTAGATAATGCTAGATTAAATATTTAGTAGTCTTTATCAATGTTAAGGTAACACGTTTGAGTGTTTGACAGATAAAATTAGCCAATTAGGCATGAGTCTTTTATAAATATTAAAATAAATAGTTCTTAAAATTCTAACCGAAAGTTAGTCGATCAGTTCCATTCAATCAATCCCATTCTAAAAAAAGTGGTATGATTTTCCTTTACAAAAAGCATAGTGAACTACCATTTTCATTATTTAAAGGAAAGTGTTGATGAAAGTGAAATACTTGATTGGCATTAGGGCCATGCTCATATATGAAGGAATTTAACAAAATAATCATAACTTATAAATTACTCAAAGTTAAGTAATCAAAATGCATATGGTTATAAATCAATGGCCATCCATAACCCACTTTTGATTGTGATGTTAGGCTAACACTCATGACCTATGTATATGGTCCCATGACCTATCTCTCTCCATGCCATTGGTGTTATAGGATCTTTGTAACTCAACTAGGGTTTGGTCACTTGGTGCATTTGATTGTTTTAATAGTATTTGTAGTTTTTTCAAAACTTATATATCTTATTGAAAAAAAAAACATTTTTATTAGTTACTTAATAGGATGATAAGTAAATTAATTAGTGTCAGGTTTGAGTTCAAATTGAAATGAGATAGGATTAAGTTTAACCACTAAATCCCCATTACAACGAGGGAATACCTCCCCATCATATTATGGTTTAGAGTTTAGTGTTTAATGATGACGCTATAGTTTATTAAACTATAGTATACTAATCTCAGCTTAATTTTGATACTAGTATTTACATGTTAATGGACTATTAAATATTGTTGTATTATCATAATATATTATTTACTTTTGAGTTTTAACCCCAACCGCTATCCCTAATTAGTAATACATCAGATGTTATCTTTATACTGAGATGTTGTGAATAAATTTTATTATGGATAAGTTAGAGATAATATTTATTTATTAAAATTTTTGTTTTAATTTGGTTTATTCAAATAGACTCGAATTCGAATAAGCTTATTCGAGTTGATTTTGATAAATTTTATCCGAATTTAAATCCAACTTTAAAATTTTCAAATTCAAATAACTATATTCGAGTAAACTTAAATAACAAGAATTTGTCTCAATGAACACCCGTAAATTAAAATAATTGAGATGAACTGAAATCAAGTAATCAACTAACATGTTATTTAGATTTATATATATTGAGTTAAACAAACTATTGGGCTTGACATCAAAGTGGACTGGGCCTGAAGAAGCAAAGAGAGCCGAACGATTTATATTAGAAACTTTTATACGAAAATTAAAGAGATTTAATACAAGGTAAACATGTTATAACAGAAAGAACATAGGAAACATTTTTAACATTTTTAACCACAAACAACAACCGTTTTCATAGCCTAAGTTTAAGACGCCACACTTCCGATTCGAACTCGAGGCAAGCTCATGAAGTTAGGAGAACATTCCACTTACAGAACCTAACAACTTATTACAACCCTAAACTTACTTGACCCGAGTAATACTAAACCCACATTGGCCGGGCTAAGGTGTTGTAGATTCGGTAACGGAACGGTCGGATTCGGGAAACAAATTAAAAAGATAGACAACGGATCAACCGGGATACAGATTCACCACCCGAATGGATCCGAAGAGCAACCTAATCGAGATTTAAGATACAGAAAACACCACTTAAAACCCGTGATTAGGATCCAAAGAACACCATTCAAACTTGCCAAGTTTGAACTAGCAATGGAAAAAAACACAAGTTTGACAAAACCTGCAAAAAATATCACTTCTAAAACTCCTCTGCCTTCTTCACGTAAAATAAAACATTACATAGGAAAAGAAATGACAAACAGTTACCCCATGACTAGCTAGAATGAAGGAAAACATGGCTAAAGAAAATACTAAAAAAAAAAAAGAAAAACTTAAACAATTGGCAGATGTAATCGTGGGTTTGTTGTAGACTGGGTCAAGGAGGATCCATAATTTGAGTTGGAGCATCCATCTGACTGATTCGAGCGACCCATTTACCCGGGTTGTCGGATCGGTAGCTAACATCCTCCCCTGGTTGGACAAAGTTTGTCCTCAAACGTGCCGGGTCAATCGTGATGTCATAAGAGGTACTGTAGAAGTTTGTCTTGCAGCTTGAAATTGGGTCACCAAATTTAACTTTACATAATTCTTGGATAGTAAACTTCTTCTTGATCCCTGTGAGCTCAAAGTTAATGTTTGGTGAGTTCTGCTCTTCATGTCCAAGCAAGGCTCGATGGTCTAATGAAGCTGGGGAGATGAGTGGAAGCAAAGTTATATTTCTTCCATCATTAACAAAAGCATATGTATTTTTATACCCATCATGAACAACCCTTCGATCAAACAACCACGGGCGTCCCAATAACACATGACATGCATCCATTGGTATGATATCACACCAAACTTCATCTTTGTAACTCTTACCAATAGTGAATGGAAGTAAGACACGGTTAGTAACACGAATGCCCTTTTCTTGATTTAACCAGTGGATATCATAGGGAAAAGGATGAGGTTCAACCTGTAGGTTCAGCTTTCCAACCAGCGTCTCGGAGGCCACGTTGGTACAACTCCCGCCATCGATGACTAAGGAACAAACCTTGTTGAGCACGGTACATCGAGTTCGAAAGATAGCTTCCCGTTGTCGGGTTACACCCTCATCAACAGTCCCGGTGAGGGTCCTTCGCACAACCAATAATTCACCCTCATCTGGACCTAACTCAATTGCTTCCCTTCCCTGATGACAGTCTTCTAGAGTTGGTTCTTCATCATATTTGGGGTCGACTAGGCCTTCAATATCAGCAAGGGTAATGACCTTTTTGTTTGGGCACTCGGATGAAATATGCCCCAGCCCGTGGCATCGAAAACAACGCCTTGGAGGCTTGAATGGGGTAGCAACATGTTCAGGCTTATCAGTAGGGTTGGTATCATACGATGTGGTGAGTTTTGGTGGGGTTAAGGGTTCTGAATTTGATGTGCTTCTAGTGACGGTTCGGTAAGACTCGTACTTCCCTTTAGCTTTCAGTTGTAAGTCGACTTTATGGGCTAAGGTAATGAGTTCCTCCAAAGTTGAGTAGGGTTGCAGCTCAAGGATATTGGCGATACGGGATTCCAAACCTCCCAAATATCTCACGAGGGTTTGAGGATCGTCGGCATCTAGGTCACATTTCATAATTAGGTGTTCAAAATCTCGGGAATATTCTTCGGCTGTTTTTGTACCTTGTTTTAGAGCATGCAGCTGAGAAAAATTAGATTGAACATAGTAGGAGGGCATGAATTTATTTTTCATCAGCTTCTTCATTTTATGCCACGATCTCACCTTTTCTTTCCCTTGTATTTCTCGCTTCGAACACACATTAAACCACCAAGTTGAAGCATATTTTCTTAGTTTTAGGGCTACAATCTTTACCCTTTTCTCGTCAGGTGTTTCTTTGTAATCAAACACTCGTTCGACAGTCCGAAGCCATTCAACAAATTCATCCGGATCAAGCCTCCCATCGTATTCCGGAATGTCAACTTTGATGTCATTGTGGCTTCGAGTATTACCGTTGCGGTGACCACGTCGGTTGTGGTTGTCGACGTGTGAGGAGTCGTCTGTGTCGTCATCTTCTGATCTGTACCGATTTGGAGATCGGTCGTCTCGGCGCCGCTGCACGGCAAGAGTTAGTTCATGCAACTGGTCTTGCAAGTCTCTGATTTGTTGTTCCATCGTTCTCTGTTCATACGCCATGGTGTTAACAAGGGTTGGAATTTGCTTCTTCTTTTTTTGTAGCAGAAAAGAGGAATCGGAACGGTGATTTTTCTGTAGCAGAAAAAAAATAGGAATGGAAACGGAATCGTGTTTTGGCTCTGACACCAAATGTTGTAGATTCGGTAACGGAACGGTCGGATTCGGGAAACAAATTAAAAAGATAGACAACGGATCAACCGGGATACAGATTCACCACCCGAATGGATCCGAAGAGCAACCTAATCGAGATTTAAGATACAGAAAACACCACTTAAAACCCGTGATTAGGATCCAAAGAACACCATTCAAACTTGCCAAGTTTGAACTAGCAATGGAAAAAAACACAAGTTTGACAAAACCTGCAAAAAATATCACTTCTAAAACTCCTCTGCCTTCTTCACGTAAAATAAAACATTACATAGGAAAAGAAATGACAAACAGTTACCCCATGACTAGCTAGAATGAAGGAAAACATGGCTAAAGAAAATACTAAAAAAAAAAAGAAAAAACTTAAACAATTGGCAGATGTAATCGTGGGTTTGTTGTAGACTGGGTCAAGGAGGATCCATAATTTGAGTTGGAGCATCCATCTGACTGATTCGAGCGACCCATTTACCCGGGTTGTCGGATCGGTAGCTAACATAAGGTGGTGACCCGACATACTCCGGATCATTTGGTCCGGGACTAGGAGGCGTGGGCTTCGGGATGTAAGGCATGAGAGGGGTGCCATGCTCGATCGGGGCGGGCCTTATTGATGCGGGTTTAGAACTCGGGACCGGGTCATTTGGGAAATAATCATGTACATCTATGTTTCCGTTGTCACTTTCATCATCAACATACTCCTGTGAATTAGATCAAAAGTGAGCAAAATATACATGAATTTATAAGATTCAAAATAATAAGGGAGTTTGTATACCTGCAGGTTCCTTTTTTGACTTGTTAATTTCATGATTTTCCTATGTTGAGCAAGTTCGCCTCCTGATAATGTCAAAATGCTGGTCAATTTAGACCATTTTACTCCGTAAAAGTCTCGTTGACCAATTCATATTTGAGGAGTAAGAGGGTTTTTGAGATTGTTTTTTACTTAAAAAAGTGTTTATTTAATTATGAGTTTTTTAAAGCGACTTTATATATTCACAAACTTTTTTTACTAAAAACAGTTTTTAGTGGGCCGTTTGGGATCAAATTTGGGTCGTTTGAGTCTTTTTTATAATATATATATAAAAAAAGACCCCTCAAAATTCAGGGGGTGTGGTTTTATAATATATATATAAAAAAAGACCCAAACGACCATTTGGTTTCAAACGACCCAAATTTGGCCCCAAACGACCCATTGAAAATCTGTTTCTTTAGTAAAAAAGTTTGTGAATATAACCAAAACCTTTTTAAAAAGAGTTTAAAAAAATGTTTTAAAAAGCCAAGTTTTTCTAGTTTTTTTAAATGACTATTCACACTTTATAAAAAGTTTAAAACGGAAAATGGTTTTAATTTGCGAAACTCTCTTTTGGCTTGATTTAAGGGGCTGTTTGGTTCGTCTTTTTCATTTAGCAACAAATGAATAAGAGTCTGTATGGTAAAGACGATATTGTCTTTTTCATACAGCAATAAATCTGGGGCATGATGAAACAGACAAAAATGTCTTTTTCGGTCAGACAATTTCCATTCAGACATTCGAACCAAACAACACCATATGACAAAAATGTCTTATTCGGTCAGATTAAGCTAAAAATAAGCTGAACCAAACAGGACCTTAGTGACCTTTTAAAAAAGCCACAACAAAACATGTGAAACTCATTCCCAAACATTCCCGCTCCCTAAAATAGAGACGAATGCAATAACGATGCAACTGCATACATATTTTTCGTGGCAACAAAAGCGAGATCCAGAAGAAAGTACAAGTTGAGATGCACAATGTACAAGTTAAAGGAGCAATTCAAAAGGACAAAAAGTTGGAGAGATATAATATAATATTACCAGGAACTGAGGAGAAACAGACGAAGAGCAAAGCTGTTCCAAACACCAAGAACAAAATCCACAACCCGAAACCCTTCATGACGTCAGAAAGCGTTGGATTTCTTTATGTCTAAAATCCAAACAACAGAAAAAGAAGAAGATGAAGGTTTTTCAGACGGCCACTTCAACAAGCTCATCGGGGACTAAATCACAGACATGGCGTGATGATTTAAGAAAGGAGTAATGTAATGAGGGAGGTCATGTGGGTTTCCATTGATAAAGGAAGAAGGGTATTTATGATGATTCATTAGTGACTAGTAATAAATGGTGATTTATTATTATTATTATTTGTTTTGTGTTTGTGTTGCAGAAGAAGCAGTGGGCATAGTAATGGTGATTCACATTGAATGCGAGCCTCTGAATTTGTGCAGAGGATGGATTTTGATTTTTGAACGTACACTTGGCCATTAACCACCATCGATGCACCTTTTCTCTTAACTTTTTGTAACCTACAAACCTTGTGCCAAGAGTAAACCACCATCTTCTCGGGTCCGTTTTATAATTTAACAAATTTCAAAAGTTTAGATACTTACTAACCGGATTAGGTTAGGTTTGAATTTAAGTTTTTTTTTTAATTCTAGTTAATTAACAAACAAACGTACTTGTATAGTTGTATCATATTCAAGGACTAGATCAATGCGGGAAACACATGGACTCCACCACACCTTCATCAACCTACACCGATCACCAAAGCCTAGAATAGATTATCATAACCAAAGTAGCATACACAACTTTAAGAAAATCAAAATATAAAACTAGACAGCATTAAGTATTGGACGTATGTTTTCATTGCTTCAATGAACGTAAATTAATCGGAACAAAAAAACACAATATAGGTCAAATTATTAAACCAGGGACTTAAACCTCTGTTATATTGTGTTTGAATAGTAAAAGGGGGAAAAAACCAAAAATATATTATAAAATAATGCCTCGTGACACCTAGGATCTAAACCTTTGCTGCATTACGATTGGATAGTAGAAAGGGAAAAAACTAAAAAAAATATTATAAATTAATGTCTTATGGTTATGGCACAAAAACAAGCTATTACATTACTCGTTACTATTTTAGTATTTTACCGGTCTCACGGACGTTTCACTTTTATAGGTGGATAAATTATGTAATGTTATTTTTATATTTATGTAATGTTTTTTTTTTAGTGGAAATGTGTGTTTTTATTAGTATTTTTACTTTTTACTAAAAAAAATTCAACCCTAAAATAAAAGACTAGTACGTAAAAATAAAGTAGAAAAAAGAAAACGCTAACTTCCAAGAAAAAAAATTTAAAAGTAGTCCACTACCTTAATTCTTATAGATTTTTAAGTAGATTGACAATTCTTGTCATTATTAAGTTATGTGTAATAGAGGCTATGAGAGGCCTATGGTGCCTTCATAGCGCCATTACACCAATACACCATGGCGCTATCAAGAGAAAATATGGATAAGGCGTCATTTGCATAATGCCTTCCCCTCAACTCTTTCTTAAATTCTGATTGGTCTCTCAATTTAACCGGGCAATAATGAGATTGATTTTATGACTACACATCTTAAGGTCATAAACCGTCTGCTAACAGGGCTATCATGTGACAGTTAACGCCCCATACAGGGGATCTATGACTACACTTAATTTTAAAGTTGAAGAATGATGTAATCGTAAAGTCCCTTACTGACTAGACTGCCATGTGGCAGTTAACACCCCGAATTCAAGAGGTTCAACCAAACACGTACGTAAAACCAAAGCCTACAAATTTCTTATGATCGTATCCTAATTTACAGAGCCTCCAATTTACAGAGTGAAAGACGCGTGTGGGAGTTTTTAGTGAGTAAAAGAGAACTAGAGGACTTGTTATAGTATGAAAGTTGAATTCCATTCATATCCATCTCTCATCCACCAAACCTAATTTTAGGTGCAACTAATTCCAATTCTACTTTTAATGAACCCCATCCAAGTATTTATTTACCTGTTGATTAGCAAAACCAATTGGCCTCTAAATGCAGGTTAACACAAGGATAACACACAACATGTAAGTTAAAAATAATATAAACATACTGTTGCAGCCACGATTTAACACAACCACATTTCAAGGGCCTCATACATTTGAAGGTTTCATTTCTTCAGATGAGGGAAACAAGCAAACAAGTCAGCTTTTGGATGTTTTGCTTCAGCATGTTCCCTGCATTTCACCTCTGAAGTTGTGCAAATGAAAGTTTGCATGCATACTTTGCACTGAAATGCAACAACTAACAAAATTAGATTCCTAATCCCCAATAGGCAATAACATCTCAACTACAAGTTATATGCATAAATCATGATCCTAACTTAGCCAACCTGGTAACAAAATCCTAAATTTGCAAGATGATTGCAAGCATGATATTAAGTTTCTTCGATATCTAGCCAACAGACAGCAAAACAAATATGAACATTTGGACATCTGAATAGATGAAACCCGATGAACTAAATGTCAAATATGCAACATAATATGAACTAATGATCATGTATTTCAGAACAACCTCAGAACAGCATAAATCTTTTAGCAATTCTCCTAAAAATTAAGCACAATCAAACAGATCCTCTACTCATAGAAGGGTTATAATCACTAGAATCTGATGCAAATTAACCTGAACAAATATGAACATAGCAGCAAGCAATTTGACAGAATTTTGGAAAATCATCAACAGAAGTGCAAAATTAGAGGTTGAAAAAGGGACAAAAAATTACTAAAACGAGTCCAATTATCAAAATAAGATTGTTTTAGCTAGTGGTTAGCTGATTTATAGTTGTAAACAGATCAAAAGAATACCTGGATGTTCATGGCTTTCTTGTTGGCTTCAAGCTGGCTTCCTGCAAAAAGAAACTCAAAACAGAAAAAGATCAGGATGTTATAGTTTGATCAATCGGAAGAAAAAGGAATTTTGGGGAAATTAGGTACCTTTTCCAGCGGCTTTGGCTTTTTCCAAGTTCTTCTCACGGGCCATCTTGGACTTCTGAGCATTTCCTCCACCCATGGCTTCTCGCGTCTCTCTCCCACCGAAATAGAAACCCTAGTTCTACAATTTTGGTGCACCTCCACTTCTCTCGGTGGTAATACCTGGTATTTATACTCGATTATTTGAGCGGTTTTTAAATATCTTTTTTACCTTAATTATTTTTTCTAAAATAAAATTGTAAATGTAACTTAATAAGCTGTCACAATGTTCGCTTGGTATCATCAACTATCAAATAGAAATGTGAATTCACATTTTGTTCTCACACCAATGTGGATAGCTCACATTATATTTTCCAAACTTGAACAAAAAATTATTTTGAGATAAACATTTTCCAACAAAAAGTGAACATTGGTGGCAGATCATTTGGGATATACATAGTAAATCGAGATCTTTGTCATATATTCCTCAAAAAAAGTATTTATTCAGGTCCATAGAAGCAAGTCAGTAAGAGTTCAACCGATCTTGAAGGACTTGACATACACTTGCAATGTCTTGGTAGCGGACAAGATCACCTTGGTTGGGAGTCGAAATGTTCATAACTTTAGATGGAAGAGGCTACCTATAACACATGAGGAAATATCACAGATGCATGAACTCCAAAGTTTGCTAGTTACTGTCCAAATAGGTGGTGGTAAAGATGAGTGGTGTTGGTTGGCTGGGAATGAGATAGGTTTCTCCGTTAAAAACATTAAAATGTTGATACAAGATACAAAAGGAATGAGCCTATTGGTTACCTAATACCTATGCTGCCAAGGTTTATCAATAACATGTATAATATTCCTTCCATGTTTTGTCCACTATGGTGCGATTTCGAAGAGACGACGAACCATCTTTTTATTGAATGTGGTCTTGCACAATCAGTTTGGGAGTTTTGTGGTCGATGATGTGCAACTCCTAGCTTTTATTTATCCTCTACACAAGATCTGCTTATCATGCAAAGACATATCCGTGTTAATTCTATACGGTAAAAGTTGGTATATTTGGTGATGTATACAACCATTAGGAATCTATAAAAACTAAGGAATGAGAAGGTTTTCAATCAAGTACCTTGTATGATTTTACGTTTTCATGATGCATCTTTTTAACCATCTTAATATTTTTTTTAATATACCTGATAGGTAATTATTCGATAGATACTAACCGAATATAACTAAATACGAACGTGACTTCATATAAAGTCGTCCAAGGGTGTATGGATTATGGATAGTCCGAAGAAATAAAATTCAAACGAATCCACAGCGGCGGGCGGCACACGCATTACGAAATAAAATCCCAAATCCCGGTCACAAACTCTTTACGGCGGGCCCCACACATATTTACAAACCGGTAAGCCTTACCCACACCCGAAAAAACCGAATATGCTTTGCCTTCATCTCTGACAACCAAATCTTTTCGTCTTCTTCCCCACGTTACCTCCCTCATATAAATCCCAAAATTCACTATTTTTCCATTTCCATTTTCACTTTCACTTTTCTTCTTCAATCAATACCAATGGACACGCTCCAGCAGCTTTTCATCACGGTCATCACAGCTTTCGCGTTCTTCGTCCTAATTGCGAAGATCGCTTCTGCTGTTACCAATGGCGGTGCAGATCGTTCTCAATCCCAATCGAGGAGCATTCTTCATCTAAGTAACGTTTTGGATCAGGAATTGAAGTCGAGTAAGATGCAGAAGAGTATTAGTAAAACAAAAAGTATGAAGAGAGTTCGATTTGCTATTGATCATGACGAAATTGTTGCCAACAAGTCCGTCGCTGGACTCGCTGGTCCATCAGGAACGAAATCAATCGTTGCTGAGAAGGATCGTGGTGAAATAGAAGAAGATCGTGGAAATGAAATTTATGAAACAGCTGATTATGTTGTTCATAGCGCAAAACTCGAATCTGTGAGTACTTTTGTTGATTACGAGCAAACAAAAGGGGGCAAAACTGAATTGGATGAGGGAGAAGTGATTCGTGATGAAAATGTAGCTAACTGTAACGAGAATCACGAGTATCACGAGAATCAGAGGTGTATGAACTTGCTGTGTGATGACGGAATTGATGAAGCTGAGAAGGAGAAAGAAGGTTTGATTTCGGAGGAAGATGATTCTTCTGATGATGATTGGGAAGGGGTAGAAAGGAGTGATTTGGAGAAATTGTTCTCCATGGCTGCAGATTATGGTAAATTGGATGATAATTTACAGAGTTTAGAAAGTGATATTCAGATGCAATTGTACGCCCTTCATAAGGTTGCAACTGAAGGCCCTTGCCATGAAGCTCAGCCTATGGCTCTGATGGTATCCGCTAGAGCTAAATGGTATTATTGAACTGGCTTTTGTTCACATTTTGTTTTTTATTTGAGTTTTGTTGGACAAATATGAACTGATGAATAGAATTGTACAAGGAATTCATGGCAGAAGCTTGGGAATATGAGTCCGGATGTGGCTATGGAGCGGTATATAGCTCTTCTTTCGGAATTAGTTCCTGGATGGTCTCAAAAGATTCATTCTGTTGTAAGTGTTTATGTTTTAAATATTTGATTTACATTTGTGTTGCTGGAAAGATTGGTGAATGAGAATTAGTGTTTGGACATTTAATCATGTTTTGATTTATTAGAATTGTAACTTTGTAAGGAAGTTACAGTTGACTTGTGTATAAAGTCAAACCATGTTCTTGATGGGAATGCTATGGTTTTCGACGTAAGAAGTAGAATGCTAAAGGTTTAGTTATTTTGGATGACTAGTTAATGCGTTCATGAAAGTATTGCAACTAGATATGGGGCATTTAAAATGTGTTTATTTACGAAATGGCTGTTGTGAAAGTCAAACTGTTACGTTTTTTAAATCAAATTAGAGCGCTTTGGGTACCACAAAGGTTGAAATTGATTGTATATGCCTATAAATTAGTTGGTTATTTAACAAGAAATTCGAGTAAAGTTGCTTAGTTTTGCTAGTTGCCAAAATTGAGCTTTTTGTCACAAGTTGGTTTTAAGAAATCTAGTGTGGGTTTTGGGATATGTCATATGATGATTCTAACTTATTTTTAGGGATTCTTTATGCACGGTTAGTTATTTAGAGTGGGAAGTGTAAGGAACCAAGGCTTGGAACAAAATGTTTTCTTTGTAACCAGAAATGTGATTTTATGCTTAGTTTGTGTTTTATTGAAAACCTAATCCATGAATCTTGTAAAATGTCAATAAAGATTAAGAAAAGCATGATTTAAAGCTTGCATTTGTTCAAAATCAATTTTTCTGCAAATGGGAAAGCAGATCTAGTTCTTCTATGAGTTATTTGTATGATACTGATAACAGAAATGCAGAAGAGTATATGACTTTGACTTGGTTTGACTATGTCAGGATAAACATTGACTAGTTACATTCTTTAATTTCCCACAACCCGGAGCCAAATCTTCTGGGGTCAGATTGTCCAAAAGCAAAGCTAGTTATGCTGCTAAAGTTTACAAGTCTTTTGCTGCAACAATTGGAGGCTGATTCATGAAATTTATGGTATTGTTTTACAACATTCTAGTATGGTGTGCTTAACTGTATAATTATGGTTTGATTATATATATAGGGAAGTGATTTATTGATTATCCGTATAGATTGATTGCATTGGTGTTCGGGGTCTGCTGCATTAAGCAAACGCTAACGATTAAAATAGTATTGCTTGTGATGTAATAAATAACAAAAGCCACACTTTTCGTTGGGGGTTTTTTGGTCTGTTTTAGAATCATTAAAAGGCTTACTACTTGGTACTTACTACTACATATAGGTAATAAAACAGGTTAACAGGATTACATGATTAATATAGAAAAAACATGCTTATTCTGAGTCATTCTTTCATTTTAGTTCTTGTCTTCTTTCTTGTGAGGCCCCCCTACATACCCATTTCCTCCACCATCTGTACCAATGTTACCACCATCACCACCACCACCACCAAAACCGCCAACTGAACCGCCAAAACTACCATAATCTGAGCCTGGACCCGTCCTAGAACCGAATCCACCTCCACTACCAGCAAAACCTCCTTTTGAACCATAACCACCACCCATAACTCCTCCTCCGCTGGTACTACCTCCCAATGGATTCCCTCCATTTCCATATCCACCCCAGTTGCCAGATCCTGAGACAGAACCGCCACCTCCACCTACATTCCCACTGTTGCCATATCCAGAACCAAACCCACCTCCAACTCCACCGCCTCTACCAAAACCAGTTCCCCCACCCAGATTTGTTCCTCTGCCACGAACACCACCTCCAGCCATATTACCGCCAGCAGAACCACCAACTCCGCCCAGGTTACCACCAACATAACCACCACCTGCACCCATATTACCTCCAGTATAACCACCAACATTACCACCAGCATAACCACCAACACCTCCCATATTGCCAACAGTAGAACCACCACCACCCATATTACCACCAGCACCACCCATATTACCAGCAGGAGTACCAAATCCACTGCTGCCAGTGCCTATTCCACCTCTACCTCCATCTCTAACTCCATTTCCATTACCAATCCTATTTCTTGACCCATATCCCCTCCCTGCTCCGTTACCAGACCCAACCCCTATTCCAGAGCCTCCCAGACCATCATTTCCCGATCCGCCATAAGCAGCCACCGTACTGTTGTTATCTTCACGCCTTATATCCACCCCCTGGGTTGTCCTGTTACTCAACAAGCCCCCCAATCTAGCTGCCCCAACAACTACATGCAAATCATGCTTCCTCCAAACAGTAATGAAGAAATACAAACAGCAGAAAACAACATTCTTTCTTTCCATGATCTTCTCAAAACAAATCGACGAATGTAGAAACCTTGTACTTGACTAAAACTTTAAATATTGCTAAATTAACTATCCCTAATGACTTTGACTATAAACGAAAACGTCAACTGAGATTAAAGATATCTCACGTAAAGGGAAACGATTTGTGTGGTCTCCTTGTGCTGATCTTCTATATGTACATGTTTGATTTCCAGTTAAGAATAAGACTAGATACATTGTTGTTGCAGTGCAATTAGCATGATCTGGACTATGGTTAGTTTGGTTGTGAGAACAATTTGCATGATACTTAGAGGTGCATGCTATGGTGATTGTAAACTGGAATTGTTCAACGACCCTATTATTTTAGATGGTTATTGGTTGCTACCGGCTGAAACTCTAGGTGTCTACTTATGGTT
>JBCNJP010000015.1:8590570-8626258 GCA_039602395.1 Deinandra increscens subsp. villosa | reverse complement strand
CTTAGTTATTTAGATTGGAAACTGTAAGGAACCAAGGCTTGGAACAAAATGTTTTCTTTGTAACCAGAAATGTGATTTTATGCTTAGTTTGTGTTTTATTGAAAACCTAATCCATGAATCTTGTAAAATGTCAATAAAGATTAAGAAAAGCATGATTTAAAGCTTGCATTTGTTCAAAATCAATTTTTCTGCAAATGGGAAAGCAGATCTAGTTCTTCTATGAGTTATTTGTATGATACTGATAACAGAAATGCAGAAGAGTATATGACTTTGACTTGGTTTGACTATGTCAGGATAAACATTGACTAGTTACATTCTTTAATTTCCCACAACCCGGAGCCAAATCTTCTGGGGTCAGATTGTCCAAAAGCAAAGCTAGTTATGCTGCTAAAGTTTACAAGTCTTTTGCTGCAACAATTGGAGGCTGATTCATGAAATTTATGGTATTGTTTTACAACATTCTAGTATGGTGTGCTTAACTGTATAATTATGGTTTGATTATATATATAGGGAAGTGATTTATTGATTATCCGTATAGATTGATTGCATTGGTGTTCGGGGTCTGCTGCATTAAGCAAACGCTAACGATTAAAATAGTATTGCTTGTGATGTAATAAATAACAAAAGCCACACTTTTCGTTGGGGGTTTTTTGGTCTGTTTTAGAATCATTAAAAGGCTTACTACTTGGTACTTACTACTACATATAGGTAATAAAACAGGTTAACAGGATTACATGATTAATATAGAAAAAACATGCTTATTCTGAGTCATTCTTTCATTTTAGTTCTTGTCTTCTTTCTTGTGAGGCCCCCCTACATACCCATTTCCTCCACCATCTGTACCAATGTTACCACCATCACCACCACCACCACCAAAACCGCCAACTGAACCGCCAAAACTACCATAATCTGAGCCTGGACCCGTCCTAGAACCGAATCCACCTCCACTACCAGCAAAACCTCCTTTTGAACCATAACCACCACCCATAACTCCTCCTCCGCTGGTACTACCTCCCAATGGATTCCCTCCATTTCCATATCCACCCCAGTTGCCAGATCCTGAGACAGAACCGCCACCTCCACCTACATTCCCACTGTTGCCATATCCAGAACCAAACCCACCTCCAACTCCACCGCCTCTACCAAAACCAGTTCCCCCACCCAGATTTGTTCCTCTGCCACGAACACCACCTCCAGCCATATTACCGCCAGCAGAACCACCAACTCCGCCCAGGTTACCACCAACATAACCACCACCTGCACCCATATTACCTCCAGTATAACCACCAACATTACCACCAGCATAACCACCAACACCTCCCATATTGCCAACAGTAGAACCACCACCACCCATATTACCACCAGCACCACCCATATTACCAGCAGGAGTACCAAATCCACTGCTGCCAGTGCCTATTCCACCTCTACCTCCATCTCTAACTCCATTTCCATTACCAATCCTATTTCTTGACCCATATCCCCTCCCTGCTCCGTTACCAGACCCAACCCCTATTCCAGAGCCTCCCAGACCATCATTTCCCGATCCGCCATAAGCAGCCACCGTACTGTTGTTATCTTCACGCCTTATATCCACCCCCTGGGTTGTCCTGTTACTCAACAAGCCCCCCAATCTAGCTGCCCCAACAACTACATGCAAATCATGCTTCCTCCAAACAGTAATGAAGAAATACAAACAGCAGAAAACAACATTCTTTCTTTCCATGATCTTCTCAAAACAAATCGACGAATGTAGAAACCTTGTACTTGACTAAAACTTTAAATATTGCTAAATTAACTATCCCTAATGACTTTGACTATAAACGAAAACGTCAACTGAGATTAAAGATATCTCACGTAAAGGGAAACGATTTGTGTGGTCTCCTTGTGCTGATCTTCTATATGTACATGTTTGATTTCCAGTTAAGAATAAGACTAGATACATTGTTGTTGCAGTGCAATTAGCATGATCTGGACTATGGTTAGTTTGGTTGTGAGAACAATTTGCATGATACTTAGAGGTGCATGCTATGGTGATTGTAAACTGGAATTGTTCAACGACCCTATTATTTTAGATGGTTATTGGTTGCTACCGGCTGAAACTCTAGGTGTCTACTTATGGTTCTCCTTAATTATCTATATATATATATATGTAGACACTTTCGCATGTGAAATAGCTCTTTTTCACATGTGAAAGTTTCTAATTAATGAGAAAAAAGAAAAAAAGAAAAAAGAAAATTAATCACAACCATTAGATCAAGAGATCTAATGGTGAAAAAGGGTGTCTACACTGTCTACACTTATGAGGGTGTCTACAATGAACTTTTCACTATATATATATATATATATATATATGAAAAGATTGGATGCCACATGGCATCACCACAACAATCCATTTTGTGGTTTTCCAGCTCAAATTTTTTCCAATAAATGAAATTTGACTTTTATAATATAGTTATGATTATTCAAAAATAGAAAGAGTCTAATTACAAACTATATAATTACGTCTTTAATTATATTCTAAAAAAGTCAAACACATTTAAAGATTGAATTGTATATCGTAAATGAGGGATTTGGATTTGAAAAAAAAAAGTCAATTTTAAATCCATTGAGCCTTAAATATTGTAATTTCAAACAACTAAATTAATTCTTATGAATTTTTAATAGAGATATTATCGTTATAATTGCATTCTTAATTTTATTATTTTTTAGAAACAATTATTTCTTAAATAAATATAACAATATAATTAATATCAATAAATTTTTTTATTGTTTAGCTATACAAATTCTCAAATATATGTATCATAAGGGTGTCCTCGAGTGGTGCTTATGACTACTCTTAGATTATTCATGCACGATTATAATCAAATGGTTTTGTTTTTGTGTTTGTTTTTATAATTGAAGAAGGGTATGATACAAACTTTAATTTTCTCTTAAGTTTTAGAGATTATACTAATGTTTATATCATTTTTATATTTTACTAGGAAGTGAAAGTGACTCATTGTAGAAGAACCATTGAAACTTTTAACTGGATATTTCTAATAAAAAAATTCTTAGATGATATAAAGAATCATGCACGGGTTTCAATTATCGAATTACATTTATTATAATATTTAAATTGTTGGATTTATTTTTTTAAAAACCACCCGTACGTCGCACGGGTATCAAAATCTAGTTATAGTATATATATTTACAATTATAATTTTTATATATAAGATGATATGCATAGTTTAGCTATCTTATCATAATTTCATATATGATTATTATTACTATATAAACATTTGTAAGATGATATGATCAATATCCTCATTTAATTGGTTAGGGGTGCTTAACAGGTCGTGTTCGTGGGTTGGCGGGTCAACCCAACCCGAACCTGAAAATTTGATCCGAACCCGAACCCGAAAATCATGTGAGACACATTAGCCCAAACATTGATCCGAACACGCCCCGGTTTGACCCGAATATGATTTGTTTATTTTTTATTTTTTTATTTTCTTATAACATATTAGTTCTCTAAAATTACAATCTAATACAAAAAATAAAAAAATATACGTAAAATAATTATATTTTAATTATAAAAAACCTTTGTGAATTTCTCTTTTTTAATTTTAACTCTGATAATATTTATAATATCAACTTAATTTATAACATAAAACACATATAAAAGTATACAATTTTAAATAAATAGGTTAAATGGGTCAACCCGCCAACCCGACAGGTTCGACCCGAACACGACCCGTTTAGCTAAATGGGTTGACGGGTTCGACTAGAACCCGTTTATACGAAACCCAAACCTACGAATTTCGGGTTTGGATCGTGTAATGTTTCTGGGTCGTGTAAAAAATTCACACCTCTAAATTGGTACACGTTAGAGTTGTTTATGGTTTGGTTTCAAATTGTGAAACCTTCCAAACCGTTACATATACTTTGGTTTGGTTCGGTTCGGTTTAAACTTCAACGGTTTGGTTTTGGTTTTCAATATTCAAAAAACCGTAACGAATGGTTTTTGAAGAGTTTTTTTGCATTTCGAGACATGTATTTGAGTAGTTTGTTTTATTCAAATGTTGGGCTTAGAGCTTTAGAGAAGTGATTCAGAATTTCAGATGCTTGTCTTTTAAGCCCAAAATCAAAATCACCATTTGAATTTTTCAAATTTTAGCCACCAATATTAGAATAGTGAGCTTTCGGTTTTTTAGTGTGGCCACTAAACTTTTATTTGACATGAATTATTAAGTTTTATATTTTTGAAGTGTAGGCACGGAAGTTTTAGAATATTAGATATACACAATTATGCAACTAGTAAACTTTTGGTCAATTATGTAACTAGGAATAGTAAACTTTTGGTTTTTTCAATTTTGCCCACCAACATTAGAGTAGTGAGCTTTTGTATTTTTTTTTAATTTGACCACTAAACTTTTATCTTTATATATTAGACATTAGAGTAGTTAGCTTTTGATTTTTTTTTAATTTGGCCACTAAACTTTTATTTTTATATATTAGACACTAATTATTACGTTTCTATATTTTGAAGTCTAGACACGAAAATTTTAGTTTTTAGATATTAAACACATGAAGTAGAATAGTTAAATTCTTATTATTTTGAAGTTTGGCCACTTCTTTGAACTTTTAGAGATACCAATTTACAACGATCCGAATTTTGATATTTTCGACTTTGGCTACAGAACTTTTATTTTGAAGAGTGGACACCCCAAATCTTTTAATTATGATAGACCGGTTTAGTCTAATTCATTATAGATGTTAAAGCATGAAGATCCAATCTTGTGGCTCCCTCTTTTTTAAATGTTTTAAATGTGTTCAAAGATTTTTTTCTTTTATAGATATTATTTCTTATTTTTTAACTTTTGAAGTGTGTGCTTGATATAGAGTACGTTTAAGACATGTATGTGTCGGTTTAACATTAACACATGATGATTTCCGCCGCAAAACATGTTTGATATAGAGTACATTTAAGACATGTATGTGTTGGTTTAGCATTAATACACGATGATTTCCGCCGCAAAGAGTAAGGATCATACCCACTAGTTTGTATAAAGTTGAAATTGAAATAGTGCACAAATTTGGGTTCCGGCCCAAACAAAATCCGGGTTCAAAACTGTTTGGATTTAATCTGTGGTGGTCAAATCTGTTTTTTTTATTATTATTACTTTTTTTTTATCAAACCAGACTGGGTTCAAAACCGGTTCTTTGAGAGGAGTTTCACCGAGTTTTTGAGTATACCCCAAACTTTTAGATTGTACTTTAAGACAGCAACTCAAAAAATTTCTTGATTTCCATCTTGTAGTATATTTTTAAAGAATACTATGGTAATTCCTAAATGATTGATAAGAGAAGACAGAGAAATGTAAGGAAAGGAATACAATTTAGTAAATTATCATTAAGAAAAATATAAAGGGTATTTAAGAACATGGAACATCACTATGAATCTAATCTAACAACCGATATTTGAATTGGACATAAACCTACCATGGGACAATGCCTTGACCTACTCACTTGACTTTTTTGCGCCATCATTTGATTAAGGAAAAAAAGAAGAAATTTAAGTGCCAAGACCATTAACCTTTTTAAGGGTATGTAAATTATAAAAGTATAAAAATTATAAAATTACTCAGTTTGAAATATCCTTGTGCTTCTTGGTGTACACAATTCACCTATATAACAAAATAGAACTTGCAATTTTATGCTTTTGTGCTGTTGATAAGCTGAGGAAGAGGATGGGGTTCAAGTTGTTATTTTAGTCACAGTTTGGTGGCTATGGTCAATGGTGTGAGCGTAATAATTCACGGTTTAATGGGGCAAGGCCTTCCGTGGATAGCATTATGTGAAGCATAAAGACGTCGAGTTTCTTGTGCGTGTAAAAAAGTGAAGTTGGAGCGGCCAAGATGGTGCAGATTTGAGCTTGGATGATGGTCTGTGTGGCAATGTTTTAAAAACCGGTTTTTTAGTTGAACCGGAAAACCTTTCGGGACCGGTTCGACCGGTCGGACCGGTTAGACCGGGTGGTTGAACCGGTTAGGGGATTTATATATATATTTTTATAAATATGCTAATAAACTTGTACACCCCAACAAAAGTAGTTAAAATACAATTATAATCCACTCAAAAATAATATCAAATATGTATTTCATAAGAAAATATAAGTTTTAAACTTTAAAAAATAATTAAAAAAAAGTTTAAAAAAATAAAAAATAAATAAAATAAATCAGAAAACCGGTTGAACCTTACCGGTTGAACCGGAAAAAACCGGACAAAACCGGAAAACCGGCCGGTCTAACCCGGTCCGGTTAAACCCATAAAACCAGATGTTAAAAAACCGGCTAGGTGGCCGGGTGACGGTTGAACCGGTCGAACCGGCCGGTTCGAACCGGTTTTTAAAACCTTGCTGTGTGGTGCGATGCTTGTTTCTGTGATTTGCTTGCTTTTTTCGGTTTTGTTGCTTTGATGTTTTGAGCTAGTTTCTTTTTTCTAGTTTGTTTGTTTCGAGTTCTGTGACTGTAACGTTTTGGTGGACTTTTGTTTTTTTTTGGTGTTTGGCGTTAATTTTAGACGCTTGCTAGCCTCGCATATAATATTTCACCGTTTAAAAAAAAAGATTGATCATGATTGTTATAATTAGAAAGCAGACACGTTTCGATGTGCAATCAACTCATTAGGTGGGAGTGGACAATTGAAAGTTGTAACGTGATTATGGATGTTGATGTGTAAAGAATCAAACAAAAAGCTAGAAGAATGACAGAATGAGTGAGCTCCACCTTATTAAATCCTCATACATCACATTCATACTTCTCCAACCTCATTTCTAATCAATCCATAAACTAATTGTAGCCACCACATACATTCAATCATCCAAAATAATTAATATAATTCTACTAATCTTTTTTTTAACGGCCAAATCCGGAAAACCCGGGACTATTTACACCAGTTGAGCTCATTCCAGGGAAAATCCACATCCGCGAGCGGCCGGTGGAAACCTGGGAGCTCAGGGATCGAACTTGTACCCCAGTCTCCCTCATCGCCAATGCCCTTCCAAAATGCTGCCTGTAAGAATGACCTGTGTCTAGTAGACCACTTCCCACTACACCACAATGGAAGTTGCAATTCTACTAATCACCATTGGGGTTGTGGCTATTATTTCTGACGTCTCAAGTTCAAATTCAAACCTAGAAACACAGAATTGCATTAATTACGTTACCAAGTTTCATGTCACAACTAAATCAATCAAAATGAAGGAGAAGATACACAAACATGACATGATTCAATACTTCGTCAGTGGCTAAACTAATAAAGGTCCAGGGTTGGCACGTGCCACCCCTAAAACTCGTATACGAGATAAAAAAAATTTTGAATTTTTAATATTATTTTTATGTACTTGTGCTACCCCTAAAAAAAATTGTAAGTGTGCTACTCCTTAAGAAAATTTCTAGCCCCCCCCCCCCCCCCCCCCCGGTCTCGTGTTCACAGGTTACCTAGTTAAAACCCAACATGAACACAAATCTAAAAAGTCATATGATGCTAGACCGGTTTAAAAATTCAAAAGTTGTAGTTAGAATAATCAGCACCCATAGCTTATAATTGATTTCCATTATTCGGTGGAGATAACTTTCTTTCTTTTTGGTATTCTTGTATCCATTTTTTTAAACAAAAGTCAGATAATAATGCAAACATCTGTTAAGGATCTTAGTGCTTCTTCAAAAAGGCGTTGATTACTCATCCTAATTTCACTCAATTATTACATAGAGCGCGCAATATAACTTTACTTAATTTTTGGAATGCTAAATCCGAGCCACTGTAACCTCATACGCTTCTATTTACGTACTTAATCACATCAGTATCACCGCCATAACACACAGACCACTACCACCTTTTTTTTTGAACGGCAAAATATTATTAAACGAGCTACACTAGCAAGACCGCTAGCGGCCCCAAAAGAACAACAACGTTACAAAGTAAATGAAGACCAATCCAACCAATTAACGGATCCACCTGGTTACCATTGATCATGAGCCTAGTGCACTCACCTGGTCCACTCACTTTAAAACCATGATAATGACACTTTATGCATGCCTCATAATATATATATCTTAACACTTAACACCAACTAATACCACTATAATCTCATACTTACACTCATCCCTTTATGTTCTCCACCAGTAGTTTCAAAAACAGCCAGCAGACTCTCAGAAGATGAAGCCAATCAATATTATCCTGATGGCGGTACTCGCCGCGTTCTGCTACCGTTATGTGGCGGCAGACCCGAAACACCACCGGAAGACGTATATTGTCCACATGGACAGATCCGCTAAACCATCGGTGTTTTTCGACCACCAGGAATGGTACGAAACGTCCATGAGATCAATATCCGAGTCCACATATATGTTGTATGCTTACGAGAAGGTTATGCACGGGTTTTCCACAAGGCTAACCGCCGAGGAAGCTGGTTTACTTGAGAAGCAGCACGGGGTTATCTCGGTTCAGGAAGAGGTGATATACGAGCTTCATACAACTCGATCACCCGAGTTTCTTGGCCTGGAAAGGAGTGACATGATGCTTTACGAGTCGGGATCAGGTACCGATGTCATCATCGGAGTGGTGGACACGGGTGTGTGGCCCGGAAGTAAGAGTTTACACGATACGGGTTTTGGACCGGTTCCTAGTTTCTGGAGGGGCGAGTGTGAGAGCGGTACGGGGTTTAACGTAACGAGCTGTAACAACAAACTGATTGGTGCGCGGTCTTTTTCGAGAGCATATGAAGCGACTTACGGGCCAATCGATGAAAGTGTCGAATCGAAGTCTCCTTTAGACGATGATGGACACGGAACCCATACGTCAACTACGGCAGCGGGGTCTGCAGTCATCGGAGCAAGTCTTTTGGGTTTCGCAAAAGGGAAAGCTCGTGGGATGGCCCCGCATGCCAGGCTGGCGGTTTATAAAGCGTGCTGGCGCGGTGGATGTTTCGGTAGTGACATATTAGCCGCAATAGAGAAGGCGATCACGGATGGTGTTCATGTATTATCACTCTCGATAGGAGGTACGCTTTCGGATTACCCCAGTGATGTTGTAGCTTACGGGTCGTTTAAAGCTGCGTCCCATGGAATATTCGTATCGTGCTCGGCTGGCAACAGCGGGCCCACGCCTCTAAGCCTGTCAAACGTCGCCCCATGGATAGCTACAGTAGGAGCAGGAACGCTAGACCGTGATTTCCCGGCTTATGTTACCCTCGGAAACGGAAAGAAACTATATGGTGTATCACTTTACAGCGGAAAACCGCTACCCAGGTCGATGATTCCACTTGTTTTAGCTGGTAAGATCAGTAACACGACAACTGGTAATCTATGTGTACCGGGTTCGTTGCCACAGGAGCGTGTTACTGGGAAAATTGTGTTCTGTGAACGCGGGTTGAATTCCCGGGCGCAAAAGGGGATGGTGGTGAAGGCGGCTGGCGGTTTAGGAATGATATTAGCCAACACCGATACGTTTGGCGAAGAACTGGTGGCGGACACCCATCTCATACCAAGCTCCGCCATCGGTCAAAGAGCTGGCGATGAGATAAAAAGATACATAGCCTCGGATCATAATCCAACGGCTACGATTACATCCGGAGGAACTCAATTAGGCATCATTCCATCACCGGTACTTGCAGCATTCAGTTCCCGTGGTCCGAACCCACTCACACCAGAAATACTCAAACCTGATTTCATAGCACCAGGGGTGAATATCTTAGCCGGTTGGACCAATAAAGTAGGTCCCACAGGGTTAACCGAAGACCCACGACGTGTGGAATTTAACATCGTGTCTGGAACCTCGATGTCCTGCCCACACGTGAGCGGGTTAGCCGCACTACTCAAGGAGGCTCACCCGGAATGGAGCCCAGCGGCTATAAAATCAGCACTTATGACCACAGCATATAGCACATACAAAAACGGAGAAGGGCTGAAGGATGTGGCAACCGGGATGCCATCAACACCGTTCGATCACGGTTCAGGACAGGTGGACCCCGTTTCGGCCCTTGATCCCGGTCTAGTCTATGACGCCTCTGCTGACGATTACCTGAGCTTCCTTTGTGCTTTGAACTACAGTTCTGCTTCTATTAAAATGTTTACAGGTGGAAGTTCCACTTGTAGAGTGGGAAAGAATTACAGGGTGGAAGATCTTAACTACCCGTCGTTTTCCGTTCCTTTGATGACGGCTTCAGGGGAAGGTGGTGGAAGCAGTGCAGCAAAAATCATCAAGTACACAAGGAGTTTGACAAATGTGGGCCCACCGGAAACTTACAAGGTTTCGATATCGTCAAATACAAGGGCTGTGAAGATCAAAGTTGAGCCTGAAGAGCTAACATTTAGTGAGAAAAATGAGAAAAAGGTGTATACTGTGACGTTTACTGCTAGTTCCATGGAATCAGGGACTATCAGTTCTGGTCGTCTGGTATGGTCGGGTGGAAAGTATGTTGTAAGCAGTCCGATAGCTTTTAGCTGGGTATGATTACTGCATAAGAAGATTGTGATATTGCATAGATAAAGCACTGTAAATTACTTGTTGTTATTGCACAAATCTGTAACCTTTTCTTCTTGATATACAAGTAAAGAAGATTACTGTACCATAGTTATTTGTAAATAATATAAGATAGAATAACAATATTGTGTAATGCTTGTTTATGATATATCTTAACTGCAGATACTAAAAAAATGTAAATCCGTATACAACAAACTTCAAAAGGAAACATCTTTGGAACTGTCAATTGCTGCAGCTAAACAACTAGTTACCATATATAAAGACATCTTACAGATTTATTTTGACATTTTATAATGTTCACCACATTAAGTAAGCTCTCAAACACAAAGATTCAATGAAACATGAAGAAGCTAGAGCAAGGCCTAATTGGCTAATTGTAAATGAAATAATGAATTAAACTATTAAGTATCATAAAGTGTGTCATAAAGGCCCTTATGCCTACATCCGAATTGCTTCTGGAGTGCGATTATCTGAAGTGTAATAAGGGATTAAGGTCTAAGAGATGCCTTGATAAGTTCAAAAATTTCTAATATAGTGAAAGCTTTGGATGATAGGTAACATCTTAAGATTTCAAATGTCAAAGGACATTCCATCAACAACCAAACACATTTCATTTTTCATCACTTTGGGTGATTAATCAGACAACTAAACTGTATAATAATAGATCAATCCTGATTTCTTTGGGAAAACAAATAAAGTAAAATCTCACTCATAGCAGGGTTATTAGCAGGGATGGGATTGGGTGATTTCATTGTGACAATGAAATGGGAAACTATGCTTCTATCTAAGACATCAAGCTAACAATCAAACTTAAGGATATCCGCTTGATTAATAGGAATAGATGCTAGATGATGGTCATTGTTTGGCACAAATACTCTAATTAACAAGAAAAATACTAATAAGAAAGAGTCAGAAGATTTCATAGCTAAAAACATGATCAGATGAACAATTTTAGGTCATGATTTCATCATGAGACACGTAGTATTAGGTGCAATATATATATTCAAACCATAAGATAACTGTAAAACTTTTCTTGCCATAATGCTTCCACTAACAAAGGCTTTGCAACAAAGTGATTCCTAATTTTAATCTAAAGTGAGGGCTTATCCAATCATCAACCCTTTTTTCTTCAATTATTGGAAGATAAGAGCACAAACAACAATATCAAATATTATCTTTTGAACCTGTATGTTGCACATCCCTATGTGTACCTCACAATCTTATCAATTTTAATACAAGATACAAACAGGCATGCTGATACCTAGGGCTTCTATCTATCTGTTTTCATAATAAATCAGATGATTTGCACATGCCAGAATCATTTTTTTTCTTCATTTTGCTATTAATTTGAGTAACAAAATTAACATAAAAAGGCTGATGATGATGCTGATAAGATTAATAGCCTGGAAATTAAACAGGTAGCAATTGATGATCCAAAACTAATCTGATCCAAGAGCATATGACGACAATTAGTACAAGGGCGTGGAGAAGAATGTGGTTGAAGAAGATGGGAATTACCTGTGAATGCGTTTTGGTAGCCAGAATTAATGGCGGATTAGAAGGTAACTAACATCGAGGAAGAGGTTCATCACAACTCCTGAATTCTGGATGAACAACATGAAAGAAGATAAATCACTTTATTTTACCATCACCAATATCTTTAAATTTATTCACCGTTTTAACTTTTTTCACAGTTTCAGGTTGATTTATCATGTTGTTTTACTTGATAGGGAGTATTTTCAAATCTCAATCAAAGAACATGAAATTCGGTTCGATTTGAAAATGAACAGATTGAAATTTCATATTTGAATTCGATTCGATTCGACGTCTATTATCGAATTGAATTAAAACGAGATGTTTACCATCCTGCGTGTTGCTGCGGGGTTGAATTTGTATGCTGAACGAAAGTTAAAAAGTTAAGGGGTATAAAACGTAAAAGTCTAAAAGTCTCGTAGTGAAAGTATAAAACTATAAAAGTATACTAAAAACGAAAGTAGAAAAGTTAAAAGTTTCGTGGCCAAAGTAGAAGACAACAAAACTTAAAACACAAAAAAAAACTTTAAAAGTTAGAGGGTTAAAAAGTTAAGGGGTATAAAACGTAAAAGTCTAAAAGTCTAGTGGTGAAAGTATAAAACTATAAAAGTATACTAAAAATGAAAGTAGAAAAATTAAAAGTTTCGTGGCCAAAGTAGAATAAAACAAAAAAAAAACTTTAAAAGTTAGATGGTAGAAAACGTAAAAGTATGAAACATATGTGACTAAACTATGAAAACCAAAATTTACTATTTCATTAAAAAAAAGAGCAGTGTAAAAGTTTAAGGGGTGGAAACTGTCAAACACTCAAACTACTATGGCCAAACCAAGAGAAAGGAAAAATCCACTATTCATTTCTCAAATTTCATTGTGACCCGTCCGCGCGTTGCGATGGACCTGCAATAACAGTGTCCTTCAGTTTTATTTTATCTTGTGACCCACCTTCGCTTCACAACATGCCACCCATTTACCCGTCAGTTTAAGTAAAATACGTTTAAAAAAACGAAAGTTAAAAAGTTAAGGGTATAAAATGTAAAAGTCCAATAGTCTCGTGGTGAAAGTATATAACTATAAAAGTATACTAAAAACGAAAATAGAAAAGTTAAAAGTTTAGTGGCTAAAGTAGAAGACCACAAAACTTAAAACCAAAAAAAACTTTAAAAGTTAGGGGGTAGAAAACGTAAAAGTATGAAACATATGTGGCTAAACTATGAAAACCTAAAGTTTACTATTTCGTTAGAAAAAAACAAAGTGTTAAAGTTTAGGGTAGAAAATGTCAATATGCCAAAATCTCGTGGCCAAACCAAGAAAAAGAAAAAAATTAGAGGACAAAAACAAAGTGTTAAAGTTTAGGATATAAATTGTCAATATGCCAAAATCTCGTGGCCAAACTAAAAAAAAGAAAAAAGATTACTATTCATTTCTCAATTTTCATTGTATTATATATAAATTTGAGATTTTCAATTCAATTTGATTCGAAATAGAAATAATTATATATTTAAAAATATATATATACATATGTATATTTATATATAAATATAAATTCATAAAAATATTTTGATTTAGTTTAACTTATTATAGTTCATGTTCTATTTCAAAAGTTTTAAAATTTTAAATCTGTAAAATACACCTTGAAAGTTGAAATGTTTCCTCATATTCACGACTCCATTTTCTCAGTAAATTTTAAATTTTAAATTTTAAATCTTTTGGATGTCTATTAGTTTTATACTTATATAGATTTGTATTTATTTACCATAATAATTTAAATTTTTAGTAGTTTTGAAAATAAAATTAAAATATGTTTTTTGGTTCAATTCAAAATGAGTTTATTCGGATTCGATTCGTATTCGTTTTGAATTCGAATCGAATCAGATTTCGAATTTGATTTTTATTTCGAATTGGAATTCGATTTGATTCGACGGATCCTTTTCGAAACCGAATCGAATTTCGAATCCAGGTTTTAAAAATTAAAATTTGAATAATTCGATTCAAACTACTCGAGTATTCGAAATTCGATTCGTTAAACATCCATAAATTTGACTCTTTAACGACAAATAGGCCTTTCGTTTTTTTCTATGATGAAATATCTATTTGTCATCACATTTAATATCAAAAGTATTTGACTCCTTGAAATTTCAAATGTTGCACTCATTTTTTTCTGTTTAATATTATTCTTAAATGGATAACTTGATTTCGAATCTCCTAATATTTTGAGATTAGATTACACCAAAGAATTGTTCATTTGATTTGGGTTAAATATTTTAATCCCTTCCTTTCATCCACAAATTCACATGCATTCATGAATGTTATTCTTCTTTTCTTAATAAAGTCTACATCGCTTCTTTTCCCTTATTAAACTACCCCTCACATCAAAATCAATAGGTTTTCTCTCTTTATACGATTAGAATGTTGCCGGGACGAACTGCCACCATTTTGATTGTGTGCAAAAACAGGGGAGGTAGAAGAGAGGGCTGTATGAAGCTAAAAGTGGATAAAAGAAACTTAACCACTTTTCACAAGAACCAGAAGAAACATGTTAATTGACTCTTTTGTCGCTTTTAGCTTCGGCTACAGCTCTCTCTCCTACAACTTTGTTGTCATCTACGCCAGTTTATTTTTTAGTAAGTTCAATTTAGAGCAGATCACCTGACTGGTCATTGGTCATTTAAAGATAACCGATAAACATAGAAAACAAACCATCCTAAAATATCATAAAAGTCAATAAGTCATACGTTGGTAGGTTATTAAGATAAAAGAAAATTTCAACATGGGTTCTATTGCATAGCTTCGTTCCTTGTGAACCTCAATAAGGATCAGCATTTTTATATTCTTAAGTTGTTCAATTTTAATTTTTAACTACAAATATATTAGTTAGCATGAGTTTTTGTTTAAGAAAATTGATGATTGACGGTTGAGAATTGAGATTGATGGTGGATCGGTAGTTTGTAGGTAGGGGTGTCGTTTTTATCTGAACACACCCTACCCGAATTATTTGAACCCGAATTACACTTAAATCTTAACTCGTATTAATCAAATGGATCGGTAATAGGGTTATGTTTAAGGTATTTCGGGTCAACCCAAATAACCCGATTACCCTTTGTGTGATTTCAAATCCTTAGTAGATATTTCTATCTTGAAATTAATACTTGATTATTCCCTATCCATTCTTTTTTTTCCTTCTATATTTTGTTTCTAATTCATGTAAGAAATATAAAGTGATGTAGTTGTTAAATTTTGTTATATTATATAAGTGGAAAAAATAGTTAAAGTATATCCTAAAGTTTATATTTTTTGCAATTCTTGAACATTTATTATATTTTCTTTAAAATTTTCATATACATTGATGTAATTCTTGTTTATTTAACCCAAATAACTTAATCTGAATCAACCTGTTACCTAAAACCGAACAACTTGGGGTCAATTAGAGTCGGGTTATGAGTTGGATTCCAATTATAAAAAACCCAACCCGTTTAACCCGAAGACAAAACCCGATCAACACCCCTTTATAGCCCTGTAGGTGATAACAAAAATATCTTAGTATGTTAGTTATCTATATTGGTTTTATTATTTGGACATTAATTTGAATTTTAAAATGTTTAAAAACTAAAGATGAGTTACGGTTGATATTTAGTTATTTGATGACATATTAGGTTATAGGATATGGATCTTGGATCCTAAGAAAACTTCAATTCATAAAACTCATTTCGAGTTTTTTTCTTTTATTGTTTTTAATTGAAAGTTTAACAATGTAAGTGGTTTGTGCGAAGATACGAAGTAATCAGGAGCTTCACATGTATTTTACAAAATGGTAAAATTGTTCGTGTGCGTATAAGTCAAGAATTACGCAAGTTAGATGATAATAATGCAACTTATATTGATAATCACGTAAATTATACGTTTATAATTACGCAACCTATATGTTTATTATTACAAACAGATATCAATACAATAATTATGCAAGTTACAAGGATAATAACGTAAGTTATATGGATAATCAAGCAATTTATATAAATAATTACGCAGAGATAATCACTTAAGACCGCAATTTATACAAGAGCACACATACGAATATTATAAAAAAGTTATTTAAAAATATATATGTATATATATGGCAATACTACATTCAAATAAAATAGGATAAAATGTTCGATTCTATGGTGCAATTTTCAAAAAAAATATGACATCATATAAAAAGTTATAGGTGTTTAAAAAATTGAGAGAAACTTTAAAAAGTTAACAATGATAGGTTATACCAATTTTACCCCTGACATTTTTTCATGCTTAAATTTTCATTCTTTAGATCATTAAGACCATTGATTTTCAGATCATTGATTTCCCATATCAATGGTCCAGAATCATTCTTTTACTTCGCATAAAATAAGCCTTTGTATTTGATCCTTCATCTAATAATGGAACTCAACGCCTTTTAATTTTAAGAGTTATCTAGTACCTTTTTTATACATCGCTTAATTCATTACTTTTCCTTTTAAAAATCATGATAAAATCGAAATTCACCTTTTAACCTATTAAATCTCACGTCTCAGCTCTTAGTTGTTCATCCTCTCATCTTCAAATCCTAGAGGCTATTTTGCGTGTTCTTTGTGAATTCTCTCTTGAAGGCTAGAATAACTTTACGTTTTACACAAAGTGGGTACAATCAGGAGGAAAGGCTCTCATCGCCAAATTTTTTATCTCTTTTTATGTGTTCTTGATGCAAATCAGAAATATAAAAAAGTTAATCAATTATTAAACTATACAAAATTATTTAAAGAAAATAATTAATTATTACAAATCAATTAAAAGAGATTAACTAGGTATAATAATGTGTTTTTACTACTTATATATTTTTACCCCTAATGTACAAAAAATGATTAATAATGGGAAAAAAATGTTTTATTTGTTTTATCTAGAAAATGAGTTTTATCTAGAACCCTCCTGCATGTTATATCAGTTTTGTTGGAACCGCTTCGACCATTGCTCTTAAAGAAGTTCACCATAAATTCCATTAAACTTTGTCCCTCCATTTCAGGACATGTCCATGGCACTATTATCTCTTTGTCCCATCTTGACGTGAAAAAAATTTGAAATATGATTAAAAAAAGCAATTTTGAGTTTGCAAGTTACCAAAAAGTTGATTCTATGGTTGAACTATACCGAAATGATTATTGTGGATTAACCCGCACCTAATGGATCGTTTACAGATTGACCCCAACCAAAATGATTTTTGGGATGATTAAGAAAAACAATTTTGAGTTTGCAAGTTACCAAAAAGTTGATTCTATGGTTGAACTATACCGAAATGATTATTGTGGATTGACCCGTACCTAATGGATCGTTTACAGATTGACCCCAACCAAAATGCTTTTGGAACCAACATGTGAGCGAAATCGATATAAATTATGTATTGAAGTGTGTTTTGTTTGTCTACCAAAATATGAATTTTATTGGTAATTTTTATAAGTTTTAGTTTTTTTAATCAAATTCAACCATTCAACGGTCATATCATCCATAACGGCTACATCTCACATCGTAAGCCCATTCACACATGACAATCACGACACCTCTCATGTTGTGTCGGGTTGGTTTTCCATGATCGTGAATTGATGGGGTTCTCGCATTTATGTAGGATATCATCAAATTTTTCCATCCATTTTCTAAAAGTATGTAATCATTACTGAACTTTTAAATTTACACTTCTGAGTGTATAAAATTCTCAAAAAATATACAAATAAATTTACAATTCTGAGCGAAAAATCAGGAGGCTTGCCCCCCCCCCCCCCCCCCCCTAAAAGTTCTGCCTAAACATGTCACCTCCGAGCCTCCCACCACTACACACTCGGAGGGCCGAAATTCTTACATTAAAAAAAAATAAGAAAACGGCCATACGTTCAAAATAAGCCATGGGAGCAACCTTAGAGGTGCACAAAACGGTTATTTTTAGTAATCGATTTCGGTTACAAACCGGTTTCAGTTAGAAGAGTTGACCGGTTAAGGGTAAAGCGGTTCAGGTTGTAACCGGTTTTTGATAAAAAGTTGTCTAGCCATTGCTAACCGGTTTTTATACCTTTTTTTTGGGTAATCGGTCGGTAAAAGTCGGGTTTTGTAACCGGTTTGGAGCCAAAAAAGTATACCCTTTGTATAACCGTCGGTTCGGTTCGTAACCTAATCGGTTTTTGCTCTAACCGGTTTGTGTTTAAACCGGGACCAGTTTTTTTTGTCTCATCGGTTCTCAAACCGGTTTTTTGTTCATGTCCAAGCGACCTGGTCTTTGGAATGACAAGTCTGCTCGAAGAGGCTCACCAAAGTACGCGGGCTCGGGTCAGGTCGATGTTCCCTCGTGTCAAATTGGTTCAATCCGACCTTATCTCCACATACTCGGTTTGACCGCACACCTCTACGACGACAACGACACGGTAACCTTCCCCCCAAAGCCCGGTGGGTGACGACACCTCCACGCTACCTAAATTAAAAAAAAAAAAACTTCCATTTCCCCCAAATCTTCATCTTCATCTTAATCACCTGAAATATTAACCAAAACGGGTTAACTTTTCTCACCCACGGGTCTCAGATATTTTCAAGATTTTGTGTATTCCAATATCCATTCTTATTGATCTGATTTTGGAGCGACTGTTTATGAGTTTGGGTTTCTTCTTCACCATTGATTGATTTTGGGGCTTTTTGTTATTATTGTGTTGATTATACATCTTCGCTCCCAAATCGGCTAATTGATTGGAATCAAAAGACACCGAGGAGAGCTATGGCGTCGCATTTCGAACGGTGGGAGAAAGATCCGTTCTTTCCTGCTGCCGAAGAGGTTCAAGAATCCGCCGACAGGTATCGATTAGGGTTATTTTGATTTTTGCAGATCTGTGTTTATTTAATCGTTTCTGAGATCAATTACCTGTTTCCTGGTTGAAGGATGGAATCAACATACAGAACACTGATTCACGCATTGAAACAACCTTCTGTCTGGAAAACCGAAGAGCTTCGAAGGGATTTACGCACTGCCCTCGGCACTGCTAAATGGCAGGTGAATGATTGACAATTTGACACCATATTTAAGGATTGTATTATTATTATTAACTTCCTGTTTGGTGGACATAAATCTGTTGTGAATTATGATATTGATTGTTATTGTTGGGTTGAGTTTTTGCAGTTGGAGGAATTTGAAAGGGCTGTTGATGACAGTTACAGTGAATCTTCTTGCAGTGGTACTAAAACCAGACATGGTGAATTCATTAGTGCCATGGAGAGCCAAATTTCAAGAGTTGATAAGTGTTTAAACGAGTCAACGGTTGCCACGAAAAAGCCACCTCGTCCATGGGTTCGCCTAGATGAAGGAGAAAGCAAGGAGCTTGCATTGTTTCTTTCAGGAAAACCTGCAGAAACGAAGAATCGAGAATTGGCTGACCAGTCAACGACTGAAAACAAGTTTATTTCTAAGCATAGAAGGACATCAAGTGCTGGTGCTGCCGACATTGGTGCCTGGAATATCACGGTTGCTGCTGATGATGTTTCTCTTGGAAATGTTGATGGAAAAACAGAACAACCCCCTCGGAAAACACCTAGTTTTTCTGGGTTTTTAAACAACATGGAATTTGCATCTTGGTCGAAGAATGGTTACAGGAAACTGAAGCTTGCAGATCAGAAACTGCCCGAGACTCAGCCTGTGAGCAGAGTAAGTGTTGGATTTAAATGCAATTGTGTTCTTTCTTGATTGATATTGATAGTAATTTGTGATTCTCGAAAGGGTATAAACACGTGCTATGAAAGGAGTAAGAGCTGCCTTGAGAGTGATGATGATTGTTACCAGAAGCAACTTCATGGGTGGTATGGTGCTATACAAAGACAGCTTCAAAGATCACAGTATTATGTGCAGTATAATAGACAGACTCAAATGATATTTTGGGTGCTTGTTCTGATTTTCTTGTTTGGTGAGTTTTCTTTCCTTTTGACATAATTTGTTCATAGCATCTGTTTCTTTTACCAGATATGTATATAAACAAACTGGCCTTCATTTTGGTTGCAGCATTAGTAACTGTGCTTGTGATCTGAACTGGAGCTCCGGTCTTATATCCATTCTACTTCGGAGCCCCACGACAGCAATGAAGAACAATTATTTGCAGGCAAATTGATTGAGGCAAATTGAGCCAATCGTGTCTTTCAGTGGTCGGACTACGGGAGAAAACCGAGCTCTCTGACTCCTATTCAGATACAGATTTATATATGTTTTAATATTTTGTTATGTAAGGTGAGCTGTAGATTTTGAGGGTGAACATGTATGTTCTTTTAGCTGTAATTGTAGAATTTGTTCACTTGAAAATGGCCTTAGAATAACCAACAATTCTACTAAATATGGCATTATAATAACTTATAAGCTAATAATATAGAAAGGCCAGAGAGGCCAATGTTGAAGATTTTATTCCACCACTACAAATAGACTCACATTCTCAAACTGTTTAATGCATGTCAAGAATTCTTTTAGAATAAAAGAAACTAATTCTGCGAAAGCTCACGGCTACGCTTCGCAGCAGCAACAACTGCGTTCATTAAAATCCCACGAAAACCAGACTTCTCCAGCTCATGAACTCCGGCAATGGTGGTTCCGCCTGGTGAGGTTACATCATCTTTAAGCTGACCTGGATGCTTCCCCGTCTGAGTAGCCATAGATGCTGCTCCCAGAACCTGAAGCAATCAATACTTTATGATCACTGTGTTTTCTTTTTATGATCTTATAACATAATGAATGAAAGGTGTGATGGAAACAAACGTACAGTTTGAGAGGCTAAACCGAGTGCAAGTTCCCGTGGTAAACCTGCAGCTACAGCTCCATCAGCCAAAGCTTCGATTACCAAATATATATATGCTGGCCCGCTTCCACTGTAATTAGAAAGAACTTCAAGAAGTTAATAATCATATTATTCTTTTGGTGTTTGTATGAAATGAAAGAGATGTACCTCAAGCCAGTGACCGCATCAAACAGTTTCTCGTCAGCTTTCCAAGTCTTACCCACTGCTCCAAATAACCTGGCTATTATTTCACCATCTTCTTGTGTTGCACCTGCTCCCAAACTCATAACTGCACAGCATACTATGTTTTAGACAAAATTGAACATTTTTCAAATTATCTGAGAAATTGTAATCATGGACCCTTTAATTCATTTCATATTTAATGTTATGTTTCATACTACAAACCATATCTTTCTTTTAACATGTCGTCGATGTATATTACTGTTTACCTCCAAGTAAACCTAACTCATTATTTAAGCTTCTATGATTGCTACAACTTAAGTCGCTACCTCATGCTTGATAAAAGTTTTGGCATAAATAGAGCTGCTCATTGCAAATACATTTTATTCAGCCGAAAAACTGAGACAGCTTTAATGCACATGATAACTTGTAAAGAGTACCCCAAAGAAAAGACATTTTTTTGCACATTTCCAAGGTATGCATACATAACTTTAAGGTTATTTTGACTAACACAAAACATATATATTTTGTAGCATCATGACTAAAATCAAGAACTTTGAAAAGGTTGTTCGTTGTGTGTCGAGGAAAAGTTGGAGTGATCAAGGTTGTGGCATGAAATAATCAAGAATTCAGGTCCGTATTAGTTTAATATAAATGAGCCTCACAAACGATTTCCACTTGCATAAGCTATCACCTGTCGTGTAATTCTAAAGATTTTTGAGAATCTACCATGAAGATACATAAAACATAAAAAACTTCATCATTCCATGGGTTGAAACAGTGACGGAATCATCAGCCATAAACTCATTTCACTTAAAGATGAGTCTTTGTGATAAGGCATGTTTGAGTAAAATAAGCACTTTGCATGATATATACATAAGAAACAGAAGTTAAAACAGAAGCAAAATGAAACACACTTATTTTAGTACTCCCACTATAATTACAAAGGTAAAGCCAAATTACAACCTCAAAACCGGAACAGATGTCCCAAAAAGGTTACCATAATTGAACTTTTTAAATCACACAACACATTTAATCACTGATGCTTAGTTTCAGCAAGGTCATATTATACAACACGGGAAAGATGTTATGATTGAAATAGGTTTTGTGTCCCCAAGGGAATAGTTTAGTGGTAAAATGGTGACTCCTCAACCAAAAGGTCATGGGTTCAAATCCTACAAAGTGGTGCAGGTGTGGAGATTTAGCTGTTAAAAAAAAGGTTTTGTAAACCAATTAAGCAAAAGTGCTATTAAACTCACAATGTTGTGTGTTTATATTTGAGTCAAAATTGTTATATACATCCACAAAACAACATGATCAAATAAATTAAAATATTAAAAACATAAAAAGCAAAAATAAGAAAACACATACCGGATGCTCCTGCACCTACAGCAGAAGGGGTATTTGGCATTACCCTTATGAAGCGATCATGACCAGCCCACTCCTACATCATAAAAAACACTACTAAAAATAGTTCTGAAGATTATAATTGAATATAGAGCATTATTAACACATCATGCCATAAACTTCAGTAACAAATACGATTTCTTCTGAACATTTGAAATAGTTGTGGAGATTATAACCAAATTTAAACACAGTGGTAATAGATCACATAATAGCAACCAGTTATCATAGATTCAATAATGATAATCACAAGAAAAGAACAGTAGTCAAACCTGAAGGTCTTTCAATTTGACACCAGCCGCTACCGAGACCAGAAGCTTTTTCTCAGATAGGACTGGTCTCAGCTGCAAAATAGCATCTTTAACTGCAGCAAAAAAAAAAAAAAAAAAAATTCAATTTTAAACTGAGACAGTTTATGAGTGAGCTCTGTAGATTTCCATTGGTTTAAAGAGCAGGGAAGAATATACAGCTCATTTCAATATGACACAGTTAGGTAACTGCCCGTCAGTTATTGCATATACTCTTAAAGTTAAATTTCAGCGGTAAGGTTAATCATTTGCTAAGAACTAACTTATTTTATTATCTCTGTGAGTTTAGGAAGTAGGTCCAGCAATGTAAAAGGTAACAGAGTAATGCACTTACAGGCTACTGTGTTCCCACCATCATTAATACAAAATCTTGGCTTCACCACCATCTATAGCTGAATAGTTTCAACATAGCAAAGTTGCCCAAAATCAACAATTTTTAAAAGCAAGTTTTCACATTATAGCTATTTATCAGACGTTACTCTACTCTCTTAAAAATGTGTTATGCTGTGGAGGTTGTGTAAATGTGTTTTAGATGGCATTTTCCTTGATAATATTGACCAAAAGTTCATGGAGATAGAAGTAATATAGAACAGCACAGGTCAAATAAGAACACTTGTAAATAGTAAAATATAGAAAAATAGAATAAAAATGCTGATAGAAGTTCTCATCAAGCTGTTTAAGGTAGCTTGAGGTCTCCATATGCAAATATTATTTAGCACTAGAATTGCTATATAACAACATAAATGGAGAAGGCATGAAAATCATGGAATTACCAACTTGGGGCTTGACAGAGAAGATCACCACATCACAGTTTTCAACAACCTGAAAGGATGTAGACAAGACTGAATCAATAAACACTCAAAGGTGTATAAGCATACATAGGAACAGAAAAGCCTGATAAAAATTATATTCCTGTTCTTATAAACTCAAATTAGACTCATTATATGTTTTCAGTTCATATTTATACATGAACGTGAACTTAAACTCCCTTTTTGATGATTTGATCTAAGCATAACAAATAGCCACTTCGATTTTAAATAAGTCTTTGAGTTGCGTGATTCACTTTCCATCATAATAACAGTATACAATTTAATCTCTAGTAGTTAGATCATGAACCAAAATGGTTGAGCTGATGATCTTTAACCTTTTTCATTATTGAATTCGATAATTACTGACTTAATCAATTTCGCTAACCATCTATTCCTGGCGATTACTTGCTTATAATTGGCATGAACAAAACGAGATTTCCCCCGAAAAAACACCAGCACATCGAACTAAAATTCGTAAAAATCACCAGTACGCTGATTCATTTTCAGAAGTCCTTTACACGTTCTACAAATAACAGTTACGGATCAAAACAAACTATCAGTAAACCTGATTGTTGTGTTCGGCAACACTGACGCCGATGGATTCGAAAGCGGCACGGCGAGCTCCTTTATGAGCAGTTTGAATACGAGAAGCAGGGAGAACGCCGGATTTGACGACGCCTTTGGCTATACTCTCCGCCATTTTACCAGCACCGATGAACCCTAGCTTGTACGTATCAGCAGGAATAGGTTGGACCGCAGACATTGTTGATGAATCGAAAACCTTCTAGCAACAGCTGATTGAAGACTCGAGTGGAAGGAAGAGTCGGATCAGTGGGTTTGATAATGCGAAAACAGAGAGTGTTAACGAGTTCTTCGATAGCCCCACAGTAATCGGAGATTAGTAACCTAACTGCTTAACGGCTGAAGGATAGCCATTTGGACATGGGCCGGGCCGGGCCGGGTCGGTCTGGTCCAGTGTTACTGCCTTTACTGGGTTAGATAGTTCTAGGCTTCTAGCACGTGTCAGGTGTAAAGGCATATTATCTTTTGGTTATGGTTATGGGTCCTACTCGTGTGGTATGTAACTATCTAACGGGATGTTTGGTATACGTTTTAATAAGGTCTAAATGATAAATTGTCTGAATCGCACAGATTCAGACTGTTTGTTTGGAACCTCTGAATGGTAAAAACGTCTAAATCGCTAAAAGATTTACCTTAAAAAATGTCTTATTCATCAAGCCTTCTACACAAGTCTTTACCATCCAGACAATTATTCATTCAGCACCTAATGAAACAGATTGAACCAAAGTGTTCATTCAGGCAACAAAAGACATTTGTTTCAATGTTATAATGTTATGAGGTGATGATGAAAAAATATGCGTAATGAAGACGATTCCTATGTTTATTTGTCACATGACCCATTATTGGATTGAGATGATAAGACGAAATTGAAGGTGGCTAGAAGGAAGGTCAACAAGAAAGAAGACATGATAAGAAAAAACATAGAATGAGAAAAGAAAGTCGATAAGAAGGAAGATGGACGTACATGAATGATCGTAGAGAAGGGGCCGAGCAAGAAAAATAAAAATAACTCTATAACTATTGAACATGTGAAGTAAAGATTTTTTGTCATGGAAAAATGAAATAGGAAAAACGAAAAGTCTATTTTGCCAAAGGATAAAGATTTTTTTTTATTTTTTTTTTTGTTTTAACTCTTTTTTCATCATGGGAAAATAAAAGAGGGGAAAAAACTATTTTATGCTTATGTACGATTTTTTAAGAATTTCTAATATTATAGATTTAGGGAATAATAATTAAGTATAAAACCTAAAGGTTAGTATATATATAGATAATGGAAACTCTAATTTATTAAGAAAAAATATCAAATTAGAGATTTTGACCTAACAAATTGGTAAGATAAACATTGACTTATAATTTTTTTTTTTTTTGTAAATATAGATATTCAAACCGACCAATCCCAATTCAACTAAGAGTAAATTACTGTTTACGTTCTGTGATTTGCACCAAATAACTATTTACGTTCTAAAGTTTCAATTTTAACAATCCTGTCCTTGTAGTTTCCGAATTGTATCCAATCAAGTCCCAAACGCTAACACCGTTAAAATTTTCTACCAAAATACCCTTTATCTAAAAATAACCTTAAAACCCATCTTCTTCTCAATGGAACCCTAACCTATCGTCCTCCACCGCCATAATTCTCCACGGCCTCCGCCATAAAAATCGCCGGCTAATCAGAACAGCGCCACAGTCGGAAGAAATCGCCACCATCTTCGTTGCCACTCCCTTGTTTCTCATTTCCCCCTTTTTCACCATCTTCGAACACATGAAACCTGCAAATCGATGAATCCCACAGTTCTGAAGAATAAACCATGGCCGAAAACCTGCAAATCGATGAATCCCCCAAATCGATGTTTTTACTTTTACCCCCCCCCCCCCCGCGGGCCCTGTTATTGAATGCCCCAAATCGATGCAGTTGAGGAACACATTTTAGCGGAGACTGAGGCAAAAACTTGGCCAGGAACATGATTTCAGTTGGAGGAGGCTAGATTGCAAGAGGCGGCGAGAATTTCTGATGTTTGTCGCCGGTGGTGTGAAACAGATGGCAACGATGATGATGACGATCGGCTGCTGTGAAGGTCGCCGGTGTTTGGGGTCGGCTGATGTGAAGGTCGCCGGTGGTTGCAGTTCGATGGTGGGGTTTGTTGGCGGTGGTTCCAGTTCAGACGAGGGTCGTTTAGGTTTTCTTTTTTTAAGTTTAAAGAAGAACTAAAGAGTACGGGTAGTTGGGTCATTTCACTAAAACTTAACAGAAAATTTTAACGGTGTTAACGTTTGGGACTTGATTGGATACAATTCGGAAACCACAGGGACAAGATTGTTAAAATTGAAACTTTAGAACGTAAATGGTTATTTGATGCAAACCACAGGGACGTAAATAGTAATTAACTCTTCAACTAATAAGCATTGTTGGCTATGACGCTAGAATTCAATCTTAACACAAAAACATCATAAAGAACACAAGATCCACGAAGACAAACCGATCAAAATAATATATGTGTTATCAGTTAGGACTCAGCCTTTACTTTTAATCTGATGTCTATAATTATATTCTTGTTTTTAATCAATTGACTAGTATTCAACCCTTCTTTTCAATTTGTCGGTTATGATTCAACCCTTTGCATTTAATCCATCAACTAGGATTTAACCCTTATTTTAATCCATCCATTATGATTCAACCGTTGCTTTAATACTAATATTAAACATATTTACATCTTAACTAAAATACTACTCAACGTATGAAACTAGTTAGCTTTACAACTCAACCCAAAATCTAACGTTCTTTGGCGTCAAATTCTTATCGAGTTTGACATGTGGATAATCCTCGTGAATCCTCACCAACTTCATGAGAGTGGAATCCAATTCATGACTTCATTTTTTACTTTTTGTTCTTCTTAAAATAAAAGGAACCCGAGTCTTATAAAATACATCATTTAATAATTATATTTTTTACATTTCTTTTTGAACGGTGAATTTTTTTATATAAAACTAGTGAGAAGCTAGGGAAGTACAAAAGCGAACAAACAAACAAAAAGATTACAAAAAGGAGCCGTCTAGAGCCCATCTATCCCATGTGAGATCGTGCAATTTCGCCTTGAACTTGAACCATTGAAACGAGCATAGCTTGATTTCCTTCAAGACCCGTCCAGGGTGAGTATTTTTTCCTTGGAACTCCTTCACGTTTCTAGCGAGCCATAGAGACAAACTCTAGTCAAAATATATTTAATTATATTTTTTTACTTATTATTTAAACTCTAGTAACAATAAATAAATATAGTTTTACAAGAATTTTGATGACCCAAAATCATACCATTAACCTTTTCGTGAAATAATGGCGGATGTAGAAAATTTGTTCAGTGGGTACAAAAGAAATTAGTAAAAATAACATAAATGAAAATAACATTAAAATAAGTTACTTTTTTCAAGAATTTGATATATTCTGATGTCTTGGGTGCCAAACCAGCTAATTTCATAAATTTTTTGGTGCCTCGGGTGCCAAAAAAGTTAAAAAGAAGTCATTTTCACAAACCTTCAGTCTTTCGAAAAAAAAACTTGTGTGCGTTAGTCATTTGGTTCAAAAAATTACTTCTAAATTTTGTAATTTGAGTGGGTGTCTAAAACCCCCATTAGGTCCTAGGTGAATCTGCCACTTTCGTGAAGACGACAATTAGTAACTAAGTAAATTAAATATTTAAAATTTCCAATATACTATATAATAAATAAAAATCCCCAATGACACATAATTCTCATATTCACCCTCACCAAAAATTTCATGTCTCTATCCTATTAAATATGAAACATTTCTCATATTAAATATTAATGATTTTAATAATTAAATTATATAATTAAATATCAAAAATATAAATTTTATTCTTCTAATAATTTTCTAAAACGTAATAAATTACAATAAGATTTTAATTTTTCTTATCTTACAATAATATTTTATAACTTTTATAATTACAATAATTATATACCAAGTTATTAATTATATAATTTTTAAGATATTTTGTGTAATACATAAGTTGGTATCACTTGTATATACAGAGGAAGATTCATTCGAAAACAATAAATATTATAAAAAAAACATAAATCATTTATTTTTTATTCATAATTTAAATTTTTTAAGTTTTATTATTCTTAATACAAATATGTTTGGTAGAAAGAACAATTTAAATTTACGTCTTTATCCGATTATCATGCTCAGCACCATTAATTGGAGCATTCTTGAACATCTTTATGTCAAGATTATTCTCGAATTCTTCTTTCGAACCCAAAATATGCAACCAAGGGTAACCCACCTTTTATGTGGACATCATTACTAAAAATTGATGCGAAATGCCATTTTGTTACATACTCAAGAAAATTATAGTGCTTTTGTTTTTTAGAATGATATGATTATGTCAATTGTTTTTATTTATTTATTTGAGATTTGTACGAGATTGAAAAGATTTCATGTTAAACATTAATGCGTGTTTAAATGTGCACACACGTATCAATTAATATTGTTTTTGACACGAGGAAACGTCTATGAACACTATTAGTAAAATTAAAAAATATTGTTTGTATTGTGACTCTCATGTGTTTAGGGTTATATATGAGCTCTTCATGTATAGAGAGTAGTATTACATTTATCATCTCTACACTATCTAAATGTCACATTTTAATATGGTTGTATGCTTTTATGAGGTCTAGGGATAGCATTTCTAAAGGGTTAGTATATGAAAGTAGTTAGAAGGGATCCGTCTTTCTGTCAACTGAAATACTATACGTTTTTATATCAAATCAAAAAACTCAACTACCATAGAGATTAGATCTATCCTTATCTCACATTTCACATCTTAGGTTCTTTAGACTCTACTGATTTGAAAATTTGTTTGTTTATGCGAAACTTAAGTGGAATGCTAAATCATTAGACTTTAGATTTGTGTAGTCTTTTAACTCTTAACTCTTAAGTACTTGTTTGGTTAAAAATTAAATTAAAATACTCTAATATAGAAGAAGTATGGTAAACACGATTTAAAGTTTTAGCTAAGACATCATTGATTATTACCAATATCATAACAAAATTTCCAACATGATTAACTTTTAAATGTATATATAAATTAGAATAATTGTAGAATATTTGCTCAGATTTTATAATGTATATTTTTCTGAATTTTATCTTTTAAAATGCGTTTTATATAATGCTCATTTATTAAACATTTATGTTAAAATATATTTTTTGGAACGTTCATTTAAATGATTTTTAAGAAAAATAACATACACTTCATACGGTAAACAAAAAAGTCAATGTTGATTGCTTAACCAACCAAACATATAACTTAAAATATAAAAAGTAATAACTAATAGTAAATAGAATGGAAACCTAATGTTTGCCGTCCAAGGAAAATAGTTTTTCTTCGTTTTTAACCCTTCTTTTAAACTACGAAATGTACCTCCAAGGCTCCAAGTCATAAAGAAAAATAAATATCCTTTTATTTTCATTTTTTAATTATATTTATGAAGATTCACAAAGCATCAGGTATCGGGGTATGTAGTGTGAATGATCACAATGACTTATACTTTTGAGTGTCTTAAAAATAATTTCGTTTATATCCTAGCTAATTCTCATGTAGAATTTTTACTTTTAAAATTTAACACACATTTTAATAAAAACGGGGCACTCATGTAAAAAAATGGATCCACAATAAACATTAAAACTTTATAAAAACATAAAGTAACATAACATTTCAATAACATTGACCCATCCTTTTTTAGTACTTGCTTTAGACACCAAAAGACTCGAAGACGACCTTGATAATATGAACGAGTCATTCTAGATAAAAATGAAAAAAAATATGAAAGATATATAGTGGTTGATGTGGGTTTGCAAAGAAAAGAAAAAACATGAGATAGTGGCTATCAATATCTAAGAGTCTTATACAAGTTATATTATTTTTCACATCCTTGTTCCCTATGAGGATTTGTTTTGGTGCAAATTTGTTTCACTAAGTTACTACATTGATATATACAAACCATAAACTTAAAGGACCAAACCTAGATTGGAAACTAGTAGAGGGGTCATTTTATGTAAATTTTTTAGATTGTTTTACCTTTACCAACTTCTACACTCTATAAATACCGCCCCATTCTCCCACATAATTCGCCCACTTACATTTTGTGACTTCAAAGTTGTAACCAACTTTACAAAGAAAACAAAGCAAAACAAATGAAGCCAATCCTTTCAACATTTGTGCTTCTGGCACTTGTACTCTTGAGCTCTTCTCTCCTTCATACTACCATGGCTGCTGATTCAAGTAAGATCCTATATTGATTTGCATCTATGCTATAACAACTTGTACCTTATTTATCTAGATGTTTTTATTTCATTCAGTAAAAGTCACATATATAAATAACATATGTATTGTGCAATTGTGTTATAATAGGTTTTTGTGACTCGAAGTGTGCGGTGAGGTGCTCAAAAGCGGGGAGACAAGACCGTTGTCTTAAATATTGTGGGATATGTTGCAGAGCTTGTAACTGTGTGCCTTCAGGAACGTACGGAAACAAAGACGAGTGTCCTTGTTATAGAGACAAAAAGAATTCCAAAGGTGGCCCGAAATGCCCATGAAACTCCTTGTTATCTTTGGAGGTTCTATAATATATTAATCATGATGTATAAATAAAATGATCAGTCTTTTAGATGCAAAGTTGTTAGAAATAATATATGTAAGCTATTATAATTTCTAGAATAATTGATGTAAACTATCATTGTTTATTTGTCTGTTATTAACATCTTAATCCTAATAAACTAATAAATTTTTTACCAAATGTCTCAATTATAAATGGTCCACATCACCACCACCACATGTCAAACTCACAATCAATTACCAATTTAGTAATCATCAAGTAAGATTAATTACCAATTTTATCAAAACTAAATTTTTATTTTAAACTTTTGATAAAATTAATAAAGATTTGATTAATTTACTCAATAATTTCAGTCCTTTATAGAAAGTAATCAACAACTTGTCAAACATATTATCAAACATAATAAAATTTTAAATGTTATAAGAATTTTATATCAATCATAATTTTCAAATTTCTTGATCATTATCTTTTTATTTTGTATTTATCTAATATTATTACTCTGTATTCAGCATTCAGCATGTGTAGTACACGAGTTACTAACCTAATGAATTAATAAACACTTAATCCTTAATAAACACTTAATCCACTAAAAGTCATGAGTTTTTTTTGTTAATAGTAGGAACTTCAAATTGTGCTTACTTTTTAACTGGAAACACCCTTAAAAATCTACTCACAAATACACCCAATGAAGACCCAAACTCACACCATTTTGATGACGATAAACATCCGGTGACACTAGACCAAAAGAATACATTGTTTCATAGAAGCAATCTACTTGGCTGTTTAGAATCCAAAAACATGTACCAACAATCTCAGGATTATTGCAATATATTCCTGGTAGATTAATATATTGTTCAATGGTCTCTACAGACTGCAGTCAGACAAATTATCAAAACAGAAAGATTTACAGCTATAAAAACCACAACATCCATACAAATACATATAAAAATAAACATAGAACTCAAGAACAGATAACAAACACTATTCACATTAATCTTCCACTGTGAATCTTAACTGTGTATGATCCTCTTCTTCTCCATCTTTTCCAGTATCTTTTTACCATAAAGATTGCTTTGCATTGAATGTACATTTCCTAATATCAGCCTCCGCAGGCAACTGAATGCAAATCCCTAATCAATGAAAAAATTATGTTAATTAACTAGGAAGATATATAATTTAATATTCAGAATAAAAGGTGTTAACTGACCTTTGAAACCTTTAATGCAGACTGTATAACAAAATTCCCATAGGGATCTACAAGAAGGGATGGGGCTGTTGGGCTTTCAACCAATTCAAGAATGATGTTTGCTGAAATATCAGGTCCTGATTCAATCAAACATTTCTCCACAACGTTACTCGCGTATTTGTTTTGAGAGAGATATGCAAAATTTCCTTGAAGTTGGCTCACAAGCAGTGCGGTTAACTCGGGGGATTGTAATCCCACCATGTGTTGCAGCACATAATTGCTTCACACAATAATAGAGATAAAAGTTAGCCTAAAAAAATCAAGATGCCAAGATGGACTGGGTGGGCAACAGGTTAAAAATGGTTCAAGATTGATACATGTCTTTACTACATGTGGAACCGGTTGGAAGCAGGTGAGGTTGACCCAAAACAAACTTGCTTGTCTGTTTTATTTTTAATATCGAATTTTGTATGCAAAACAATGGCCTTTGAGATTGATAATTTCTAAATAAAAATGTGAATTTGTGTATATATAATAAATGTGTTAGATTTATATCTGAAGTCAAAGTTTTTATAGAAGTGCTAGATTTACAGGTTAGAAAATAACCTAAGCTGTAAACAAAACCATCTTCTAATGGCTCCAATGCACAAAAAGGGTTTAAGATCCACATATGAAAAGGCACAATTCTATTTTATGCAGAGAAAATCCAAAAAGAAAGTTACAAAAATTTAAATGGTCTTTATGATAACAATAATAGGGGGAGGATCGTTTGAGAACCAATTAGTTCTGAGAACTTTTGAGAACCATTCTGAGCCACTAGTTATATATAAGGAAAATCTCCCCATGAATTTGAGAGGTCCCTCCTGAAAATGAGTGGCTCATAATGGTTCTCAAAAGTTCTCAATACAAAAAGTTGTCAACTGAACCTAACCCAACAATAATAATATGATTATAGCATAATTGACCTTCAATTAAAATAATATGAAAGTTATTTGGGGACGAACTAAGGATACTAAATAAATTTTTTTTATTTGAATGAAGAACAGCCCAAATCAACCCATTTATAAGTAAAGAGGTTGAAATTGCCACCTATAATTAGAAACTTATAGAGAAGAGTTTGGAGTACAAACCCAAAAGGATCTTCCGCTATTTGGATTGCATTGGCCATGATCTCAGAAATAAGGCGAGTTCTAACTTCACCATGAGAGTGTTCAACACATGCCTGTAGCACACAACAACCACTTCTATCTGTTGCAACTTTGAAACAATTATTTGCTATTTGATTGAGAATAGGCTGCCAATGCAAAATACAAAGTCAATTATATAATTTCAATAGTCAAATACATACCAGACAATACCAACTGTATTGAACAAGTGAAGGTAAGGAAAGCTAGAAAGAAAAATAAACTAAGTTAAGTTATAGACTTGCATTTAACTGTCTAATAAACATGTGAAGATTGAGCTTTTTATGTTTCTTGATTTCACAGTTCTTCATCTTACATTCATGAAGAAAAAAAGGCCTAATGAGGAAGATAAAACTCCTACTTTATGTAACTAGCTAATTGCATGAAATTAGGGACTGAACATTATGCTCAACAAAATCAACATTCATGAAGAGTTTTGAAAGTACTAATTTATGCAATTGCAATCAAGTATACATCTAAAAAACACCGAAAAGATAATTTGTTAATATCATGTTTTCTCTTCACCCAAAATTTTATCTATCCTCATTAACAAAAATTTCACTACTATGTGTATCCTCTTGGTCATATAAAACTTTCCCTGAGAACAGGCAAGTATTCTGAAGCTCATATTTCAATAGAAATTACATCTTCTTTTTTTAAATGAATCTACAACATTAACTAAATATTATTCACAAATTATATGTGGGTTCAAGTGAAATACACCCAAACAGCATAAAAAAAAGTGCACACAAACAAAAAGGTCTAATGCAATCAAGAAAACAAGATCACATAAAAACACAATAATACCTGGTTGTAATCACAACCAAAATGTAGCAAACAAAACTGCAGAACATGATGACCATTGGGATCATTGGCCAATTGAGCTGCACATGGTTGTAAAGCCCTGATCACCTTCATTAGCTGATGATGTGATGTCAAATTCTCCAACAATTTTTGAACCACTCTTGTCCTATAAAACCAACAAAAGTCAAAACATCATTAGATTATCAGCAAAATACACAAATAATTAAACCAGAAAAAAACAAATCATACATATTACATACCCATATTGACTCATACAAACAAGAATGATCTCATCTGATCTATCAGTCAACTCACGAATAATCATCGCCTTCTGATTATCATCACACACAGAAACAAGCTTCTGCATTAAATAATTTGCATGAGGATCCTTCATTAAATCAGAAACTGAACCCACCACCTCAGAAAACACAATGTCAATCTCCTCACTTGTTGGGGTGTCAAATTTGGATTGCAAAATTTTAGACCCAATTTCATCCTTAGCCAGAGACCGAATTCTCCCCCTCAAATCGTGCAAACTCACGTGTCTAAAATACGAGTAATTTTGCAAATTAGGATTACGATTATAATTCCTGGTTTGAAGATTTAAACCAGATTCGTCAGAAATTGAAGCAGGGTGGTTTATGGAACGAAGGTTACGGTAGGAATTGAGGAGTTGTGTAGGGTACAATCGTTCCTTGGCGAGCAAGTAAGACATTTGGTCAAAGTCAAGGTCAAATCGAGAAGAAGAAGATGTTCTCTGTTGAAGAAACGGGTCCACCGTACGAGCGGAAGAGTGCCCCACACCGGAATAAACCCCCTGATTGTAGCTAACGCCGTTTGAAGCCCTAAAACTCTCCTCAAAGCCGTTATTACTTCCGAAACCCTCGCCGCGGAATGGAGACCCGGCGCCGCCGTGCGCGCGGTTGAGACGCGGCGGCAGGAACACCTGGCGGTCCTGATCATCGTGGTTTGAGATGTTGAGGGAGGATAAAGAGTCGTAGAAGCTTTGATCAATGTCAATCGACGGCGAGATATTGTTGAGTCTCGCCGGAGATACAGAATGAAACGGAAATCCGTCGGAGAAATCCGTCGGCGATTGGGTTTGATACATGTGGTGGTGGTGGTGGGGGTGATTGGGGATCATCGGAGGAGAAACGAGATTCAGCGTTTCTTGCGAGTGAAGAACGGGAGGGTTTGTTGGGGTTTTATAGGGAGATTTTGTTATGTTTTTGAGTTTTATGGTGATTTACAATTTACAAATATAATTGGAAAAGGAATTGTAATATGATTGGGATTTATTTATGTGATTTTGAAAAATAGGAATGTGATTTTAGAGAGACGGGAATGTGGGAGATTTTATGATTTTGCATGCAATTTTTGGAAAGTATCTTCATGCTTGATGGGTAAGCTGACCAATAAGCCGCGTCCGTCACCTAAAAACTGCAACCTCTTTGTAACCGGTTGCGCTCTACGTCCAATCGTATCATTCATTTATTTTCAAAATAATAAAGAAGTTGATACTTGATACTTAAATCTTATACAATTTTTAACCAATCAAACTTGTATAAAATTAATTTGGTTTTCTTTTTATATTAAAAAAAAATCAATCTCATGCGCGATTGTCACACCGGACACCAACCTCGTATGAGTAGGGGTGAGTAAAAATCAGTTCAATCCATGAAAATTAGCGAACCGAAACAAACCGAACTGCAAAACCTTTATAGAGTAGGTTCTCGGTTCTCTAATCATCCATTTACT
>JBCNJP010000015.1:8564284-8590070 GCA_039602395.1 Deinandra increscens subsp. villosa | reverse complement strand
ACATCATTGATTATTACCAATATCATAACAAAATTTCCAACATGATTAACTTTTAAATGTATATATAAATTAGAATAATTGTAGAATATTTGCTCAGATTTTATAATGTATATTTTTCTGAATTTTATCTTTTAAAATGCGTTTTATATAATGCTCATTTATTAAACATTTATGTTAAAATATATTTTTTGGAACGTTCATTTAAATGATTTTTAAGAAAAATAACATACACTTCATACGGTTAACAAAAAAGTCAATGTTGATTGCTTAACCAACCAAACGTATAACTTAAAATATAAAAAGTAATAACTAATAGTAAATAGAATGGAAACCTAATGTTTGCCGTCCAAGGAAAATAGTTTTTCTTCGTTTTTAACCCTTCTTTTAAACTACGAAATGTACCTCCAAGGCTCCAAGTCATAAAGAAAAATAAATATCCTTTTGTTTTCATTTTTTAATTATATTTATGAAGATTCACAAAGCATCGGGTATCGGGGTATGTAGTGTGAATGATCACAATGACTTATACTTTTGAGTGTCTTAAAAATAATTTCGTTTATATCCTAGCTAATTCTCATGTAGAATTTTTACTTTTAAAATTTAGCACACATTTTAATAAAAACGGGGCACTCATGTAATAAAAATGGATCCACAAAAAACATTAAAACTTTATAAAAACATAAAGTAACATAACATTTCAATAACATTGACTCATCCTTTTTTAGTACTTGCTTAAGACACCAAAAAACTCGAAGACGACCTTGATAATATGAACGAGTCATTCTAGATAAAAATGAAACAAAAAATATGAAAGATATATAGTGGTTGATGTGGGTTTGCAAAGAAAAGAAAAAACATGAGATAGTGGGCTATCAATATCTAAGCGTCTTATACAAGTTATATTATTTTTCACATCCTTGTTCCCTATGAGGATTTGTTTTGGTGCAAATTTGTTTCACTAAGTTACTACATTCATATATACAAACCATAAACTTAAAGGACCAAACCTCGATTGGAAACTAGTAGAGGGGTCATTTTATGTAAATTTTTTAGATTGTTTTACCTTTACCAACTTCTACACTCTATAAATACCGCCCCATTCTCCCACATAATTCGCCCACTTACATTTTGTGACTTCAAAGTTGTAACCAACTTTACAAAGAAAACAAAGCAAAACAAATGAAGCCAATCCTTTCAACATTTGTGCTTCTGGCACTTGTACTCTTGAGCTCTTCTCTCCTTCATACTACCATGGCTGCTGATTCAAGTAAGATCCTATATTGATTTGCATCTATGCTATAACAACTTGTACCTTATTTATCTAGATGTTTTTATTTCATTCAGTAAAAGTCACATATATAAATAACATATGTATTGTGCAATTGTGTTATAATAGGTTTTTGTGACTCGAAGTGTGCGGTGAGGTGCTCAAAAGCGGGGAGACAAGACCGTTGTCTTAAATATTGCGGGATATGTTGCAGAGATTGTAACTGTGTGCCTTCAGGAACGTACGGAAACAAAGACGAGTGTCCTTGTTATAGGGACAAAAAGAATTCCAAAGGTGGCCCGAAATGCCCATGAAACTCCTTGTTATCTTTGGAGGTTCTATAATATATTAATCATGATGTATAAATAAAATGATCAGTATTTTAGATGCAAAGTTGTTAGAAATAATATATGTAAGCTATTATAATTTCTAGAATAATTGATGTAAACTATCATTGTTTATTTGTCTGTTATTAACATCTTAATCCTAATAAACTAATAAATTTTTTACCAAATGTCACAATTATAAATGGTCCACATCACCATCACCACATGTCAAGCTCACAATCAATTACCAATTTAGTAATCATCAATTAAGATTAATTACCAATTTTATCAAAACTAAATTTTTATTTTAAACTTTTGATAAAATTAATATAGATTTGATTAATTTACTCAATAATTTCAGTCGTTTATAGAAAGTAATCAACAACTTGTCAAACATATTGTCAAACATAATAAAATTTTAAATGTTATAAGAATTTTATATCAATCATAATTTTTAAATTTCTTGATCATTATCTTTTTATTTTGTATTTATCTAATATTATTACTCTGTATTCAGCATCAGCATGTGTAGTACACGATGTTACTAACCTAGTAAATTAATAAACACTTAATCCACTAAAAGTCATGAGTTTGTTTTTGTTAATAGTAGGAATTCAAATTGTACTTACTTTTAACTGGAAACACCCTTAAAAATCTACTCACAAATACACCCAATGAAGACCCAAACTCACACCATTTTGATGACGATAAACATCCGGTGACACTAGACCAAAAGAATACATTGTTTCATAGAAGCAATCTACTTGGCTGTTTAGAATCCAAAAACATGTACCAACAATCTCAGGATTATTGCAATATATTCCTGGTAGATTTAATATATTGTTCAATGGTCTCTACAGACTGCAGTCAGACAAATTATCAAAACAGAAAGATTTACAGCTATAAAAACCACAACATCCATACAAATACATATAAAAATAAACATAGAACTCAAGAACAGATAACAAACACTATTCACATTAATCTTCCACTGTGAATCTTAACTGTGTATGATCCTCTTCTTCTCCATCTTTTCCAGTATCTTTTTACCATAAAGATTGCTTTGCATTGAATGTACATTTCCTAATATCAGCCTCCGCAGGCAACTGAATGCAAATCCCTAATCAATGAAAAAATTATGTTAATTAACTAGGAAGATATATAATTTTAATATTCAGAATAAAAGGTGTTAACTGACCTTTGAAACCTTTAATGCAGACTGTATAACAAAATTCCCATAGGGATCTACAAGAAGGGATGGGGCTGTTGGGCTTTCAACCAATTCAAGAATGATGTTTGCTGAAATATCAGGTCCTGATTCAATCAAACATTTCTCCACAACGTTACTCGCGTATTTGTTTTGAGAGAGATATGCAAAATTTCCTTGAAGTTGGCTCACAAGCAGTGCGGTTAACTCGGGGGATTGTAATCCCACCATGTGTTGCAGCACATAATTGCTTCACACAATAATAGAGATAAAAGTTAGCCTAAAAAAATCAAGATGCCAAGATGGACTGGTTGGGCAACAGGTTAAAAATGGTTCAAGATTGATACATGTCTTTACTACATGTGGAACCGGTTGGAAGCAGGTGAGGTTGACCCAAAACAAACTTGCTTGTCTGTTTTATTTTTAATATCGAATTTTGTATGCAAAACAATGGCCTTTGAGATTGATAATTTCTAAATAAAAATGTGAATTTGTGTATATATAATAAATGTGTTAGATTTATATCTGAAGTCAAAGTTTTTATAGAAGTGCTAGATTTACAGGTTAGAAAATAACCTAAGCTGTAAACAAAACCATCTTCTAATGGCTCCAATGCACAAAAAGGGCTTAAGATCCACATATGAAAAGGCACAATTCTATTTTATGCAGAGAAAATCCGAAAAGAAAGTTACCAATTAGTTCTGAGAACTTTTGAGAACCATTCTGAGCCACTAGTTATATATAAGGAAAATCTCCCCATGAATTTGAGAGGTCCCTCCTGAAAATGAGTGGGGCTCATAATGGTTCTCAAAAGTTCTCAATACAAAAAGTTGTCAACTGAACCTAACCCAACAATAATAATATGATTATAGCATAATTGACCTTCAATTAAAATAATATGAAAGTTATTTGGGGACGAACTAAGGATACTAAATAAATTTTTTTTATTTGAATGAAGAACAGCCCAAATCAACCCATTTATAAGTAAACAGGTTGAAATTGCCACCTATAATTAGAAACTTATAGAGAAGAGTTTGGAGTACAAACCCAAAAGGATCTTCCGCTATTTGGATTGCATTGGCCATGATCTCAGAAATAAGGCGAGTTCTAACTTCACCATGAGAGTGTTCAACACATGCCTGTAGCACACAACAACCACTTCTATCTGTTGCAACTTTGAAACAATTATTTGCTATTTGATTGAGAATAGGCTGCCAATGCAAAATACAAAGTCAATTATATAATTTCAATAGTCAAATACATACCAGACAATACCAACTGTATTGAACACAGTGAAGGTAAGGAAAGCTAGAAAGAAAAATAAACTAAGTTAAGTTATAGACTTGCATTTAACTGTCTAATAAACATGTGAAGATTGAGCTTTTTATGTTTCTTGATTTCACAGTTCTTCATCTTACATTCATGAAGAAAAAAAGGCCTAATGAGGAAGATAAAACTCCTACTTTATGTAACTAGCTAATTGCATGAAATTAGGGACTGAACATTATGCTCAAGAAAATCAACATTCATGAAGAGTTTTGAAAGTACTAATTTATGCAATTGCAATCAAGTATACATCTAAAAAACACCGAAAATATAATTTGTTAATATCATGTTTTCTCTTCACCCAAAATTTTATCTATCCTCATTAACAAAAATTTCACTACTATGTGTATCCTCTTGGTCATATAAAACTTTCCCTGAGAACAGGCAAGTATTCTGAAGCTCATATTTCAATAGAAATTACATCTTCTTTTTTTAAATGAATCTACAACATTAACTAAATATTATTCACTTATTATATGTGGGTTCAAGTGACATACACCCAAACAGCATAAAAAAAAGTGCACACAAACAAAAAGGTCTAATGCAATCAAGAAAACAAGATCACATAAAAACACAATAATACCTGGTTGTAATCACAACCAAAATGTAGCAAACAAAACTGCAGAACATGATGACCATTGGGATCATTGGCCAATTGAGCTGCACATGGTTGTAAAGCCCTGATCACCTTCATTAGCTGATGATGTGATGTCAAATTCTCCAACAATTTTTGAACCACTCTTGTCCTATAAAACCAACAAAAGTCAAAACATCATTAGATTATCAGCAAAATACACAAATAATTAAACCAGAAAAAAACAAATCATACATATTACATACCCATATTGACTCATACAAACAAGAATGATCTCATCTGATCTATCAGTCAACTCACGAATAATCATCGCCTTCTGATTATCATCACACACAGAAACAAGCTTCTGCATTAAATAATTTGCATGAGGATCCTTCATTAAATCAGAAACTGAACCCACCACCTCAGAAAACACAATGTCAATCTCCTCACTTGTTGGGGTGTCAAATTTGGATTGCAAAATTTTAGACCCAATTTCATCCTTAGCCAGAGACCGAATTCTCCCCCTCAAATCGTGCAAACTCACGTGTCTAAAATACGAGTAATTTTGCAAATTAGGATTACGATTATAATTCCTGGTTTGAAGATTTAAACCAGATTCGTCAGAAATTGAAGCAGGGTGGTTTATGGAACGAAGGTTACGGTAGGAATTGAGGTGTTGTGTAGGGTACAATCGTTCCTTGGCGAGCAAGTAAGACATTTGGTCAAAGTCAAGGTCAAATCGAGAAGAAGAAGATGTTCTCTGTTGAAGAAACGGGTCCACCGTACGAGCGGAAGAGTGCCCCACACCGGAATAAACCCCCTGATTGTAGCTAACGCCGTTTGAAGCCCTAAAACTCTCCTCAAAGCCGTTATTACTTCCGAAACCCTCGCCGCGGAATGGAGACCCGGCGCCGCCGTGCGCGCGGTTGAGACGCGGCGGCAGGAACACCTGGCGGTCCTGATCATCGTGGTTTGAGATGTTGAGGGAGGATAAAGAGTCGTAGAAGCTTTGATCAATGTCAATCGACGGCGAGATATTGTTGAGTCTCGCCGGAGATACAGAATGAAACGGAAATCCGTCGGAGAAATCCGTCGGCGATTGGGTTTGATACATGTGGTGGTGGTGGTGGGGGTGATTGGGGATCATCGGAGGAGAAACGAGATTCAGCGTTTCTTGCGAGTGAAGAACGGGAGGGTTTGTTGGGGTTTTATAGGGAGATTTTGTTATGTTTTTGAGTTTTATGGTGATTTACAATTTACAAATTAATTGGAAAAGGAATTGTAATATGATTGGGATTTATTTATGTGATTTTGAAAAATAGGAATGTGATTTTAGAGAGACGGGAATGATGGGAGATTTTATGATTTTGCATGCAATTTTTGGAAAGTATCTTCATGCTTGATGGGTAAGCTGACCAATAAGCCGCGTCCGTCACCTAAAAACTGCAACCTCTTTGTAACCGGTTGCGATCTACGTCCAATCGTATCATTCATTTATTTTCAAAATAATAAAGAAGTTGATACTTGATACTTAAATCTTATACAATTTTTAACCAATCAAACTTGTATAAAATTAATTTGGTTTTCTTTTTATTATAAAAAAAAATCAATCTCATGCGCGATTGTCACACCGGACACCAACCTCGTATGAGTAGGGGTGAGTAAAAATCAGTTCAATCCATGAAAATTAGCGAACCGAAACAAACCGAACTGCAAAACCTTTATAGAGTAGGTTCTCGGTTCTCTAATCTTCTTTTTCCAACTAATATCGGTCCATTGAACGTGAAATAAAGGTTTCAACTCAGTCCGACATACGGGGCAAGCGGGTAACAAGCTGCACCGCAAGCCCTTTTTGAATTAGCAAAACCTAAGCGGTATATTAAAACAGAGCGTTCTTAAGCTACTAGAGAGTCGAGCTATTCATGGTTCGGTTACATAACCGTCTGAATCCGCCCGAGCCGTGTCCGCAGCCTCTGGTTTCGCGAGGTGCCCGAACGTGTCTTAACGAGCAAACGGTCGGTTACAAACACATGCTGATTCGTCGAGACATGCCTTCTCGTGTTTGTCCACCTTACCCGACAGACCAGCCGTAAGCAGCCGGCCGGCCCACGCACATATAAAACTCCAGGGCCATAATGCCCACATAGTGGGAGAGATCCCAGTTCAGATCTGATGCAAGCGTGCTTCCCGCCTTGACCACCCAAACACCAGGATGTCCGACCGGTCTAAGGGTCGAACAGCCACTCTTTTGGGCCAGTTAAAAAGTTGACGGGGGCTTCACTTCTTGGCTGAAATACCAGCCTTTCTGAAAATGTCAAAATAACACATCCCGGACCCAGTCATGACGGTACTTGAACCCGAGTAGATCTTTACAGTGGACTCGCGTGTTCCCAAACGAGTCCAAACACGCCTTGCGGCAAACAGGGCACCTCTCGTCCATGGGAAAGAGGGGTATCATAAGCCGGTACTTGAGGATAGATCGGTATTCGACCGACGACATGCGCTACCCGAGCCCGTCAATGGGGAGAGCAAGCGGTGCTAGCCCGGAAGCCGCGGTTCTCTAGATCATCCATTTACTAGTTTCGGTAACGGTTCCGGTTCAGAACAGGGTTAAGCTTATGAAAACCCATTAAAACCAATATAAACTCTATATAACTAGATAAACTTAGGGTATATTAAAGTAGAGCCTCTTTAAGCTATTTGAGAGTAGAAGTTTGATAAAAATGTTTGGTGGAATGATAAAGACCGTATCCACGTTTAGTGTTGTGTAAATGGGTTTTACTAGTATTGTAAAAATTCTGTGAAGCCTTCGATTAATCATCGACTAAAGTAGTCGTTAACCGATTATCAATTAATCGTCAATTAATCATGTTATGGGCGATTAATCATTTAACCCCAGTCGAACGTTAAGTTACCGCCAAGCATTTTTTACAACCTTGGGGGTTTTACACACATATTTTTACCCGTTTGAGCCAACAAAGTAAACTTGTGCCTATATCTTTATTAAAAGGGTTTAGTGGTCTTGATAAACAGGTTTCGCGGGTATACGGGTCGTGACTCGCACCCATTAAATAAGGTATTTTTTTTTCATTTTAAAAGATTTTTAAATTATAAAAGGGTTAGAAAAAGGTGTTGAACTTATTGATAAGAAAAAACCTATTTTTTGTAGTTTTAAACTAATTAAAACATTCAAAAGCCACAAAATTTGGGTTTTAAACCTAAGGATACCTCTCGTGTTTTTCTGTTTTTTCCAAACCTCTCACCACTTTTGTTAAAATGACTATGTTCTCCACGGGTAGGGTTGGGTGATTAGGGATGGAACTAGATTTTTTTTAGTGCTTCTAAGAGAGTTGGGTCTAGGGGGCGGAACTAGAATTTTTTTAAGAGGTAGCATAAAACATTTTCACACGTGTTGTTCATTCATTTAAAGGTTTGTGTAAGATTTATTTCATCAATTTAACATGTTTACACATAGTTCTCAATGTTCTCACAAGTTGAAATTGTTCTCAAATAAACCTTACTCTATATATAAGTATTATATACATATTTTGCTTCCGCCGTGTTTTGAATTCGATTGATCATAGCCCCAGACGGCAAGGTGTGATATATATAATAAAAAGTCAGCGCTTTCTAATATGCAATATATAGCAACATGTGTTTGTTTCCTTCGCGTTTGATACTTTCAGTCACCTTGAATCGGAGGCGGTGACCACGCTAAAGTGGATCCAAAGAGTCATACACGGGAATAGTGCAACCTCTAAAATGAAAAACTTTGTCTTTATACGTCTTTGTTTTGCTATTAAAAAAGGGTTGACGGCGCAGCTTGTTGCCCGCCTTAATTCTCCGCATGATGACTTGATGTCATGTGTGTTTCCCTTTTGAGTTGTATATCATAATTATGAGAATTTATTACAACAAAAATTATAGTCCATTTTAATATTTTCATAAGATAAAAACTCAAACCTATTGGTTAGGGCACACGGTATACCACAGTTAAGTGGCGCCATAGAGCAGTTTGGCGGCGCCGTACCGCGCCAATACCGCCCCCCTGGCGTTAAGCCCCGGCGCTATAGAGGTGCGCCATTACTTCGGCGCCGTTGAAAATTGGAAAGAGACGTTGAACGGTCTCTTTTTTGACCGTTGGGACAATTAAAAAAAAATTAACTTACCCATTTTATTTACACTTTTCACCTATAAAAACCCCACTTTATTCATATTTTTTACACCTCTATTTCTATTCTACTCCTTCTTTCTTTAATATTTTTATAAAAAACACTATGAATCCAAACCAACAAAATCAAGATTCTTCAAGCAACACCCCTCCCAACAACTCGAACCTTCAACCGTGGCATATGCCGATGTGGGGGGGCCAACCTAACCCGTTGTTTTTGGGTCAACAATCCTCAAACGTCTACAACCCCAACCCCGCGTTTACCAACTACGCTCAATGGGGGCAAAACCCACCACCTCAAGGCTTCCCATCTCCATTCCAATCGCAACCCGTTTTCTCACCGAATTTCACTTCCGTTCCATCGCACCCGCAAACACCACTTCTAGATCAAGACGATGATATAGAGATCGTTCCCGAAACACAAGTTCCCGATCGTGTTCGAAGAGGCCGAGGAAAGGGGAAAAACCGATCGAAGGATTCCAAGAAAAAGAAGGACGGGTGCCATGGAATACCGAAGAGGAGTTACATCTAGTTCGGGCGTATATCGATACATCGGAGGACCCGAAACATGGTATTTTTTAAAAAATAATTTAAATCTAGAATTTTTTTTTCTTATATTTTAGAAATCACCAACTAACGTTTCTATATTTATATTTTCTAAATAGGTAACTCGCAAACAAAAGATGCGTTTTGGGATCGAGTTAGCAAAAAATTCCACGCTAGCAAGAAGGCGGCGGCGAGACCCGATGAGATCCCGACATTTCGCAACAACGACAAACTTAGCGGCAAGTGGGGCACCATCAAGAAAAAAGTTGCCAAGTTCCATGGGGTCTTTTTGGGCGTGGAACGAACCCGTCCAAGCGGTGCGAGCGACGGGGATTTGATTAACATCGCCGTTAATCGATACAAAGACGACAACACCAACTCGGCACCTCTTCTTCAACATTATCAAATATTGAAATCGTCTCCAAAGTTTGCTGAGATTGTGGAGATAACCAACGCTAGCAAGAAGCGTTCCTCGACCGATCGCGATAGTCCCATGGGATCTAACTCAACGGGACGGTGCAACATAAACTTAAACGAGGATTCGGTGTTCGAGGACGAAGATGAAACGCAACCTCAAGAACAAGAGGTTTTGCGAAGACCCGTGGGAAAGAAGAAGTCAATTCGTCTAGAAAAGGAGCTCGAAATGGACGAGAAGATGAACGCGCAAATGTCGAGGTTTAACGCGGAGCATGAAAAAAGAACCCAAATTCGTGAGAAAAAATTACGTCTTCAACAATTCCGTCTTCTAGGCATGGATACAAGGAACTTGGAACCGGAGCAACGAGAAATGATTGAGAAAGAAAAACGAAAAATCATGACGGAGTTACGTGACGACGAGTAGTTTTTTTTTATTTAAATGAAGTATTTGTAGTTGTTTTTTTTTTTGGAAAATTTGTAGTTTTTATCAAGTATTTGTATGTTTTTTTTATTATCAACTAGTTGTAACCTTTCTTTTTAAGAAGTATTTGTAGTGTTTTTTTATAATTTAAATAAAATTAGTTAATTAATTATTTTTATTTTCGAAGAAAAAAAAAGAAAAAAAAAACTAATTTTTATTGATTAAAATAATTCAAAAATGTTTAACACCACATGGAGTATCCCCTCATGTGTTAAGTGGTGTTAAAGATGACATGGCGCCCATGTGACCATGTTAAACTTTAACATGGCATGAGGTATACCTCATGCCCTTAAATGGTTATCAAAAAGTAAATAAATAAATAAGCCGTTAAGAAAAATGTAATCAAGTCAAACATACGCGATTACGCGTATTTATAATAAGGGTCAAATATTTAACTCAATAACTCAAGTCATTTATCAAATCACCAAATTTGTTACGGGTCCTTTTATAGTCAAAGAATAAACACTTGGGAAAAAAATTAAGGGACAAATGTCTAGAGATATGAAAAGGATTTAGCATCCTATCAAGTTAACTTTTTCCGCATCAATGAATCGTGTGATACGTTTTGCAATATTAAACTATTATGCTAAAATCTCAGTTATAAGGTCATCTATAGTGAACGTGAAAAACCTTGAATAGCATCCCAACACTATTCCCAAAGATGTTATGGGTCAAAAATTTGTTTCACGCGCTATATATATAGTGGCGCTCAATATTAGTTACTTTCCTTAATCATTTTTTTATTCGTTAAAAGTTTTCCAAAATATATAAATTAATATAAATGGGTAAAAATTAGAGAGATATTATGAGATTTTATGTACTACACATCTTAAGGCTATAAAATCACTTGTTGACTGGACCATATGTCTCACATAACGCTCAATACAGGGAGGGACTTTATGATTACACATAGCCTAACAAACACTACTAGTAGGGTTTATTGAGTTTAGAATATAGTTTTATCCAGGGGCAAACTCACGGCTTCTCCATTGGTGTCGCCCGACAACCATTAATTTTTTTACGTACTAGTATATATACGATTTTATCTACATCGAATCTCAAGAAATTTGTTCACCGAACCGCATTAAATTTTTATACCGACCCTGAACTCTAACAAAACTAACTTTTAGTTTTAAAAAGTTAAAAAATTTATAAATTTGAATGTATTACAAACAAATTTATCACAAAACTAATATGTAGCATTTGAATATTTGATCCAAGACCAATAAGCCCAACAATATTAATACTTCTAACCAAATTACCGGTACCTAATAGGCTAATACCAATACCCATTACCCAATTAGCTCATTAAGTAATTAAAAATAAGATACATTACTACTTTTGTTATATATTTTTAGATATTAGTTTACTAGTTTTTTATCCCCGTGTGTTACACGTGTGACTTTTAAAAAAAAAACTATAAATACAATCATAATCTACGACAATTATGTATTTTTATATCTTTAGTAATTAAATAATTGGTTATTAAATAATTCAGAATGCAATAAATAAAAAATTAGAAATACAAATCACTTCCATAATTAGGAGAATTGGCGGGAAAAATTGTTAAGGATGAATGTGGTAGTGCCACATGGCAAATTGTGATGCCAAGAACTTTTCTTTTATTATATATATATAGATAAATAGATAGATATAGATATAGATATAGATTTTTATCATGTAACGTGATCCGACCCAAAGCAAACTAAACCGGTCTAAAAAAAAGTTTTGTATATAACGATGAGTGAGAGAGCCCAAAAATTTTCCAAACACCATCAACAATATTTGTGGGGTTCGCACCTCTTTCATAAAAGATTTGAAATAGGGACCTGCTATTTTAAATTTTGTTTACTTGTACGGAAACTTTCCTTTTATAGAAACCTACAAGCTAGAATACTTGTAGGTCCACTAAGACCATTTCGGCATTTCGTGTGGACTTGGACTAAAGACTCTTTAGGTTGAAATTGCATTTGGAGCTTCTAAGAAAGACCCAAGAACTCGCAACATATTTTCATGATTGAGTTGTTTCTAAAATAAAATAAGAATAACTAAAGTTACTTGTTTAGAATATTTACTTACTTGTTTATAATATTTACTTTTTTAAACAGTCAATTTATTTCACCATAAAGCTATGTATAGTTGGTGTTTTATGCCCATATAACAACTTTCATAGCAGTCCATACCGCCTCCGGGGCGCTATAAAAGCTAGAATTTGTTTTTCCGTTATAAATATAGTGTCCGTCAAATTTGTTGAAACTGAAAACTAACCCCGTTGATCGGCTATATATTTTTTTTCTTTATTTTATTTATCTATAAATATTAACCAAATTTATAAAATTTAATAACACAACTTTTTTTTATCTCCTCTATATTTTTTTTATATTTTTTAAACATTCTCTCAAAATGTTTCTTCGCAGTTCACCATCTGGGGGTCCACACAACCCGTGTTTTCAAGCACCAGGACGGGTTGGTGATAAGAAGCAACCATCGTTGCAACCAACCGACGATAACTTATTTCATTACATTGCATCGCCTCAACCGTTTCAACAATTGTCAGAAACCCCACAACAACAACAATAAATGTACGCTTTCACCCAATGATACGGGTACAACGTTTTTTTTTTCCCTCAACTAGAATCTTCCCAACCATTTATATCGGCCTCAACAGTTTTGACAGTCTTCTCAACTCTATCAACAATCTCAACCCTTTCAACTAGTGGCACCTAAAGTGGTACCCGAAACACAAGTCATGGGGTCAAAACCAAGAAAACAACGGTCCCACAAGAAGAAGGTCACGCCGCAGCAGGAGAAGAAAAATGTTCAGATATGGGACCAAGATGAGTAGTTCGCGTCAGCTCGAGTTTGGCTCGATGTGTCGGAGGATCCCATCACCGGTAATTTTCTTACAAATTTATTGTTTACCCATTTAAATAAATTAAGAAAAACACTCGTAGATATCCTGAATCAAATCAGCCTTAATTTGGTTATGGATATCTCGATCTTGTATTTCCCTATGATTAGCCTACTTTTGATGCTCCTCAACTGGCTCAAAATTCGTATCTAATTCGGCCTCGTTACATTGATAAATTACAAAATCCTCATCCTCGAGAAGTATATTCTGTAAAATTACACAAGCTAGCATCACATATCCTATTTTGTTTTGGTGCCATTGTCGTGCAGGTTGGTCAATCATATGCCACTTACTTTTCATACAGGTAAAAGTGCGCTCAACATCTTTCCTAGCAGCGTCATGAGCTTTTGTGTAGGTTTTACATCTCTCACCCACGTGAGCTGCAAATGATTTGACAATTGTAGAATATTTGGAATAAATTCCATCACCCAAATAATATCCACATGTGTATGTTGATTCCTGTGATTCAAATAAGGAGTCGGACTAACGTCCTCAATGATATCATCCCAAATTGGTGATTGATCAAATCATTGATGTTGATATTGAACCCCGCGACACAAAAAAAATGCATGTCAAATCCACATGTCGAATAAAGCAACAACTTCTAGCACAATGCATGGAATGATGTTCATGATCACCACGCATAAACTCGCCTCTCCATGCGTTGTGACAATTCTTTCACTCAGAGCGTGTGCAATCATTGCTACCAAACATTTTCGAAAATCCCATTGATTTTCATGAAATGCGTAAATTGTTGAATGTCGCTTGCGCTTGGTTTTCGTAAATATTTTCTTGAATACAACTTATATACACCTTTAGATTCAAAGTAATAACAATACATGTTAATTAAATTTCAAACCTAATATATAAAATATTTAAAAAAACACGTGTAAAATAAATTTAAAACCTAATATAAAAAACAATAAAAAGAACATGTTAATTAAAGTTGTGACCTAATATTTAAAATAATAATTAAAACATGGTAAATAATATCTTTAAAAAACCTTTGCATGCAAGAACTCATCGTCCGATCGGACATCTTAAAATACTTGTCGAAGTAATCCCCCGAAGCACCATACGCCATCATACGAAGGACCCCGGTGCATTTTTGCAACGCGGTAAAATCAATCTTACCTCTAGCATCCATCCTTTGTTGGAACCACATAAACTCTCTCTCAAGATCGTTCATTATTTTTTAATATAGTAAACGATTCATACGGAAACATTAGTGAAACAACTCACCGGGGTAGAGTGGATGTTCAGAAAAATTATTTCTTATAAGACTACTGTGACCCTCTTCACGGTTACGGTTGAGACGAGCTCTTTGGGTTAATTTTCGTTGGGCTCGTGCGTTTAGCCGTTGTTGATTACAATGAAGAATCATTTTAAACGTCATATTGGTGGCTTCATCGGATGAGTCAGATGATATTTATGATGAATCAGAGATATCCATATTGTTAAAGAAAAATATATATATGAAGAATGAGTATAGAGAAGTTGGAAGTGAAGATGGATAGAATTTAGAAAATGGGTTTGAATTATTAGTTTAATAGAATGAGTTGGATATTTAAATTAATTAATTGACTTTTTTTTATTGAGCAACGCTCGAAAAATAGTTGTTGTCAACGGTTACATTCCACCACCACGTCTGTTGTTATCTTCATGCCACCCCATCACACCACCACATATGCGCACCTGGGGCAGTGTTTCTCGCCGTGGTTGGTGTGTGGTGGGTGATCATACCACATTGACGCTGGTATATCCAGTGGCCTTACACAAAAATACCAAAATAAACTCACTTTAATAAATAATAATTTACATAATTGGCCTTTTGTGTATAAAGTGACTAATATATCTCTCGGTTTAACAAGAAAAATAGACCGCTCTAACCAATAAAGTGAAATGATAAATTATACAAATTACCATGATTTAAATGAGTGTATTAAAAAATTGAAGCAAAGTGGTAATTATGATAAATACACAAAGGTTTAAGAGACTTGACAGGGTTTACTTAATAATGTCATTTTGATTATAGACCGATGCTATAGCGGCTATAATTGGTTCCTGCACCGGGGGGTGTCAAACTGCTTTGTAACCAGCGGTTGGGTTATAACCCAAACCGGTCTTTTCTATAACTGGTTATAAATCAAATCGGTTCCGATTAAATTTTCGTAACCGATTCCTTAAATGGTTAGCTTGTGCACCTCTACTATAGCCGCCTATAAACATCATTCAGATGTGTGAGTTTCTCATTATTATTATTATTATTATTATTTTTTTAGCTCCTATTTTTTTTTTTAAACTGCAAGATTAATACATATGAAACAACTTACAAATTACAAAGAGGCGGCGGGTAAGCGGGCAACAAGCTGCGCGAGCCCTTTTTGGATGGCAAATCCAATTCTACTAAAAACAAAGTTATGAGCCTTAGGGGATAGATGCCGAATTGCTGTGCACGACCCGCTGAACCCATCGTAGGAACTCGACCGCCTCCGGCGCAAGGAACACAAAAGTATCAAAAGCAAAGGGGATAAACACGTGTTGATTATCGAGACAAGCTCTCTCGTGCTTAACGACTTTGCCAGCCTCAGCCTTTTGCGCAGCCTGCCCCGCGACGAACCCGTTGTCCCTAAGCCCAACAAGAGGAGACACGCCAGTAAGATCAACACAAACGTGTTTTCCCCTGCCCATCCAACCACAAGCATTATTATTGTTCTCGTCCATCATTGTACTTGTTACGTTAGCATGTGAGAGTGTACAGGTCGGATAATCTAAATTTGTCCCATAATCATAATAAATTAAATGTAAACGGAAATATTCCTCCGCGTTCAATGGAAAATGCCAATTTCATTATACCCCCAACAACTTGCCATTTATCACAACTTCATTCAACTTAAAATAATATTAGTAATTCAACTTCTTTTTTTTTTATAACTAAACTGTTTTTTTAATTCAATTTAATTTTAAAATTCATCTAATGTTTACTTTTTAAGACTTGAATACACATTATTTTGACGAAAATTAACTTGTTCAAAAGCTCATCCACAATAATAAACAATGGTAATTCTTTTTACATACAAAATGTAATTAAAGTTTTTTATGTACATTGCATGCTAGTCTGCTACCTTTATACGTGGTTTGGTGTGTGGTGTTGGGTTATTTTTATTAGTTTAAACAAATAAAAAATAAAAAGAAAATTAGGTGGCATCAATAACAATACCCAAACCACTCTCCCCTCCACGCCATTGAGATCTTCACAAGTTTCCTCCACGCGACCCCATCACGCCACCCCCGGGGCGGTGTTTCACGGCGTTGAGGGTGCGTGAAGGGCTTCACGCCCATGACTACGTCGGTATACCCGATGCTCTTATCTAACTTTTATCATAATGAAGTTTTGCCGAATTTATGAGCTTTTATTTATCACAAACCTACACCGGCTTCGAACCTCTTCATGTAAAACCTTATCATACATCAAGATACCATTAGGTAAAGGTCTTTTGGTAAAAATCTAATTTTTTTATTTATGATAAACAATTCGTTGAAGGATGGTATTTGGGCCTTAAGTTAGAGAGAACAAATTATTTATTTTGGGTTTTAATTTGTATTTGGGCCTTAAAATGAGAACCACACGTCCATGATTTTGAAAGTACAAGTTGGATCACTTGCCCTACAATATCCGTCTACACAACTTATAGACACAAATAAAATGAAACACGTGCAGGAAATTGTGTGAAGAACAACAATCGATAAAACCACACAGCTCTAAATCTACATATATTTATTCTGAAAACAAATCATTGTAAACGTTTCCTTCTTCTTTTAGTGAAGTTTGATATCGAATCGGTTCACCTTTCGACATCGGGCAAAGAAAATTTTCTCAATGTTGTGTTTGCATCTTTTTAAGAAAATTTGTCACAACTTAAAACGAGGTTTGTAGGGACCGATAGCCATCAAACATGAATCAAAAGTATACAAACAGAAGACGATGAAGCCGTTTGAAGGTTTGTGACTTTAAACATTTGAAACTTTTAGAAAATATTAATGTTTTTTTAGAAGCAGCGAACCGGTTTCTTTCTACCTCATGTAGTTTCAAGTTCCAACAAACAATCTCAACCTATTTTTCAGTCATATGTATATCTAAATTATATAGTAAGAAGTGATGGATACAATATTGTTCAACTAACGAAATATAAAACATACTAGAGTTCTAGTTAACTATCATACAAAGCATCATTCAATCATTCAGTTATTCAGTTTTTCATTCGTGTGTTGAATCTTATGAACTCAACCCCGAAACACTAATTAAATCGCGAGTCACTAGACGTGGTCTACACTTGGCCACCAACGGTTGAGCTTTGGGCATGGTCAGCCCGGGACCTTCGCTCATATCAACCATCTCGTCACCAACTCGTTCCCAATCAAAGCATTGTATAAGCAACCCCAAGGTCAACCCAATCATACGCATGGCTAGTCCCTCCCCCGGGCAACTCCTCCTCCCAAACCCAAACGGCATGAACCTAAACCCGTCCCTTGATTTGCCTTCTAACCCCTTGAACCTTTCCGGGTAAAACGTCTCTGGATCACTCCACAAGTCAGGGTCACGATGTATAGCCCATTGATTGACGAGTAGCATGGTCCCGCGAGGGATGTGATAGCCTCCAACGATACAATCATCCGATGACTCGTGAGGTACTAGTAACGGACCTGGAGGATACAGTCGCATAGTCTCGTTCACAATGCAAAGGAGGTAGGGAAGGCTCGCCATGTCCGATTCTTCAACGAGACGGTCGGTCCCTACGTGGATGTCGATTTCGTCTTGAGCCTTCTTTAGGACATGTTTATGGTTGAGCAAAAGGGAAAAGGCCCATTCCATGGTTGCGGTGGTGGTATCGGTACCGGCGGCCACTAGATTCTGCTCATCAAAAGGAATACAATTAGTTCAAAGATTTCTAGGTTATGAGATTTTGTATATGACTTGATTTTGTTCTGAAGAGTGTATATTATTTTTTTTATTAAAATATTTCATTGGTATTTATGAAATTTTCATCGGACAAGATTGAAAAGTTCTCAATAACAAGTACAACTTTGCTACAAATGCAGCAATTGCTGTCGAAAAACAAATCTATTGCCGATGGATAAGGTTGCTATCGAAGAACAAAGTTAAGGTTACGGACGATAAACAAAGTTAATTAATAGTTACTTTCGTTTACTAGTTTTGTTATTAATTAGCAACTTTGATACCCATTAGTTACTATTGAAGCGCAATTACCACCGGTACGGCCTGTCAATAAACTGATAGTATATAATTAACACCATTTATTCTCGATTACTCTTTTACTTTTTTGTTTAAATTGAAGTGTATCAAATAAGAATAAAAGGGCTTGTGATCTTACCATCATTAAGCGTCTAATAAGTTCATCTGTGTAGTATTCTGGATCATCTTCTTTAAGCTGCAATAACACTTCGATCATGCTGTTCCTCTTCTTTTTTCCATCATTATCATTATTTCTCGCTTCTTGGTTTCCTCCATTTCTAAGTTGATCAATCAGTCCTTGAACGAACGAATCTCTCTTTTTCTGCAACTCAATCATCTTCTTCTCCAATCCCTTCACCCCCAACCACCTCAAAACCGGCAGATGATCCCCCAAATTCGAAGCACCCGACAACTCAAACGTCTCCTTCACTATCTCCTGAAACACCTTCGATCCCTCCTCCGTTGTATCCTCGTCGCCGAAAAACCTCTTCCCGGAGATCATTCTCATAATCAGGTTCAGCGTCATCTCGTGGAACACCGAAGTCAAGTTCACCGGAGAAGAACAGGCTGACGTCAGCTTAATAATCAGCAGTCTTCCTTCATCGGCGCGTATATCGTGAAACTCATTCAGCCGGTGAGATGATAAGATCTCCACGGTGGATATCCGGCGAAGGTTGCGCCAATGGTCGCCGTACGGCGCCCAGCCGATGGTGGTGAAGTTGGAGCCGAGGATTTTGCCGGCGAGGAAACGAGGGCGGTTGGCGAATACGATGTCGTTTTTGGTGAAGCATTCTTCGGCGGCGGTGGGGGAGGAGATTAGGAGGACGCGGCGGGATCCGAAGCGGAGGAGGAGGATTGGGCCGTGTTTGGCGGAGAGTTTGGCGAGTGATCTGTAGAGGGGTGGGGTGAGGAGGTGGAGGTGGCCGATGAGTGGAAGGGTGGGGGAGATGGTGGGCGGGACTCGGGAGGTTGCGGCGGAAGTGAGCGGTGAAGAGAACTCCGGCTAGGAGGAGGAGGAGGAGTACGAGGATGACGAGGAGATAATCCATGGGAAACAAAAGTACAAGGTTGTGGTGAAATGGGAATGCACCGAGCCACCGACGCACAATGATTGAAGATAACGGGTAAGCAAGGCCAGTCCTCTATTTTGACATGACTACAATTTAAAAGAAAATGGATTTAATAACTTTTACTTACTGGTAGTAGTATTTTCAAGTGAATATATTTTTGTTGTTAGTGGTTCATAGTATCTAATTATTCCTATCGATTATAAGTTCTTTTGTGACTATACAATTAAATTTTTTATAATTATTATTTTGAACTGTGTAGTTAAATCGGCCGTTTGTGTAACACCTGCATTAGTTTTATATCAATTTCCGACGTCTCAGGACGTACGCTTGGTTAACGTCTGAACTTAGGTCTTAGAAAATTTTTGTCTTTTATTATCATAAAACATGGTTTTATACTAATAGATTTAACTACAGACGACATTGTTTGCGTTGATACAAAACACAACATTTATTTCGGCACGAAAATATTTGATTACTCACTTTATTCTATCAAACCTATTACACCAAGCTATCCGGCGTCCTTTAACCTGTACCAAGCGGTTACAATTTCAAATGTTCATTTACCAAAACTATTTCATGTGTGTGGGTGGGTAGCTCTTCGTGTGTGTGAATGACTTTTCGTAGGCAACTAGTACGCTTCTAAAGTATGAAAGATGTGACGGGTTAGCTGCGGTATATCCTATATATAAGCATTGATGGTGCTTTGAAAGTGACTAGGAGTCGGACCAAGAACTGGCCCTGATTGGTGTATCAAAAACTATGTCACGAGTTTCAACTTATCTCCGTGGTTAAAAAACCTTTTAAAGATTCGGTAATCGGAAATGCATTTTTATTTAGAGAAGAAATCTTATATTACCCTCTTTCTATTTCCGTCAGTCTCTACTAACTGAATTTTGGGACTAAATTCCCTAAACTAAGAGAGACTGTAACATCCGTTTGTTCCAAAACCAGAAATCCAACCCGTTTTAAAATTTTCACATATTTTCGATCTTCCATTCAGATTTTGATTTAATAAGCATTGAGAATTTTTGTTACTCATCTTATCACAATTCGTGTGTTCTTCTTTTTGGTTTTATATTGGTCAAAGTGTTATTATGTGAAAGTCTAGGGTTTAAAAGAACTTTTGAGAAATCTTTCTCTTGGAATATAAAACAACCTAGTGTCTTCTTGGAATTTTAGTGTAAATAAGATCAGTTGTGACACGCGACACAACGTTGACCCGCCTGTTGACCGTCATTGGTCGCGCCATGCAACGTGTTGTACCTTGGTCGTCGCAACACGCGATGAACCACATGTAGCAGAAACATTTTTATTGACTTTTTTTTTAAAACCTCCTTGATTCAAATCCTCAATTAGCCTCCTATATTGGTGGAAATTTATTAATATTATTTGACCATATCATGGTCAATATACGTTTTCCTATTTCTAGAAAATATTATGCTAGCTTTTAGAAAGTGGTTGTGGTTTCCATATTTCTTTCTTTTATTCTTGTATATGTAGGATCATGTTCTATGAATGAAAATAAGTTTCTTCTTCCGAAGCCCTAATTTTCATGGCATCAGAGCAGGTTTCTTAATCTCAAAAAAACCTAATCGCCTTATCAAATGGCTGACGAGAAACGATCCCAAAAGGCCGCTGCATTTCAAGACTTCTTCCCATCTAAACATGAAAGTCAATTGTCAAGAAAAGGTTGGCACAAGGGCGACAAAACCGGCTCAAGTGACAGGGTCGAACATTGCAGCTTTTGCGGTAGAGACGGGCACAACCGAGACGGTTGCTTCAAAAGGATTGGGTATCCCGCATGGTGGTTGGGAAAGGGAAAGAAGGAACGTGTCAAACCAAAGGCTACGTTCGTTGAAACCGCCTCGAGCCCTATTCCGGGTCTAACGGACGACCAATACAAAATATTTGTGAAGCATTTTAGTGGAAGCAACGACACCTTCAACCCGAACTTGCCTCGAATTGCTAACATGGCATGTAGTTTTAAGCCGGAATGTGATTGGATAATCGACTCCGGAGCTACCGAACACATCACGTACAAAAATGGCTTACTTGAAAATATGACAACTAATAGTCACGAGATGCCGGTCACCATTCCAAATGGAAATAGCATTCCTGTGAAAGGGAGGGGTGAGCTTCTATTGAGGGGAGCAGTTAAAGTCAAGGGAGTTTTATTTGTGCCCAATTTCAAATGCAATTTGTTGTCTGTACATCGTTTGACAAGAGACCTACATTGTGCTATAACATTTTTTCCCGATTTCTTTGTCATGCGGGGATTAGGATCGAGGACCTTGATTGGAGCGGGTAGTTGCAATGGTGGTCTATACCGATTGGGGGGAATGAAGGAAGAAAGGAAGGCGATGATGGTCAGCGTTGATACTTGGCACAAGAGGCTAGGGCATGCTTCCAAAGATAAACTTTTGAATGTTAATTTTCTAAAGAGATCTTCGTTCAACTCAGAAAATAAAGTTTGTGATTCTTGCGTCAGGGCAAAACTTACAAGATTACCTTTTCCGGTTAGTTCAATAAAATCAAACGAATATTTTGATTTGGTTCACTGCGACATTTGGGGTGGTTATAGAACTCCCTCTCTCACTGGAGCGAGATATTTTCTAACAATTGTTGATGACTATAGTAGAGGGGTGTGGGTTTACTTGATAAAACATAAACATGAAGCAAGTAGACACTTGGTAGATTTTTATAATATGGTAAAAACTCAATTTGGGAAGTTTATCAAAAGGGTTAGATGCGATAACGGAGGCGAGTTTACTTCCAACTTCATGAATAATTTTTATGTTGAACATGGGATTGTTTTAGAAACCACGTGTCCACACACCCCACAACAAAATGGGGTGGTGGAACGAAAACATCGTCACCTACTCGAAATTGCTCGAGCCTTGAGGTTTGAAGCAAGTTTGCCTATAAAGTTTTGGGGGGAGTGTATTTTAACGGCCACGTACATCATAAACCGATTGCCTTCCAAAATCATTAACAACAAAACCCCTTTTGAAATCCTTTTTAAAAGAACCCCAGATTACGACCTTATGAAGGTTTTTGGGTGTTTAGCCTACTATAGAAACACCGACACGAAAGGGGATAAATTCGAGCCAAGAGGGAAACCAGGAGTTTTCTTAGGTTACCCGCATGGAACGAAAGGCTACAAGATCTATGACGTTGAGAGAAGCAAAATAATCGTCTCGAGGGATGTAAAGTTTGTGGAAACTGTCTTCCCTTTTTCGGACGCTAAATCAAAAGAAATTTGTGAAAATGGTGTGCATGACCATGTGCATGAAACAAATAAAGAAAGAGACTTGTTTTTAGATGATGAAGTAGGAAAATCCACAAATGAAACAAATGAAATAGGGACTGTCGAAAATGATGGTGAACAAGATCCCACATCAGAAGGTTTTAGTGACTTAGAAACTCACGACGTGGGCATGCAAGAAAATACTATTAGCATGCATGAAGCCATAGAAGAAAATAATGTGGTAGATGAAAGTGAACATGAAATCCAACAAACTGAAGTGATCAGGCCACAAAGAATCAGGTCTAGACCACGACATCTCGATGATTATGTTGTAAAGCTTCCCCCCTCGGTCGACAATGCACAACCGGCTACCGATCAAGCGTCCACTACGGTACATCCTCTTGCCCATTATATTTCTTATAATAATTTTTCGAATTCTCACAAGGCGTTTTTAGCGGCCATCAGTTCACATGATGAGCCAAAGACCTTTTATCAAGCAGCTCAAAATCATGATTGGAGGGAAGCTATGAAGAGTGAGATCCGCGCGCTCGAACAAAATGAAACTTGGGTTCTTCAAGATCTTCCAAAAGGTAAGAAGGCTATAGATTCAAAGTGGGTCTACAAGGTGAAATGCAAACCGAATGGAGAAGTCGAGAGGTACAAAGCAAGACTTGTGGCTAAGGGCTTCACTCAAATGGAAGGGGTAGATTACCACGACACTTTTGCACCGGTTGCTAAATTGGTGACCGTGAGAACGTTACTTGCAGTAGCCGTCAAGCGAGATTGGATCATCCACCAACTAGATGTCAATAATGCTTTTTTGCATGGTGATCTAGAAGAAGAGGTGTACATGAAGGTACCTCAAGGGTTCTCAAAAAGGGAAGAAACAAGAGTGTGTAGATTAAAGAAATCTATATATGGCCTAAAACAAGCATCTCGTAATTGGTATCACAAATTTACCAAAGCTCTTTTGCAACTTGGTTACCAACAATCCAAAGCAGATTATTCTTTGTTTATCTATAAGGTTGAAGACATATATGTTGTTGTTCTGATTTATGTCGATGACGTAATCATCGCCGGGAATAACATGATAAAGATTCAACACACGAAAGCTCAATTAGATGAGATGTTTAGTATCAAGGATCTTGGTGTGTTGAAGTATTTCTTAGGAATTGAGGTGGCTCGCACATCTGAGGGTTTGGTCCTTAGCCAAAGAAAGTATACACTGGATATTCTTAAAGATAGTGGACTTGAAGATTGTAGACCAAGTTCATTCCCTATGGAGCAAAATTTAAAGTTAGACAAAGGTGAGGAAGAAGAAAAGGTTGATGCTAACCAATATAGAAGATTGGTGGGGAGGCTCCTTTACTTACAAGCTACGAGACCAGACATATCTTATTCGGTAAATGTTCTAAGTCAATTTGTAGCTGATCCAAGACGAAATCACATGGACGCCGCTACCAGAGTACTTCGTTACTTAAAAACCACACCCGGGCAAGGAATTTTATTACCCAAGAATGGAGGGACTGGTCTGGTTACATATTGTGATTCAGATTGGCTTGGATGCCCATATACCAGACGATCAAGAACCGGGTACTTATTGCTTTTAGGAGGAGCACCAATTTCTTGGAAATCCAAAAAGCAATCGGTCGTGTCTCGTTCCTCGGCTGAGGCCGAGTATCGTGCTATGGCGACTACAGTGAGTGAAGTTTTGTGGGTTCGGTGGTTACTTCGTGAGCTAGAGACCCCTCCTGTCGGACCAACACCGTTCTTTTGTGACAATCAAGCAGCTAGACACATAGCCAACAACCCGGTCTTCCATGAAAGGACCAAACATGTTGAGATGGACTGTTATTTCGTTCGTGAACGTGCAGAGTCAAAAGAGATACAGCCTCTACACGTGGATAGCAAATCGCAAATAGCAGACTTGTTCACAAAACCCCTTGGTGCGCAACAACTACAAACTTTACTTATCTAGCATGCATAATCATTTACCAACATAAAACAGTAGGCTTTAACACCTTAAACATGGGTTTTTCATCATCAAATCACCAAAAGCACATTTTAAACCTAAAATGACCTAACTAGCATGAATCTTCATTATGGTTTGATTTCAAACGTAAAGTTACTGACTTTATGATAGATCTAGCCTTCCTAAGCATCATATCAGAAGATCTAACGATTCTATGGAGATCTAGGCATGCTTTATGAAGAAAACACATAGAAAACACATAGAAATGGTTCATGGGACTCACGGTTGATTCTAGGATCGATGGATGATCTTCACAACTCAGAGATGATGGCTGATTCTTGGTGGTTCTTGGCTGGAATCAGCTGGTCCAGAAGTTTCAGGAGAGTGTGTGTGTTTTTGGAGAAAAGGTGCAAGAATGAGGCTTCTAGGGTTTTATAAAATATATATATCAGGGGCTAGTTTCGCTGGCAGTTTCGCTGGCCAAGCGAAACTGGCTCTGATCACGTGTGAGCCAACAGTCTGACTGCCGGGCGACATTATAGTTTCGCCCGGTAGTTTCGCTGGTAACCAAAAGTGGTCAATTTTACATTCTAAGCAAGATAAGCACGATTCATGAATTGTCATGCTATTCATAATACTAAATCATGTACTTAAATCACATTGCACATAATAACTATAAATAAATGAACACATAACACATATGGGCGGGCTCGGTGATCAACCAAAGGTCGTGGACGTATTCGGCCTAGTTAAGCATTAGTTACTAAGTTAACACTTATAACGTAACTAACGGAATTGTCTAACGGAAGTTAACCTTGAAATTCTCGGATGTCACATCATCCCCTTGTAATTGGAATTTTCGTCCCGAAAATTATTCTTGCGTTGTAGCGTTCGCAGCCTCAGCTGTCGTCGTTGCTGCTGTTGCTGGGGAAAGAAAGCAAAAGTTTTAGGGTCGCCACATTACTTGACTGTGGCTGTTTTTCCAGCGCAGATAACAGCTTTTTGAGGAGATCT
>JBCNJP010000015.1:8505431-8563784 GCA_039602395.1 Deinandra increscens subsp. villosa | reverse complement strand
CATTCAGGCAACAAAAGACATTTTGTTTCAATGTTATAATGTTACGAGGTGATGATGAAAAAATATGCGTAATGAAGACGATTCCTACGTTTATTTGTCACATGACCCATTATTGGATTGAGATGATAAGACGAAATTGAAGGCGGCTAGAAGGAAGGTTAACAAGAAAGAAGACATGATAAGAAAAAACATCGAACGAGAAAAGAAAGTCGATAAAAAGGAAGATGAATGTACATGATTGATCGTAGAGAAGGGGCCGAGCAAGAAAAATAAAAATAACTCTATAACTATTGAACATGTGAAGTAAAGATTTTTTGTCATGGAAAAATGAAATAGTAAAAATGAAAAGTTTATTTTGCCAAAGGATTAAGATTTTTTTTTGTTTTTTTTTGTTTTGTTTTAACTCTTTTTTCATCATGGGAAAATAAAAGAGGGGAAAAAACTATTTTATGCTTATGTACGATTTTTTAAGAATTTCTAATATTATAGATTTAGGGAATAATAATTAAGTATAAAACCTAAAGGTTAGCATAAATATAGATAATGGAAACTCTAATTTATTAAGAAAAAATATCAAATTAGAGATTTTGACCTAACAAATTGGTAAGATAAACATTGACTTATATATTTTTTTTGTAAATATAGATATTCAAACCGACCAATCCCAATTCAACTAAGAGTAAATTACTGTTTACGTTCCTGTGATTTGCACCAAATAACTATTTACGTTCTAAAGTTTCAATTTTAACAATCCTGTCCTTGTAGTTTCCGAATTGTATCCAATCAAGTCCCAAACGCTAACACCGTTAAAATTTTCTACCAAAATACCCTTTATCTAAAAATAACCTTAAAACCCATCTTCTTCTCAATGGAACCCTAACCTATCGTCCTCCACCGCCATAATTCTCCACGGCCTCCGACATAAAAATCGCCGGCTAATCAGAACAGCGCCACAGTCGGAAGAAATCGCCACCATTTTCGTTGCCACTCCCTTTGTTTCTCATTTCCCCCCTTTTCACCATCTTCGAACACATGAAACCTGCAAATCGATGAATCCCACAGTTCTGAAGAATAAACCATGGTCGAAAACCTGCAAATCGATGAATCCACCAAATCGATGTTTTAACTTCTACCCCCCCCCCCCCCCCCGCGGGCCCTGTTATTGAATGCCCCAAATTGATGCAGTTGAGGAACAAATTTTAGCGGAGACTGAGGCAAAAACTTGGGCAGGAACATGATTTCAGTTGGAGGAGGCTAGATTGCAAGAGGCGGCGAGAATTTCTGATGTTTGTCGCCGGTGGTGTGAAACAGATGGCAACGATGATGATGATGATCGGCTGCTGTGAAGGACGCCGGTGTTTGGGGTCGGCTGCTGTGAAGGTCGCCGGTGGTTGCAGTTCGATGGTGGTGTTTGTTGGCGGTGGTTCCAGTTCAGACGAGGGTCGTTTAGGTTTTCTATTTTTAAGTTTAAAGAAGAACTAAAGATTAGGGGTAGTTGGGTCATTTCACCAAAACTTAACAGAAAATTTTAACGGTGTTAGCGTTTGGAACTTGATTGGATACAATTCGAAAACCACGGGGACAAGATTGTTAAAATTGAAACTTTAGGACGTAAATGGTTATTTGATGCAAACCACAAGGACGTAAATAGTAATTAACTCTTCAACTAATAAGCATTGTTGGCTATGACGCTAGAATTCAATCTTAACACAAAAACATCAGAAAGAACACAAGATCCATGAAGGCAAACCGATCAAAATAATATATGTGTTATCACTTATCAGTTAGTAGGACTCAGCCTTTGCTTTTAATATGATGTCTATAATTATATTCTTGTTTTTAATCAATTGACTAGTATTCAACCCTTCTTTTCAATTTGTCGGTTATGATTCAACCCTTTACATTTAATCCATCAACTAGGATTTAACCCTTATTTTAATCCATCCATTATGATTCAACCGTTGCTTTAATACTAATATTAAACATATTTACATCTTAACTAAAATACTACTCAACGTATGAAACTAGTTAGCTTTACAACTCAACCCAAAATCTAACGTTCTTTGGCGTCAAATTCTTATCGAGTTTGACATGTGGATAATCCTCGTGAATCCTCACCAACTTCATGAGAGTGGAATCCAATGCATGACTTCATTTTTGTACTTTTTTTTCTTCTTAAAATAAAAGGAACCCGCGTCTTATAAAATACATCATTTAATAATTATATTTTTACATTTCTTTTTGAACGGTGAATTTTTTTATATAAAACTAGCGAGAAGCTAGGGAAATACAAAAACGAACAAACAAACAAAAAGATTACAAAAAGGAGCCGTCTAGAGCCCATCTATCCCATGTGAGATCGTGCAATTTCGCCTTGAACTTGAACCATTGAAACGAGCATAGCTTGATTTCCTCCAGGACCCGTCCAGGGTGAGTATTTATTTCTTGGAACTCCTTCACGTTTCTAGCGAGCCAGAGAGACAAACTCTAGTCAAAATATATTTAATTATATTTTTTTACTTATTATTTAAACTCTAGTAACAATAAATATAAAATAGTTTTACAAGAATTTTGATGACCCAAAATCATACCATTAACCTTTTCGTGAAATAATGGCGGATGTAGAAAAATTTGTTCAGTGGGTACAAAAGAAATTAGTAAAAATAACATAAATAAAAATAACATTAAAATAAGTTACTTTTTTCAAGAATTTGATATATTCTGATGTCTTAGGTGCCAAACCAGCTAATTTTATAAATTTTTTGGTGCCTCGGGTGCCAAAAAAGTTAAAAAGAAGTCATTTTCACAAACCTTCAGTCTTTCGAAAAAAAACTTGTGTGCGTTAGTCATTTGGTTCAAAAAATTACTTCTAAATTTTGTAATTTGAGTGGGTGCCTAAAACCCCCATTTGGTCCTATGTGAATCTGCCACTTTCGTGAAGACGACAATTAGTAACTAAGTAAATTAAATATTTAAAAATTCCAATATACTATATAATAAATAAAAATCCCCAATGATACATAATTCTCATATTCACCCTCACCAAAAATTTCATGTCTCTCTCCTATTAAATATGAAACATTTCTCCTATTAAATATTAATGATTTTAATAATTAAATTATATAATTAAATATCAAAAATATAAATTTTATTCTTCTAATAATTTTTTAAAACGTAATAAATTACAATAAGATTTTAATTTTTCTTATCTTACAATAATATTTTATAACTTTTATAGTTACAATAATTATATACCAAGTGATTAATTATATAATTTTTAAGATATTTTGTGTAATACATAAGTTGGTATCACTTGTATATACAGAGGAAGATTCATTCGAAAACAATAAATATTATTAAAAAAAACATAAATCATTTATTTTTTTATTCATAATTTAAATTTTTTAAGTTTTATTCTTCTTAATACAAATATGTTTGGTAGAAAGAACAATTTACGTCTTTATCCGATTATCATGCTCAGCACCATTAATTGGAGCATTCTTGAACATCTTTATGTCAAGATTATTCTCGAATTCTTCTTTCTAACCCAAAGTATGCAACCAAGGGTAACCCACCTTTTATGTGGACATCATTACTAAAAATTGATACGAAATGCCATTTTGTTACATACTCAAGAAAATTATAGTGCTTTTGTATTTTAGGATGATATGATTATGTCAATTGTTTTTATTTATTTATTTGAGATTTGTACGAGATTGAAAAGATTTCATGTTAAACATTAATGCGTGTTTAAATGTGCACACTCGTATCAATTAATATTGTTTTTAACACGAGGAAACGTCTATGAACACTATTAGTAAAATTAAAAAATATTGTTTGTATTGTGACTGTTATGTGTTTAGGGTTATATATGAGCTCTTCATGTATAGAGAGTAGTATTACATTTATCATCTCTACACTATCTAAATGTCACATTTTAATATGGTTGTATGCTTTTATGAGGTCTAGGGATAGCATTTCTAAAGGGTTAGTATATGAAAGTAGTTAGAAGGGATCCGTCTTTCCGTCAACTGAAATACTATACGTTTTTTATATCAAATCAAAAAGCTCAAATACCATAGAGATTAGATCTATCCTCATCTCACATTTCACATCTTAGGTTCTTTAGACTCTACTGATTTGAAAATTTGTTTGTTTGTTTATTATGCGAAACTTAAGTGAAATGCTAAATTATTAGACGTTAGATTTGTGTAGTCTTAACTCTTAACTCTTAAGTACTTGTTTGGTTAAAAATTAAATTAGAATACTCTAATATAGAAGAAGTACGGTAAACACGATTTAAAGTTTTAGCTAAGACATCATTGATTATTACCAATATCATAACAAAATTTCCAACATGATTAACTTTTAAATGTATATATAAATTAGAATAATTGTAGAATATTTGCTCAGATTTTATAATGTATATTTTTCTGAATTTTATCTTTTAAAATGCGTTTTATATAATGCTCATTTATTAAACATTTATGTTAAAATATATTTTTTGGAACGTTCATTTAAATGATTTTTAAGAAAAATAACATACACTTCATACGGTTAACAAAAAAGTCAATGTTGATTGCTTAACCAACCAAACGTATAACTTAAAATATAAAAAGTAATAACTAATAGTAAATAGAATGGAAACCTAATGTTTGCCGTCCAAGGAAAATAGTTTTTCTTCGTTTTTAACCCTTCTTTTAAACTACGAAATGTACCTCCAAGGCTCCAAGTCATAAAGAAAAATAAATATCCTTTTGTTTTCATTTTTTAATTATATTTATGAAGATTCACAAAGCATCGGGTATCGGGGTATGTAGTGTGAATGATCACAATGACTTATACTTTTGAGTGTCTTAAAAATAATTTCGTTTATATCCTAGCTAATTCTCATGTAGAATTTTTACTTTTAAAATTTAGCACACATTTTAATAAAAACGGGGCACTCATGTAATAAAAATGGATCCACAAAAAACATTAAAACTTTATAAAAACATAAAGTAACATAACATTTCAATAACATTGACTCATCCTTTTTTAGTACTTGCTTAAGACACCAAAAAACTCGAAGACGACCTTGATAATATGAACGAGTCATTCTAGATAAAAATGAAACAAAAAATATGAAAGATATATAGTGGTTGATGTGGGTTTGCAAAGAAAAGAAAAAACATGAGATAGTGGGCTATCAATATCTAAGCGTCTTATACAAGTTATATTATTTTTCACATCCTTGTTCCCTATGAGGATTTGTTTTGGTGCAAATTTGTTTCACTAAGTTACTACATTCATATATACAAACCATAAACTTAAAGGACCAAACCTCGATTGGAAACTAGTAGAGGGGTCATTTTATGTAAATTTTTTAGATTGTTTTACCTTTACCAACTTCTACACTCTATAAATACCGCCCCATTCTCCCACATAATTCGCCCACTTACATTTTGTGACTTCAAAGTTGTAACCAACTTTACAAAGAAAACAAAGCAAAACAAATGAAGCCAATCCTTTCAACATTTGTGCTTCTGGCACTTGTACTCTTGAGCTCTTCTCTCCTTCATACTACCATGGCTGCTGATTCAAGTAAGATCCTATATTGATTTGCATCTATGCTATAACAACTTGTACCTTATTTATCTAGATGTTTTTATTTCATTCAGTAAAAGTCACATATATAAATAACATATGTATTGTGCAATTGTGTTATAATAGGTTTTTGTGACTCGAAGTGTGCGGTGAGGTGCTCAAAAGCGGGGAGACAAGACCGTTGTCTTAAATATTGCGGGATATGTTGCAGAGATTGTAACTGTGTGCCTTCAGGAACGTACGGAAACAAAGACGAGTGTCCTTGTTATAGGGACAAAAAGAATTCCAAAGGTGGCCCGAAATGCCCATGAAACTCCTTGTTATCTTTGGAGGTTCTATAATATATTAATCATGATGTATAAATAAAATGATCAGTATTTTAGATGCAAAGTTGTTAGAAATAATATATGTAAGCTATTATAATTTCTAGAATAATTGATGTAAACTATCATTGTTTATTTGTCTGTTATTAACATCTTAATCCTAATAAACTAATAAATTTTTTACCAAATGTCACAATTATAAATGGTCCACATCACCATCACCACATGTGAAGCTCACAATCAATTATCAATTATCAATTTAGTAATCATCAATTAAGATTAATTACCAATTTTATCAAACTAAATTTTATTTTAAACTTTTGATAAAATTAATTTGATTAATTTACTCACTAATTTCAAACATAATAAAATTTTAAATGTTATAAGAATTTTATATCAATCATAATTTTTAAATTTCTTAATTATTATCTTTTTATTTTGTATTTATCTAACTACACGGGTTACTAACCTAGTAAATTAATAAACACTTAATCCACTAAAAGTCATGAGTTTTTTTTGTTAATAGTAGGAATTCAAATTGTACTTACTTTTAACTGGAAACACCCTTAAAAATCTACTCACAAATACACCCAATGAAGACCCAAACTCACACCATTTTGATGACGATAAACATCCGGTGACACTAGACCAAAAGAATACATTGTTTCATAGAAGCAATCTACTTGGCTGTTTAGAATCCAAAAACATGTACCACCAATCTCAGGATTATTGCAATATATTCCTGGTAGATTTTAATATTGTTCAATGGTCTCTACAGACTGCAGTCAGACAAATTATCAAAACAGAAAGATTTACAGCTATAAAAACCACAACATCCATACAAATACATATAAAAATAAACATAGAACTCAAGAACAGATAACAAACACTATTCACATTAATCTTCCACTGTGAATCTTAACTGTGTATGATCCTCTTCTTCTCCATCTTTTCCAGTATCTTTTTACCATAAAGATTGCTTTGCATTGAATGTACATTTCCTAATATCAGCCTCCGCAGGCAACTGAATGCAAATCCCTAATCAATGAAAAAATTATGTTAATTAACTAGGAAGATATATAATTTTAATATTCAGAATAAAAGGTGTTAACTGACCTTTGAAACCTTTAATGCAGACTGTATAACAAAATTCCCGTAGGGATCTACAAGAAGGGATGGGGCTGTTGGGCTTTCAACCAATTCAAGAATGATGTTTGCTGAAATATCAGGTCCTGATTCAATCAGACATTTCTCCACAACGTTACTCGCGTATTTGTTTTGAGAGAGATATGCAAAATTTCCTTGAAGTTGGCTCACAAGCAGTGCGGTTAACTCGGGGGATTGTAATCCCACCATGTGTTGCAGCACATAATTGCTTCACACAATAATAGAGATAAAAGTTAGGCTAAAAAATCAAGATGCCAAGATGGACTGGTTGGGCAACAGGTTAAAAATGGTTCAAGATTGATACATGTCTTTACTACATGTGGAACCGGTTGGAAGCAAGTGAGGTTGACCCAAAACAAACTTGCTTGTTTGTTTTATTTTTAATATCGAATTTTGTATGCAAAACAATGGCCTTTGAGATTGATAATTTCTAAATAAAAATGTGAATTTGTGTATATATAATAAATGTGTTAGATTTATATCTGAAGTCAAAGTTTTTATAGAAGTGCTAGATTTACAGGTTAGAAAATAACCTAAGCTGTAAACAAAATCATCTTCTAATGGCTCCAATGCACAAAAAGGGCTTAAGATCCACATATGAAAAGGCACAATTCTATTTTATGCAGAGAAAATCCGAAAAGAAAGTTACCAATTAGTTCTGAGAACTTTTGAGAACCATTCTGAGCCACTAGTTATATATAAGGAAACCCCCCCATGAATTTGAGAGGTCCCTCCTGAAAATGAGTGGGGCTCATAATAGTTCTCAAAAGTTCTAAATACAAAAAGTTAACCTAACCCAACAATGATAATATGATTATAGCATAATTGACCTTCAATTAAAATAATATGAAAGTTATTTGGGGACAACTAAGGATACTAAATAATTTTTTTTTATTTGAATGAAGAACAGCCCAAATCAACCCATTTATAAGTAAACAGGTTGAAATTGCCACCTATAATTAGAAACTTATAGAGAAGAGTTTGGAGTACAAACCCAAAAGGATCTTCCGCTATTTGGATTGCATTGGCCATGATCTCAGAAATAAGGCGAGTTCTAACTTCACCATGAGAGTGTTCAACACATGCCTGTAGCACACAACAACCACTCCTATCTGTTGCAACTTTGAAACAATTATTTGCTATTTGATTGAGAATAGGCTGCCAATGCAAAATACAAAGTCAATTATATAATTTAAATAGTCAAATACATACCAGACAATACCAACTGTATTGAACACATGAAGGTAAGGAAAGCTAGAAAGAAAAATAAACTAAGTTAAGTAATAGACTTGCATTTAACTGTCTAATAAACATGTGAAGATTGAGCTTTTTATGTTTCTTGATTTCACAGTTCTTCATCTTACATTCATGAAGAAAAAAAGGCCTAATGAGGAAGATAAAACTCCTACTTTATGTAACTAGCTAATTGCATGAAATTAGGGACTGAACATTATGCTCAAGAAAATCAACATTCATGAAGAGTTTTGAAAGTACTAATTTATGCAATTGCAATCAAGTATACATCTAAAAAACACCGAAAATATAATTTGTTAATATCATGTTTTCTCTTCCCCCAAAATTTTATCTATCCTCATTAACAAAAATTTCACTACTATGTGTATCCTCTTGGTCATATAAAACTTTCCCTGAGAACAGGCAAGTATTCTGAAGCTCATATTTCAATAGAAATTACATCTTCTTTTTTTAAATGAATCTACAACATTAACTAAATATTATTCACTTATTATATGTGGGTTCAAGTGACATACACCCAAACAGCATAAAAAAAAGTGCACACAAACAAAAAGGTCTAATGCAATCAAGAAAACAAGATCACATAAAAACACAATAATACCTGGTTGTAATCACAACCAAAATGTAGCAAACAAAACTGCAGAACATGATGACCATTGGGATCATTGGCCAATTGTGCTGCACATGGTTGTAAAGCCCTGATCACCTTCATTAGCTGATGATGTGATGTCAAATTCTCCAACAATTTTTGAACCACTCTTGTCCTATAAAACCAACAAAAGTCAAAACATCATTAGATTATCAGCAAAATACACAAATAATTAAACCAGAAAAAAACAAATCATACATATTACATACCCATATTGACTCATACAAACAAGAATGATCTCATCTGATCTATCAGTCAACTCACGAATAATCATCGCCTTCTGATTATCATCACACACAGAAACAAGCTTCTGCATTAAATAATTTGCATGAGGATCCTTCATTAAATCAGAAACTGAACCCACCACCTCAGAAAACACAATGTCAATCTCCTCATTTGTTGGGGTGTCAAATTTGGATTGCAAAATTTTAGACCCAATTTCATCCTTAGCCAGAGACCGAATTCTCCCCCTCAAATCGTGCAAACTCACGTGTCTAAAATACGAGTAATTTTGCAAATTAGGATTACGATTATAATTCCTGGTTTGAAGATTTAAACCAGATTCGTCAGAAATTGAAGCAGGGTGGTTTATGGAACGAAGGTTACGGTAGGAATTGAGGTGTTGTGTAGGGTACAATCGTTCCTTGGCGAGCAAGTAAGACATTTGGTCAAAGTCAAGGTCAAATCGAGAAGAAGAAGATGTTCTCTGTTGAAGAAACGGGTCCACCGTACGAGCGGAAGAGTGCCCCACACCGGAATAAACCCCCTGATTGTAGCTAACGCCGTTTGAAGCCCTAAAACTCTCCTCAAAGCCGTTATTACTTCCGAAACCCTCGCCGCGGAATGGAGACCCGGCGCCGCCGTGCGCGCGGTTGAGACGCGGCGGCAGGAACACCTGGCGGTCCTGATCATCGTGGTTTGAGATGTTGAGGGAGGATAAAGAGTCGTAGAAGCTTTGATCAATGTCAATCGACGGCGAGATATTGTTGAGTCTCGCCGGAGATACAGAATGAAACGGAAATCCGTCGGGGAAATCGGTCGGCGATTGGGTTTGATACATGTGGTGGTGGTGGTGGGGGTGATTGGGGATCATCGGAGGAGAAACGAGATTCAGCGTTTCTTGCGAGTGAAGAACGGGAGGGTTTGTTGGGGTTTTATAGGGAGATTTTGTTATGTTTTTGAGTTTTATGGTGATTTACAATTTACAAATATATTGGAAAAGGAATTGTAATATGATTGGGATTTATTTATGTGATTTTGAAAAATAGGAATGTGATTTTAGAGAGACGGGAATGTGGGAGATTTTATGATTTTGCATGCAATTTTTGGAAAGTATCTTCATGCTTGATGGGTAAGCTGACCAATAAGCCGCGTCCGTCACCTAAAAACTGCAACCTCTTTGTAACTGGTTGCGCTCTACGTCCAATCGTATCATTCATTTATTTTCAAAATAATAAAGAAGTTGATACTTGATACTTAAATCTTATACAATTTTTAACCAATCAAACTTGTATAAAATTAATTTGGTTTTCTTTTTATATAAAAAAAAATCAATCTCATGCGCGATTGTCACACCGGACACCAACCTCGTATGAGTAGGGGTGAGTAAAAATCAGTTCAATCCATGAAAATTAGCGAATCGAAACAAACCGAACTGCAAAACCTTTATAGAGTAGGTTCTCGGTTCTCTAATCATCCATTTACTAGTTTCGGTCCGTTTCTCGTCCAAGAATGGTTTTAACTTTTGAAAACCCATTAAAACCAATATAAACTCTATATAATTAGGTAACTTAGGGTATATTAAAGTAGAGCGTTTTTAAGCTATTTGAGAGTAGAGGTGTTCATGGTTTGGTTTCAAACCGCGAAACCGTCCAAGCCGGTCATCGGTTCGGTTTCGCGGTTGGTTTTTTGTCTTAACGAACGGTCGGTCGGTTTCAAAAAATTTAAACCGTAGTGAACGGTTTGGTTTACGGTTTATATGAAAAACCAGTCGTAAAAAACCGGACCGGACCATGTACATATAATATATATTATATAATGTATACATATATATATATATAATTATATATATACAAATTAATTACATCGACTTCTTTTTTGTAATGAGATTTTGAGTTTTAGCGTTTAAAAACTAAAAATCTGGAAATTTAGACATGTTTTCATCCTATAAATCTAGAACTTTAGTACACTATTGTTTATATTATGAACTTTAGTATTTGCATCACGTTTTGGAGGTTACATGTCCTATTTGGAGGTGGATTTTGTATTAACAAATTAAAGATGACAAGTATAGTAGAGTAGCTTATACTCTCATTGTCTCATTTGATAAAGTTGATTTCGAATTTCCTATAATTTAAATTTTATTATTGTAAACTTATATTGAAAGCCTAAAGATCCTAAACCGCGAAACCAAACCGAAACCAAACCGGAAATAGCGGTTCGGTTTAGATTTGGTTTTAATTTTTAATGGTTCGGTTTAGGTTTTCGATTATTAAAAACCGTACGGTTTGACCCAAAAACCGTATAAACCGGACCGTGAACACCCCTATTTGAGAGTAGAAGCTTGATAAACATGTTTGGTGGATGATAAAGACCGTATCCACGTTTAGTGTTGTGTAAACGGGTTTTACTAGTATTGTAAAAATCCTGTGAAGCCTTCGATTAATCATCGACTAAAGTAGTCGGTAACCGATTATCAATTAATCGTCAATTAATCATGTTATGGGCGATTAATCATTTAACCCCAGTCGAACGTCAAGCTACCGTCAAACATTTTTTACAACCTTGGGGGTTTTACACACATATTTTTACCCGTTTGAGCCAACAAAGAAAACTTGTGCCTATATCTTTATTAAAAGGGTTTAGTGGTCTTGATAAACAGGTTTCGCGGGTATACGGGTCGTGACTCGCACCCATTATATAAGGTATTTTTTTTTCATTTTAAAAGATTTTTAAATTATAAAAGGGTTAGAAAAAGGTGTTGAACTTATTGATAAGAAAAAACCTATTTTTTGTAGTTTTAAACTAATTAAAACATTCAAAAGCCACAAAATTTGGGTTTTAAACCTAAGGATACCTCTCGTGTTTTTCTGTTTTTTCCAAACCTCTCACCACTTTTGTTAAAATGACTATGTTCTCCACGGGTAGGGTTGGGTGATTAGGGATGGAACTAGATTTTTTTTAGTGCTTCTAAGAGAGTTGGGTCTAGGGCGAAACTAGAATTTTTTTAAGAGGTAGCATAAAACATTTTCACACGTGTTGTTCGTTCATTTAAAGGTTTGTGTAAGATTTATTTCATCAATTTAACATGTTTACATATAGTTCTCAATGTTCTCACAAGTTGAAATTGTTCTCAAATAAACCTTACTCTATATATAAGTATTATATACATATTTTGCTTCCGCCGTGTTTTGAATTCGATTGATCATAGCCCCAGACGGCAAGGTGTGATATATAATTAAAAAGTCAGCGCTTTCTAATATGCAATATATAGCAACATGTGTTTGTTTCCTTCGCGTTTGATACTTTCAGTCACCTTGAATCGGAGGCGGTGACCACGCTAAAGTGGATCCAAAGAGTCATACACGGGAATAGTGCAACCTCTAAAATGAAAAACTTTGTCTTTATACGTCTTTGTTTTGCTATTAAAAAAGGGTTGGCGGCGCAGCTTGTTGTCCGCCTTAATTATCCGCATGATGACTTGATATCATGTGTGTTTGCCTTTTAAGTTGTATATCATAATTATGAGAATTTATTACAACAAAAATTATAGTCAATTTTAATATTTTCATAAGATAAAAACTCAAACCTATTGGTTAAATGGTTATAAAAAGTAAATAAATAAATAAGCCGTTAAGAAAAATGTAATCAAGTCAAACATACGCGATTGCGCGTATTTATAATAAGGGTCAAATATTCAACTCAATAACTCAAGTCATTTATCAAATCCCCAAATTTGTTACGGGTCCTTTTATAGTCAAAGAATAAACACTTGGGAAAAAAAATTAAGGGACAAATGTCTAGAGATATGAAAAGGATTTAGTATCCTATCAAGTTAACTTTTTCCGCATCAATGAATCGTGTGATACGTTTTGCAATATTCAAGGGGGAAGTTTTTAAGAGGCCAGACCGGGCCCCGGCCCAGTCCGTTTTTCGCTCCGTAATGTAAATTTATACTCGTTCGGACCGAAAAATGTTTATATACTTAGTCCGGCCCTATTCGCCTTTAGTCCGGCCCTATCTCCATTTCGGCCCAAGATTCGCCCCTGGCAATATTAAACTATTATGCTAAAATCTCAGTTATAAGGTCATCTGTAGTGAACGTGAAATACCTTGAATAGCGTCCCAACACTGTTCCCAAAGATGTTATGGGTCAAAAATTTGTTTCACGCGCTATATCTATAGTGGCGCCACTACGTCAAAAAGTGGCTTTGGCCACGGTTTTTTTGATAACGCATAGCCACTGTTTTGAAAAAAGCGTGGCCAAAGGTAAGAAATTCTCGTTTTAGCCACACATATTTTGTACCCGTGGCCAAATATATAGCCTTTGGACCCTTTTAGCCACGTATTTTTTTGTTTATGTGACAACAACAATCAGGTGCAGTGGCTTTAGCCACTGTTTTACAAAAACATGTGGCATTTATTTGTCACACTTAAAAAAGAGTGGCGAAATGCACCAAACGGCCACGGAATTTTTATGATTTTTTATTCGTGTGACCAAAAAGGAATGTATGGCCACGCTTAAATAATGTTGTGTGACGGAAGAGTAGATTTTATTACTTAGTAAATTAAAAGAAAACAAAACTATTTATGCGTGGCTAAATGTGAGCAATGGCCACGCTTTTTACTTAGTTATGTGGCTAAAAGCTAGTACATATGGCCACTGTTATTAGGTTGTGTGACTAAATATTAGATGACTAATGGTCACGGTAGGTTGTGAGTGACAAAAATCTATTACCTATGGCCACATATATTAACCGTGACTAAATGGTAGGTTGTGAGTGACAAAATTTTATTTTATGGTCACGGTAAAATATTAAATGCGTGGCGAAAAATAGAAGTTTTGTTTCCCTCTAAAACAACGCGCTTTTTTCAATTGTACCATTAATTCGAGCGGGTTAAAATCTGCTACCCTATATATCATCATCATTGTTATTTTCCTTTTTACCGCCATCCCTTTCTTGATCTCAAATTCTCTACACCAATTCTCTCAAATTCTCTACGTACACCAATTCGTTTACACCAATTCTTGTATCAAATGGCCGATAATCAACGCTCCCTTAATTACTGGTATGTGAAGCATAACCGTATTTTTTTGGTTTACAGTAACAGGAGAAGAAGATCCTTCAAGTCCCACAAATCTGTGATTAAACACAACGATGAGAACATCCTGAAGCAACTATATGCGCAGAAGATTCCTGATTGTTTTGCCTACCATGTTGAGACAGCGAAATTATTTCGTGTCCTTGATACAAAATTCAATGAACCCGAAGAAGAAGATGAAGAAGAAGATGAAGAAGATGAAGATGAAGAAGATGATGAAGAAGATCATGAAGAAGCAGATGAAGCAGATGAAGAAGATGAAGAAGAAGAAGAAGAAGATGATGATGATGACGATGCAAGTTCATCAGGATCATACATATCCGAAGATTGCAGTGATCCGGATTATTAATTAATGGATGTTTATGTTTAATTATGAACAAATTAAGAACAATAGTTTATATGTTTATTTAGTTATGATATTAATTAGTAGTTATAATATATATATGATGGTTATAATATATGTTTATCATGTTTGATTATCTTGTGATATGGCCACTCATATTAAAACATTGGCTGCGTGACAAATTATGACAAATGGTCACGGTATATTAATTTTAGGTGGCTAAAAGAATACCAACAGTCGGCGCTTGTAATCATGATTTTTTCATTTACTTTTTCATTTACTTTATCTTTCAAATCTCCATCTACCACGCCCCTCGAGTATCGATATATACTATCTCTGTATCAGTTTTCATCATCATCTCCACCATGACCCTTTTCTCCCAGTCTTTCTCTCTCTGTTTTTCGTCCATCATCGACGGCAAAAAATGTGGAATTGGCATCATCCGTATGTGGAAAATGGTAAGTTATCATCTTCACCACTGAAATTCGATTGAAATTTTCGTCTCAGATTTGGTAATTTTATCTTGTGCAGGGAAAGATTGCACTCTGTATCTCCTGCGAGCAGATTTTAAGTTATTGTGGAAACCATGGAGACGAGGAGTCTCTAATGGTTCATACAAATGCTTTACTGCGAGCAGATTTTAAGTTATTGTGTAATTTTATAACAGTCAGCAGTAAGGGCACATGTTGAGATTTGCAGGACTTGTATTCTTCAGGTGCTTCTCTCCCTTTTGGCCCCATGTACCTGATATTTCTTCAGCCACTTCTTCACCATTTTCAGTTGATCAGAAGCAAGTGCATGTGAGAAAGCAAGAGGGACTTGTTCTCTCTTTTCACTTGATCAGAAGCAAGTGCATGTGAGAAAGCAAAAGAGGGATTTTTCTTCAGCCGCTTCTTCTCCATTTTAAGTTAGTAGTTTTTCAGTTGTAATTTTATAGATCAATGTATTAATGGAATCATAACCTTTGGATTATGTATGTAATTGTGTTTGTTAAAGCAGCAGTTGATTTTGTTTGTTTATTTTTGACTTTTATTGACTCTGGTTTGGTCAAAGAGAGGAGACCTGCAGGCACAATCAAAAAAAGGAAACACTTGACTCAAAATTAAGATCCATAATATATATTCCAGAATACATAAAGAAAAAAAAACAATTATTGTTGATACTGTAGTTTGATCAATTAATCGGTGGTTTTTCGTAATATCATTCCAGTACAGTCAGCTCTGTAGTAAACATTGTGACGTGCATCTACGGATGGCAATACATTATCGTTGTGCGGAAAAACTACCGTACTAAATTCTTCATTGGCATCGTCTTCATAATAATCTCTGTAATTTCTGGGAGGTGTCATAAAGACAATATGCAGTTTTTTATCCAGCTGGTCTTTGACGTAAAACAACTGTTGTGCTTGTGATGCGAAAATGAACGGGTCCTCCTTGTGACCTAGTCTTTTAAGGTTGACCAAAGTGTAACCAAGACTATCTTTTTTGACCCCCTGTGTATTCTCAACCCAGTCGCACATAAATAGAGGGATGGTTTTAATATGGTAATCTAGTAGCCATATCTCTTTTAAAACCCCATAGTAAGGTTTTTTCCATAGGTTAAGACCTCGTTAGAGATGTGCATGTCATTTACCTCTACACCAACCCCGCTGTTCTGGTAAACCCTACCGTCTCGAGATTTTGTACGAAATGAATAGCCATTGATGTCATATACTTCATATTTCCTCACGCTTCTGTGCGGACCATGTGAAATCCACCTAACGGTCTCTGATATAGTTTCTGGGGACTCCGCCATCTCCTTTTCAACCTGAAATTCATAGTAGGTTCATCAGGAGAGTTCATTAGGAATAGGAAGATTATAGCTCTTCCAAAAATAAAATAAAGTTGTTCCGGACAACTCAGGTCAGTTGTTCCGGAAAGTTACAGTTCATCCGGAATTAAAACTATAAGAAAAATAGTTTCAGTTCACCAGGAAGGTTATAGTTCATCCGGATAGAAAATAGAGTTATTCCGGACAACTCAGGTCAGTTGTTCCGGAAAGTTACAGTTCATCCGGAATTAAAACTATAAGAAAAATAGTTTCAGTTGATCACCAGGAAGGTTATAGTTCATCCGGATAGAAAATAGAGTTATCCCGGACAAGTCAGGTCACTTGTTCCGGAAAGTTACAGTTCATCCGGAATTAAAACTATAAGAAAATAGTTTCAGTTCACCAGGAAGGTTATAGTTCATCCGGATAGAAAATAGAGTTGTTCCGGACAACTCAGGTCAGTTGTTCAGGAAAGTTACAGTTCATCCGGAATTAAAACAATAAGCAAATTTAGCTGACCTTGTTGCGTAACCATTTACCAAATGTTGTGCTCTGCTTCTTAGTAAGGTCATTTAGTCTACTACCAGGATGTTCCTTTTCCAAAAATTTCATGTGTTCTCTGCAATTACATGAATTGAAGTTATCTATAAAAGTTTATAATTAATTAAACAGATAAAAAAAGGTTAATAATCTAAATTACTTACTCGATATAATGCTCAATTTCAGGCGTATTTAGCAACACAAATAAATGCGCTTTCGATAGGAGCTCTGGAGAGACTTCAACTGATCTACCAGCTGACCCAGGACTTCCATCCGCACTGCTATGCTTTTTAGTTGGAACACCAATAGTTGTGATGTTTTTTTGGTATTCGCTGAGAAACTCAATCGTTTCTTCTACAATGTTCTCCTCAGCAATGCACCCTTCTGGATAAGTTTTGTTTCTCACGTGGCCCTTAATTACCTTCATACACCTTTCAAATGGATACATCCATCGAAAGCATATTGGGCCACATAATTTTACCTCCCTAGTAAGGTGCACCGTCAAATGAAGCATAACATCAAAAAATGATGGCGGGAAATATTTCTCAAGCAGGCATAGTGTGACACAAAGATCTTCTTGCAATTTGTCTAGCTCTTCGACGTTGATCTCTTTGCTACATATTGATTTGAAAAAAAAACAGAGCCTTATAATAGCATATCTTGTCGGTTCAGGCATGACTGACCGAATTGCAATTGGCAGAAACTGTTGCATCAGCATATGATAGTCATGTGACTTGAGCCCCACAAGTTTCTTGTCCTTTAGACTAACCAAACTAGAAAAGTTAGAACAATAGCCTTGTGGAACCTTCAAGTTATACAACGTGTCACAAAACTTTTCCTTTTCATCTTTTTGTAACGTGTAACACGCTGCAGGAAGTACTATGTTGTTCTTGTTCTGTTTAGGCTGCAACTCTGGTCTTAACCCCAAAAAGTTCAGATCCTTTCTCGCTTTCAGTCCATCCTTCGTCTTTCCGGGAAGGTTGAGCAGAGTTCCAACAAGACTCTCAGCCACATTCTTTTCAATATGCATGAAATCAATGCAATGTTGGACACTATTATGCCTCCAGTATCTAAGTCTTCGAAACCATATATTGAATTTCTTCCAATATGGTGGCTTCTCTTTGTTCTTTCTTTTTCTCTTATCAATCTTCCCCCCTCTTCCGGTTGAGGTCTCTGGGATTTCTGAATCAGTACACCTTAATCCCTTTCCCCATTTGTTGCTGATAAGTTGAACTTCTTCGTATATCTGTTCTCCGGTCATAGGATCAGCAGCAACTTCCAACTCTTGTTTACCATTGAAGGCCTCTGTTTGCTTTCGGAAGGGATGCGTATATGGTAGATATCTTCTGTGACCAGCATAACACTGCTTGGCTGAGAAAGGAAGCCTAATGCATTTAGTTTCTTCCCGACATACCACACAACCACGGAATCCACTGTACGGGCAACCACAAAGTGTACCAAGTGCAGGGTAGTCATTAATCGTCCATAAAACAACTGCACGCAAAGTAAACTGTTCTTGCGCATACGCATCATATGTTTCCACACCTGCCTCGAATAACAGCTCTAAGTCATCAATTAATGGTTCCAAAAACACATCAATATCGTTTCCAGGCGCTCCCGATATTAATAACGAAAGCATGATGAACTTTCTTTTCATACACAACCATGGTGGAAGGTTGTAAATGACAGATAGAACCGGCCACACACTGTGATTTCTGTTACCTCTATTTACGTCGACCCCATCAGTTGAAATGCCAAGACGAAGACTTCTAGGATCGTCAGCGATTTCGGGATATTTGTCATCGATGGCTTTCCATGCCGGTGAATCGGATGGGTGTCGTAACACACCGGGTGTTTTGGAACTGGTGGCATGCCATCTTAGATCCTCCGCTGTGGTTTTCACTTGAAACAGTCGTTTCAATCTTGGAATGATGGGGAAATACCACATTACCTTTGCAGGAGTATTGTCGTATAGTTTCTTAGTCCTCTCATCCACCTTCCACCTGGACTCACCACAAGTTGGACATACAGTTAGGTCCTTGTTCTCCTTCCTGTACAGAATACAATCATTGATACACACATGTATCTTGGTGTACCCTGCACCCATTGACTTCAAAATCTTCTTGGCCTCATATGTATTCTTCACAATCTCATTACCTTCAGGTAGCATCTGTTTCAGCAAAACTAAAAGTTCATTAAAAAATTTATCTGATCCCCCATGCTTAGTCTTCAAGTTCAGTAGTTGAACCAAGGCAGATAACTTTGTGAAGGTATGGCATCCTTCATACAGAGGCTTCTCAGCATCCATGAGTCGTTCTTGAAACTTCTCATGGTCCTCATCGAAATTTTCTTCAGTAGCTCTGACCATTTTTATTGTTTCGGCTGCATCCAATGGAACTCCGGAATCGAAAAATGATTCCGTGTGAAGCTCCTCTCCTGCGGGCTCGTCTATCTCTCCATGTTTAATCCACCTTCTATAAGTCTGATCGAATCCCTTTGAAAACAAATGAAATTCTACATCATCAGCCTTAAAAGAGTAATGGTTTAGACAATTAACACAGGGACATGGAATTTCATTACTCTCCAAATTGGTAACTGCAAACAATAAGAATGATTTAACTCCATCGGCATATGATTGCGTGGTTCTACTGGTTTTCATCCAAGACTTATCCATGTTTGTTTTGCAAACAGATACAACAACAAATTAAGATGATTAAAAACGATCAATACTGAAAATCCTTTTCAATAATCTTTACTGTGAACCTGTTTATTGGAGAAGTAATAGGACGGAGGGAAAATTCTGTCGATTGATATGTGAAATTTTCAATTGAGTTCGCTCTAATTTACCCCGCCTCTTTTAATATTTAGCGGGCCCAGTTAGAATCATATTTAAATAAATTAAAACGAAAATTACTCTTGATCCTGAGAAACTCTAGTTCATCCGGTTCTATTACTGAATAACTCTTTATAATCCTGAAGAACTCTAGTTCATCTTCCCTCAATCCTCATGAACTCAGTGGGTAATTTTGACTTTCTTCGTTTAATTTTGACTTCTTAATTTGATTCAAGAGATCGTGTGACAGTAATTTCGGATAATTTCAGATCGTGTGATTAAAATATTAGTGGTTTTTTGATATCGTGTAGGAATTTCAGTTGGAGAACGTGTGAAAATAATTTTTGTAGGATAACCAAAAGTCCAACAATTATAATGTGCAGTCCTCATGAACTCAGTGGGTAATTTTGTAATTAATCAAATAAGACCTATGGTATACTCTAGTGATTACACATCTGATAAGACGCATACTCAAGTGATTTGCACATATAACCATACCACTTGATCAGTAATGAGAAACTTCTCACCTCCAACATCAAAACCTTTTCAAAATCCTTATCAAACCTTTTCTCAAAATCCTTAAGAAACCCTTTCTCAAAACACTCAAATCCTTCTGAAAATGGCAAGCTTGAAAGAATTAGTTGAACATTATTTGCAGATAAAGATTGTTGCTACCCTGGACAGGTACGAGGTGATTATCAGGGCAGAGAGACAGAGTGTCTTAGACGGGATGGCCCTGCTCAACCAGGTACTTACAGAGCCACCAAGTCCATCAAGATACCAGATGGCTACTTTTCTGGTAGAAGAGATACGCGTCTCCGATGCCAGACTTCAAATGTTGGTTCAACAGAGGCAAGAAGCAATGAGTAGGCATTTGGAGTTGATGAAGGAGATGGAATCTAGGTTCCCGTGAACCTCAACATGCAACTGCTCTGTTTCTTTTTTTTTAGGAATGAACATGTAAATTAGGAAACAATTTTGTGTATGGAATTGGAATCAGTAGTATGAAATCCACTTATTGTTATATACTTGTTTATCTATATCTATTTTTGTTTATTAAATCAATCTGTTAAACAAAAACCCTAATCCTCGAAAACAGAGACGATCAAAAACCCTAAACACAAAAAAACAGAACCCCCATTTCCGATTGAAAGATGGAATTTTCATTTTCAAAATTAGAAAACTAGAAAACATGTTCAAATCAACTGTTTTCTATCTCTACATTACATTAGATTTCCGTCGACGATGCGTTGGAGCAGACGGCGACGGAGGTAACGGAGGAGAGGTCGAGCGGTTGTGCGTATAAACCCTAGAAAGTGAACGCCCATTTTCTTTTGTATATATTTGGAAAACGAAAATATAAAACAGAAAACAGTAAAAAAGGTGTTTTCCATTTTTAGTTAAAATTTAGAAAACACTATTTTCTGTTTTCCTAGAAAACAGTAAAAAAGGTGTTTTCCATTTTTAGTTAAAATTCAGAAAACACTATTTTCTGTTTTCCTTGTTTTCTTGGAAAACAGAAATGGAAAACACCCCCTGTTTTCCACAACTAAACGCCCCCTTAAATTTTGGGGAATTATAATTCTAAATAAATTATATAAAAAGATTTAAGATAAAAATTAAATAATGGGTCAATTTGGGGTCAAATGGGTCAATTTGATGTGTTTAGGACCAATGAGTCCCAATAAGGTGTGTAAGTAACCAATAAGTTGTGTTTAGAACCAATGATGGCCCAATTGGTGTGTATGTAACCAATAAGTTGTGTTTAGAACCAATGATGGGCCAATAAGGTGTGTATGTAACAAATAAGTTGTGTTTAGGACCAATGGGACCCAATAAGGTGAGTTTAGGGGAAACGAGGGCCAGTTGGGACCAATGAGTCCCAGTAAGGTGTGTATGTAACCAATAGGCATGTTTAGGACCAATGATGGCCCAATAAGGTGTGTATGTAACCAATAAGCATGTTTAGGACCAATGATGGCCCAATAAGGTGTATGTAACCAATAAGTTGTGTTTAGGACCAATGAGACCCAATAAGGTGTGTTTAGGGGAAACGAGGGCCTGTTGGGACCAATGAGTCCCAGTAAGGTGTGTATGTAACCAATCAGCATGTTTAGGACCAATGATGGCCCAATAAGGTGTGTATTAAATAAAGTTGTGTTTAGGACCAATGAGACCCAATAAGGTGAGTTTAGGGGAAACGAGGGCCAGTTGGGACCAATGAGTCCCAGTAAGGTGTGTATGTAACCAATAGGCATGTTTAGGACCAATGATGGCCCAATAAGGTGTGTATGTAACAAATAAGTTGTGTTTAGGACCAATGAGACCCAATAAGGTGTATGTAACAAATAAGTTGTGTTTAGGACCAATGAGACCCAATAAGGTGTATGTAACAAATAAGTTGTGTTTAGGACCAATGAGACCCAATAAGGTGTGTTTAGGGGAAACGAGGGCCTGTTGGGACCAATGAGTCCCAGTAAGGTGTGTATGTAACCAATAAGCATGTTTAGGAGCAATGATGGCCCAATAAGGTGTGTATGTAACAAATAAGTTTTGTTTAGGACCAATGAGACCCAATAAGGTGTGTTTAGGGGAAACGAGGGCCAGTTGGGGCCAATGAGTCCCAGTAGGGTGTGTTTAGGGGAAACGAGGGTCAGTTGGGACCAATGAGTCCCAATAAGGTGTGTATGTAACCAATAGGCATGTTTAGGAGCAATGATGGCCCAATAAGGTGTGTATGTAACCAATAAGCATGTTTAGGACCAATGAGTCCCAATAAGGTGTGTTTAGGGGAAACGAGGGCCATCTGGGACCAATTAGTCCCAATATTAAGGTGTGTATGACGTAACCAATAGGCATATATGTTTAGGACCAATGATGGCCCAATAAGGTGTGTATCTACCAAATAAGTTGTGTTTAGGACCAATGAGACCCAATAAGGTGAGTTTAGGGGAAACGAGGGCCAATTGGGAGCAATTAGTCCCAATAAGGTGTGTATGTAACCAATAAGCATGTTTAGGACCAATGATGGCACAATAAGGTGTGTATGTAACAAATAAGTTGTGTTTAGGACCAATGAGACCCAATAAGGCGTGTTTAGGGGAAACGAGGGCCAGTTGGGACCAATGAGTCCCAGTAAGGTGTGTATGTAACCAATAAGCATGGTTAGGACCAATGACGGCCCAATAAGGTGTGTTTAGGGGCAATGAGGGTCATTTTAGGATACAATTATCATTAAATTTATTGCTTAGTATTCCATTTTACATTTAAAGATTATTTTAAAGGTATGTTTAAAATAAAGTTAAATACGATTTGCGTTCCTGTGGTTTGGTGGTTTTAACTTTTTGAGTCCATGTTAACTCTTTAAAATTCAAGATAAATCGTATTAATTGAGTTTATATTAAATCCGATAAATGCTGTCACGTCCTTATTAGCTGAGATGTTTTCACCCGGATCGATCCTATTAATCCCCAAATTACTTCCCACCATTTTTCAAATTTCCCAAAATTCATTGATCAGTTCCTATTCAACTCCCTCTAACCAAAACTTTATCACCAAAACGATTCATTACTCTCTTCTTCCATATATCACTAAAAGTTCATCTACCTAATTGATTGATCAGTTCCGGATTCATCACACTATCATCTTCAGAAGATCACTACCTAATTCCCGTCAGTATATATTAATTTCACTGTCATCTTCAGTAGATCATTTTCATCTCAATTATTTCATCTTAATTATTCCATCGCATTTATTTCATTAATTCTCTATTTATTTCACTGTCATCTACAGGATTCATCTGATTTAACAATGGAAATTGAAGGTGAAGCATATGACAATGAATATAATTATTCGGAAGATGATGAAATGTATAACAATGCCGATCAATCGGATAATGAAGAGGAAATGGATAACAATACTGACGATGATTCGGGTGAAGAGGACATGGAAAACATTGATGCCCAAGTCGAAAATGATGCCCAAGTTGATACCCAAGTAGTCGACAATGAGAATGTGGAAGCCTCTGCTCCCCAAGCAAACAAGAGGGGGATGACGCGGTTGGTACAGTGGCGTGCCAGATTTGAGAAAAATGGTGAGGAAAAATGGCCACTAACATTTGATGCGCTGGGAAGGGTTGGCGGGGTCCATAGACCAAAATTTTCGAGTTTTATGGGAGACATTGTAAGGGCAGGGGTTGGATTGAGGTATCTAGAATGGAGGAAGGTGCCAATAGAGGACAAGAACAAAATGTGGGCAGCGATTCAGGTTATGAAACAGATTAAACATTTTCTCATATTAGGTTTGTTATTGAATTCCATGCGACTAAAATATCCTGTCATATGTTATTTTTTTAGAAATATTTCAAAATTGAAGACTTTCGAAGGAGAGCTATAATGGTACGGCTTGGTGGGTTGCTAAGGAGTTTTAGAAGAAATATGTTGGAAAAACACATTCGTCCCAACCTAGCAAAACCCACCGTGCTTGAGAAAGTTCCAAAGATGTATCGCACTATTGTGAAAAAGGAAGACTGGGACAGATTTGTAGCATATACAAGATCTGAAGAATTCGAGGTTTTTATTCAATTCAAACTGCAGATTTCATTAAGTAAGCTAATAAGTGTTAATTAATGAGATTATAATTATATATCCTACTGTTCTGTTGGAAAGGCTGCGTCAAAGATTGGAAAAGAGGTTCGAGCAAATTATACTTATGATCATTCAATGGGGCGGGGAGGATACGTCTTTCTGAGAGAAAAACTGGTAATAAGCTAAGTGTGTTACACCCAGTCATGGTTAAGAACGTTTATGTTTCAAGTCTGATATATATTATTATTATAATACAAGGTACAAAACAAAGAAATTGCAGCTGATGATTGCCCCTCTCGAGCGTTTATGTGGAGGAAAGGAAGGGTAAATAAAGAGGGGGAATACAAAACCCCTGTGGTGAAGGGCATAGCAGATGATATAGTAAGTTTAATTGCTATATATATACCTAATTATTCACATGTTAAAAATTAACAGCACCTCATTAAATTAACTAAATTATATTACTGCAGGCCGAGAATGAAACAAAGATAAATGCGGGATCTGTGACAGTAGAACCGGGAACGGATGCCCTGACACTGGTCCTTGGCAAGGAAAGGGGTGGATACCTAAAAGGTATTGGGTATGGAGTGACTTCCCGTGGATATTGGGGTGCTCCAAAAGGGCGATCAAAAGAACGGATCGAAAAACTTGAGGCGGAACTAATAAATGAAAGACAGCTGCGTGAGAAAAAGGATCAAGAGGTTGAGCGCCTCACTGATATGGTTAAATCACAGGATGAGAGAATTGATAAGCTTATGGCGGCTATGGAGTCTGTGATTCAAGATAAACAAGTTCATAGAGCGTCTGTAAGGGACAAACTATATATATATATATATATATATATTTATTTATTAATTAATTAACTAATTGAATTAATTGTACATAGGACATGATCAATTCTGCGCGCAATACATCGCGGAAACAATCTACTCAATCAAACTCATCTCAAAGGTCGGCCGATAAGGTACGGATTTGAAACAGTTCTGAATTTGAGTTGATCTGGAAGATTCTAGTTCATCTGGATGAACATGCGTCTCTACTTATAGTTCATCCGGATAGTTAGAGTTCATCCGGATAGTTAAAGTTCCTCAGGATAGGTAAGGTTCATCAGGATAGTAAAAAGTTCATCAGGATAGTTAGAGTTCATCGGGATAGTTAGAGTTGATCCGGAAGATTCTAGCTAGTTCATCTGGATGAACATGCGTCCCTAGTTATAGTTCACCGTGTTGGTTATAGTTCATCCGGATAGTTATAGTTCAGCAGTATAGGTAAAGTTCATCAGGATAGTCAAAGTTCATCAGGATAGTTAGAGTTGTTCCGGAATATAATTAATAATTAACTGTGCCGGCTATGATAAGTTCATCAGGATAGTTAAAGTTCATCAGGATAGTTAACTAATGTTTAGCCGGTTATGATCGATATGATTTTATTAATTAATTGAATTGTAGGTCTCTTCTGCGACTCTATCACAACACACTCCTACATCTACAACAGCGTCGCAAAAGGAAAGGGTAACTATTTTAATTTACACAGTTGTGTACTTCCCTTATAACTAATTGCTATATGATCATTTAATTAAATGCTGATGCTGTCTTTAGGTGAGAAAGAGAAAAATGACAGAAGCAGCAGCTGCTGCAGCCAGTGATGCTGGGGCATCAGAGCAGGAAGTGGTATATATATATATATATAATTAATTTAGAAATTTGACAAATCGCTTTGACGTTATCGTTAATTAATATATATATATGTTAATTACTAATCAGTTAATTACATGGTGTCAATTTAGGAAAAGAATAAGAGACATGCAAAACCTGCAGCTCGTGAAGTACCTCCTAAGAAGAGTGATCTTCAGTTGGAAAAACCAAATAATTATGATGCCATTGCAGCTGCTACCGATCTGCAGCCAGTAATCCAAGAGGTATAGATTAGTATATACCACAATTTTTGTATTCTATTTTTTACTTTAATTAATTAATTGTTTATATATATGCTATAATTAATATTATTATTATTATTATTATGTCACTTCTGATCAGGGGAGGCAAACTGCGACGTTGCACATGGAGTGGGATCCACTGAACGTCGTGGGAATGGGTGAATTATTACCAAAAGAAAAAGATGAGAAGATTCATGGAAGTCCATTAGCTCCTGGTTGCCGTAGAATTAGAGTTTATCAGGTCAAAAAGGGTGCAACATTTTTACCATTCCCAGTAGATGGTAAAACAACGCTTTCGGAGGTTGAAAATAATTATATTATTGCATGGCCGATTAACCGAATGATCCTTCATTCTAATAACAAGTCAGATAGATCACAGCCGGTTGATCATTCTACGGTGCAAAAAGTATTGGAACAACCACAGGTAATTACTACATTAATTAATCGTATCCGCTAATTAATTAACTTTATATATATATTATATATATCTGATCGGTTTTATTTGTCATGTTTCCAGGTAAATAATGATCGGAAAAAGATGCAGAAAGTAGTGTACGTAGCACCAAACCAGCTGAAGAATCAAAATGCGATAAATAGAAAAATCACACGGCACCAGCAGAAGCAGCTGATCACGGACAAGAAATTATAATTAATTAATTATTATAGAAATTAAACTTTGATTAGCTAGTGTCGTATGTTATCTTTTTGAACAGCGTCATGATTAGTGTATGTACATTAATTTTTAATTATAATATATGATTTTTAAGGTTTCTCTATACTAATTAATTAATATATAATTAATTGTAATTAAGAAAATATATGTGACCATATATATAATACCAAAGGCCACAGTTTTTATATTTTAACGTGGCCGTTGCCACCATTTGGCCACGGTTATTGGGACAAATTATCTGATTTCAACTACCCTTTGGCCACTTTTTTTTTTCCAATTATATGTGGCTAAAACACAAATATACGTGACCATATAATAACAAAGGTCACGCTTTTTATATCTTAACGTGGTCGTTGCCACCATTTGGCCACGCGTATTGGGACAAAATATCTGATTTCAACTACCCTTTAGCCACTTTTTTTTTCCAAATATATGTGGCTAAAACACAAATATACGTGACCATATAATACCAAAGGCCACGCTTTTTATATTTTAATGTGGCAGTTGCCACCCTTTGGCCACGCTTATTGGGACAAAATTTATGATTTCAGCAACCCATTTGGCCACGTTTTTTCATATCATATGTGGCTAAAACACAAATATACGTGACCATATAATACCAAAGGCCACGCTATTCATATTTTAACGTGGCGGTTGCCACCCTTTGGCCACGCGTATTGGGACAAAAATTATAATTTCAGCAACCCATTTGGCCACGTTTTTTTATAACATATGTGGCTAAAACACAAATATACGTGACCATATAATACCAAAGGCCACGCTTTTGATATTTTAACGTGGCCGTTGCCACCCTTTGGCCACGCGTACTGTGACAAAATGTATGATTTCAGCAACCATTTGGCCACGTTTTTTTATAATGTATGTGGCTAAAACACGAATATACGTGACCATAAAATACCAAAGGCCACGTTAACCAAACACATGTGGCCGTTGGAACCCTTTCGCCACGCTTTTCTGAAGAACTGTTTGATTACAACAACAAATATTGGTACCCTTTAGCCACGCTTATAGGTGGCTTCAGCCACTGATATTGTAACGTGGCCGTAGGGTACATATGGTCACGGCACCTATGGTGTCGTTTGGAATGGAAAAAAAAAACGTGACAAAACACCTTTTGTCACGGTTTTTTTCCGTGGCCAAAGGTGAATTTTGACGTAGTCGCTCAATATTAGTTACTTTCCTTAATCATTTTTTTATTCGTTAAAGTTTTTCCAAAATATATAAATTAATATAAATGGGTAAAAATTAGAGAGATATTATGAGATTTTATGTATACACATCTTAAGGCTATAAAATCCCTTGTTGACGGGACCATATGTTTCACATAACGCTCAATACAGGGAGGGACTTTATGATTACACATAGCTTAACAAACACTACTAGTAGGGTTTATTGAGTTTAGAATATAGTTTTATCCAGGGGCAAACTCACGGCTTCTCCATTTGTGGGGTTCGCACCTCTTTCATAAAAGATTTGAAATAGGGACCTACTATTTTAAATTCTGTTTACTTGTACGGAAACTTTCCTTTTATAGAAACCTACAAGCTAGAATACCTGTAGGTCCACTAAGACCATTTCGGCATTTCGTGTGGACTTGGACTAAAGACTCTTTAGGTTGAAATTGCATTTGGAGCTTCTAAGAAAGACCCAAGAACTCGCAACATATTTTCATGATTGAGTTGTTTCTAAAATAAAATAAGAATAACTAAAGTTACTTGTTTATAATATTTACTTTTTTAAACAGTCAATTTATTTCACCATAAAGCTATGTATAGTTGGTGTTTTATGCCCATAAGTGAGGTTATAATGAGAAGTTAGGTGAAAATAAGAAAGATAAGAAGCTTTCTTATCCGTTAGATCTGATGATCAAGGGCCCAGATTTAATCCCTTAATTAAAACTTAAAAATAAATGGTCAGGTACACGGAGGGGCAATTTGGTCAAATTGCTCCTTTTTCTCTTTCCCCCCAATTATTAAAACCTTCATAACTTTTTCATACGATATTATTTTTTTTATAAAAATTACACCATAAAAACAAGCGTTTTTTTATCTTTAAAACCCATACCATATTGCTATATAAAAAATAAAATAAAAAAATTATGTCAATAACGTGAACATATGACACAACGACCTGAACATATGACACAATTGACCTGAACATATAACACAATGACACAATGACCTGAACATATAACACAATGATCTGAACAATGTTTAGGTCATTGTGTCATTTTGTCATATGTTCAAGTCGTTGTGTTATTGTGTCATATGTTCAGGTCGTTGTGTTATATGTTCAGCTCATTCACAATTTTTTTATATATATATAGCAATATTGTATGGGTTTTAAAGATAAAAAAACGCTTGTTTTTATGGTGAAATTTTTATAAAAAAATAATATCGTATGTAAAAGTTATAAACGTTTTAATAATTGGGGGAAAGTGAAAAATATGCATGTTTCCAGATTTGCCCTCCTTCTTATCCTTCTTATTCTGCATAAACTTCTTACGTGAACTTCTCTCTTATGCCCATATAACAACTTTCATAGCAGTCCATACCGCCTCCGGGGCGCTATAAAGGCTAAAATTTGTTTTTCCGTTATAAATATAGTGTCCGTCAAATTTGTTGAAACTGAAAACTAACCCCGTTGATCGGCTATATATTTTTTTTCTTTATTTTATTCATCTATAAATATTAACCAAATTTATAAAACTTAATAACACAACTTTTTTTTATCTCCTCTATATTTTTTTTATATTTTTTAAACATTCTCTCAAAATGTTTCTTCGCAGTTCACCATCTGGGGGTCCACACAACCCGTGTTTTCAAGCACCAGGACGGGTTGGTGATAAGAAGCAACCTTCGTTGCAACCAACCGACGATAACTTATTTCATTACATTGCATCGCCTCAACCGTTTCAACAATTGTCAGAAACCCCACAACAACAACAATCAATGTACGCTTTCACCCAATGATACGGGTACAACGTTTTTTTTTTCCTCAACTAGAATCTTCCCAACCATTTATATCGGCCTCAACAATTTTGACAGTCTTCTCAACTCTATCAACAATCTCAACCCTTTCAACTAGTGGCACCTAAAGTGGTACCTGAAACACAAGTCATGGGGTCAAAACCAAGAAAACAACGGTCCCACAAGAAGAAGGTCACGCCACAGCAGGAGAAGAAAAATGCTCAGATATGGGACCAAGATGAGTAGTTCGCGTCAGCTCGAGTTTGGCTCGATGTGTCGGAGGATCCCGTCACTGGTAATTTTCTTACAAATTTATTGTTTACCCATTTAGATTTAAAGATTACTGTTTTTTTAATCTGGTTTTTCTTTTTTAGCAAACAATCAGGACAAGTTGATTTTTTGGTCAGAGGTTCAACGAACATTCTATCAGATAGTCGATATGGAGGAATACCAACCGCATGACTCGACAGTTGGAAAATGGACCGATATCAACAAGAGGTGCCAATTTTTCAGTGGTCCGCAGCGGTTGATGAATCACACTGCGGTGATTAGGCAGAGAGACCGCACAGACGACTTGTCTCGGAGGTGTAAGCAGGGCAGCGACTCGGAATGGCTTCAGCTGGTTGCTTGCAGCGGCTCTGAGAATTCGACTAGAGGAGACCGACGACGGTTAGAGGGAGAGAAAATGACTTAGGGTAATGGTGTTTGTGACTTGTAGAATTTATGTAACCTCATCTCTCCATCTAATGGTTATATTTATAACCATAAAGCCTAACCTGATAACCCTAATGAATATTAAGATTATATCCAATCATTATCAATCAAGATACAAATAATTATTAAAACAGTAATAATAATCCATGTGGTTTTGACTATGTGGTTATGCCACGCATGCAGTGACATGACCACAAATGATTACGGATTACCACACAAAAATGGGCATACCTGTGTGGTTCTAGTAGTTTTTTTGATTTTTTTTTAATTTAAATTAAAATATATATTTTTTATTTTACATAAATAAAACATTATTATACTAAAATTACTAAATTAATAAAATAAAAAAATTACATCATTACATCACACATAAATAAATTAAGAAAAACACTCGTAGATATCCTGAATCAAATCAGCCTTAATTTGGTTATGGATATCTCGATCTTGTATTTCCCTATGCTTAGCCTACTTTTGATGCTCCTCAACTGGCTCAAAATTCGTATCTAATTCGGCCTCGTTACATTGATAAATTACAAAATCCTCATCCTCGAGAAGTATATTCTGTAAAATTACACAAGCTAGCATCACATGTCCTATTTTGTTTTGGTGCCATTGTCGTGCAGGTTGGTCAATCATATGCCACTTACTTTTCATACAGGTAAAAGTGCGCCCAACATCTTTCCTAGCAGCGTCATGAGATTTTTTGTAGGTTTTACATTTCTCACCCACGTGAGCTGCAAATGATTTGACAATTGTAGAATATTTGGAATAAATTCCATCACCCAAATAATATCCACATGTGTATGTTGATTCCTGTGATTCAAATGAGGAGTCGGACTAACGTCCTCAATGATATCATCCAAATTGGTGATTGATCAAATCATTGATGTTGATATTGAACCCCGCGACACAAAAAAAAAATGCATGTCAAATCAACATCTTAATCTTATAATCCTAATAAAGCAATAAATTTGTGCCACATGTCTCATTTATAAATGGTCCACATCACCATCGCCACATGTCAAGCTCACATTGAATTACCAATTTAGTAAATCATCAATTAAGACTAATTACCATTTTTATCAAAACTAATTTTTTAAAATTCACATAAATTTGATTAATTTACTTAATAATTTTAGTGTTTTTGTGGAGAGTAATCAAGAACTTTAAACATAATAAATTCCTTAAATGTATTAAACTATTATTTAATATATTATAAGAATTTCATATAATCACAAGTTTCAAATTTCATGATCATTATATTTTTTTTGTATTTATCTAATATTATAAAATTATAAATTTATATTCAGCCCGTGTAATAGACGGGTTACTAACCTAGTGTCGAATAAAGCAACAGCTTCTAGAACAAGGCATGGAATGATGTTCATGATCACCACGCATAAACTCGCCTCTCCATGCGTTGTGACAATTCTTTCACTCTGAGCGTGTGCAATCATTGCTACCAAACATTTTCGAAAATCCCATTGATTTTCATGAAATGCGTAAATTGTTGAATGTCGCTTGCGCTTGGTTTTCGTAAATATTTTCTTGAATACAACTTATATACACCTTTAGATTCAAAGTAATAACAATACATGTTAATTAAATTTCAAACCTAATATATAAAATATTTAAAAAAACACGTGTAAAATAAATTTAAAACCTAATATAAAAAACAATAAAAAGAACATGTTAATTAAAGTTGTGACCTAATATTTAAAATAATAATTAAAACATGGTAAATAATATCTTTAAAAAACCTTTGCATGTAAGAACTCATCATCCGATCGGACATCCTAAAATACTTGTCGAAGCAATCCCCCGAAGCACCATACGCCATCATACGAAGGACCCCGGTGCATTTTTGCAATGCGGTAAAATCAATCTTACCTCTAGCATCCGTCCTTTGTTGGAACCACATAAACTCTCTCTCAAGATCGTTCATTATTTTTTTAAAATAGTAAACGACTCATATGAAAACATTAGTGAAACAACTCACCGGGGTAGAGTGGATGTTCAGAAAAATTATTTCTTATAAGACTATTGTGACCCTCTTCACGGTTACGGTTGAGACGAGCTCTTTGGGTTAATTTTCGTTGGGCTCGTGCGTTTAGCCGTTGTTGATTACAATGAAGAATCATTTTAAACGTCAATCGGTGGCTTCATCGGATGAGTCAGATGATATTTATGATGAATCAGAGATATCCATATTGTTAAAGAAAAATATATATATGAAGAACGAGTATAGAGAAGTTGGAAGTGAAGATGGATAGAATTTAGAAAATGGGTTTGAATTATTAGTTTAATATAGGGGTGTTCAAAAATATCCGAGTCCGAATCCGTATCCGAATTATCCGAAATTCCGTATCCGAATTATCCAAAAATTTCGGATATCCGGAATTTCGGATATCCGAAACTCGGATATCCGAAAATTCGGACTTGGACTTGGACAAGAATTTACAAAATTTTCGGAAGTTTCGGATACCCGGTATCCGAAAATTTAAATAAATTAAAATAAATTTTATATTAAAAAATAAGGAATTATTGAATACTTGGACTATGTTTATTTGTTTTGTCGTTTTTTAGGTCGAACTTATGTTTATTTGTATTTGAAGACTTGGAATATGTTTATTTGTTTTGTCGTTTTGTCGTTTTTTTTGGTTAAATTGTGGTTTTTTTTAAAAAAACTGGATTTTCGGATATCCGTTTTAACTATCCGAGTCCAGTCCGAAATTTCGGATATCCGAAATTTCGGATATCCGAAATTTCGGACTTGGACTTGGACAACGAAAATTGATATCCGAAATTTTCGGATACCCGAAATTCGGATATCCGAAATTCCGGGTATCCGGTTTTGAACACCCCTAGTTTAATAGAATGAGTTGGATATATAAATTAATTAATTGACTTTTTTTTTATTGAGCAACGCTCGAAAAATAGTTGTTGTCAACGGTTACATTCCACCACCACGTCTGTTGTTATCTTCTTGCCACCCCATCACACCACCACATAATGCGCACCTGGGGCAGTGTTTCTCGCCGTGGTTGGTGATCATACCACATTGACGCTGGTATATCCAGTGGCCTTACACAAAAATACCAAAATAAACTCACTTTAATAATTTACATAATTGGCCTTTTGTGTATAAAGTGACTAATATATCTCTCGGTTTAACAAGAAAAATAGACCGCTCTAACCAATAAAGTGAAATGATAAATTATACAAATTACCATGATTTAAATGAGTGTATTAAAAAATTGAAGCAAAGTGGTAATTATGATAAATACACAAAGGTTTAACAGACTTGACATGGTTTACTTAATAATGTCATTTTGATTATAGACCGATGCTATAGCGGCTATAATTGGTTCCTGCACCGGGGGGTGTCAAACTGCTTTGTAACCAGCGGTTGGGTTATAACCCAAACCGGTCTTTTTTATAACGGGTTATAAATCAAATCGGTTCCGATTAAATTTTCGTAACCGATTCATTAAATGGTTAGCTTGTGCACCTCTACTATAGACATCATTCAGATGTGTGAGTTTCGCATTATTATTATTATTATTTTTTTTTAGCTCCTATTTTTTTTTTTAAACTGCAAGATTAATACATATGAAACAACTTACAAATTACAAAGAGGCGGCGGGTAAGCGGGCAACAAGCTGCGCCGCGAGCCCTTTTTGGATGGCAAACCCAATTCTACTAAAAACAAAGTTATGAGCCTTAGGGGATAGATGCCGAATTGCTGTGCACGACCCGCTGAACCCATCGTAGGAACTCGACCGCCTCCTACGCAAGGAACACAAAAGTATCAAAAGCAAAGGGGATAAACACGTGTTGATTATCGAGACAAGCAAAGGGGATAACCTCGGCCTTTTGCGCAGCCTGCCCCGCGACGAACCCGTTATCCCTAAGCCCAACAAGAGGAGACACGCCAGTAAGGTCAACACAAGCGTGTTTTCCCATGCCCATCCAACCACAAGCATTATTATTGTTCTCGTCCATCATTGTACTTGTTACGTTAGCATGTGAGAGTGTACAGGTCGGATAATCTAAATTTGTCCCATAATCATAATAAATAAATGTAAACGGAAATATTCCTCCGCGTTCAATGGAAAATGCCAATTTCATTATACCCCCAACTACTTGCCATTTATCACAACTTCATTCAACTTAAAATAATATTAGTAATTCAAATTTTTTTTTTTTTAACTAAACTGTTTTTTTTTTCAATTTAATTTTAAAACCCATCTAACGTTTACTTTTTAAGACTTGAAAACACATTATTTTGACGAAAATTAACTTGTTCAAAAGCTCATCCACAATAATAAACAATGGTAATTCCTTTTTACATACAAAATGTAATTAAAGTTTTTTATGTACATTGCATGCTAGTCTGCTACCTACATACATGGTTTGGTGTGTGGTGTTAGGTTATTTTTATTAGTTTAAATAATTAAAAAATAAAAACAAAATTAGGTGGCATCAATTGATTGTAACAATACCCAAACCACTCTCCCCTCCATGCCGTTGAGATCTTCACAAGTTTCCTCCACGCGACCCCATCACGCCACCCCCGTGGCGGTGTTCCACGGCGTTGAGGGTGCATGAAGGGCTTCACGCGCATGACTACGTCGGTATACCCGATGCTCTTATCTAACTTTTATCATAATGAAGTTTTGCCGACTTTATGAGCTTTTATTTATCACAAACCTACACCGGCTTCCAACATATTGGCGGCGATAGTACGTAAATGTAACTCGTTGTTTAAACAGCTATTCAGAGTTCCTAGAGCTCCTTGTAAAGCTTGTTGGAAAACCCGTTATCCGCTAAAAACTACGGTAGAGCTTGTTATGAATGTCTTCGTGGTGGCCTTGATTTTACTAAAGATGATGAGAACGTGAACTCCCAACCATTTATGCGTTGGAGAGACCGTTTCTTATTTTGTGCCGAAGCTATTTATAAAGCACAAGCTGAAACAGGTGAAATCAAAGGGCATTACTTGAATGCTACTGCGGGTACATGCGAAGACATGCTTAAAAGGGCTGTATTTGCCAGAGAATTGGGAGTTCCTATTGTAATGCATGACTACCTAACTGGGGGATTCACTGCAAATACTACCTTGTCTCATTATTGCCGAGATTAATGGATCTAAGAGTAAGAATCCCCAACACGATCCTTACATGAATGATACTCAGTATACTTGGAATAATCACATTAATAGTTGCATTGACAGCTAACCTCTTCATGTAAAACCTTATCATACATCAAGATACCATTAGGTAAAGGTCTTTTGGTAAAAATCTAATTTTTTTATTTATGATAACAATTTGTTGAAGGGTGGTATTTGGGCCTTAAGTTAGAGAGAACAAATTAATTATTATGGGTTTTAATTTGTATTTGGGCCTTAAAATGAGAACCACACGTCCATGATTTTGAAAGTACAAGTTGGATCACTTGCCCTACAATATCCGTCTACACAACTTATAGACACAAAAAAACACGTGTAGGAAATTGTGTGAAGAACAACAATCGATAAAACCACACAGCTCTAAATCCACATATATTTATTCTGAAAACAAATCATTGTAAACGTTTCCTTCTTCTTTCAGTGAAGTTTGATATCGAATCGGTTCACCTTTCAACATCGGGCAAAGAAACTTCAATGTTATGTTTGCATCTTTAAAAAAAAAAATTTGTCATACAACTTGAATAAAAGTTTGTACGGACCGATAGCCATCAAACATTAATCAAAATTATACTAACGGAAGACGATGAAGCTGTTTGAAGGTTTGTGACTTTAACCGTTTGAAACTTTTAGAAAATATAAATGTTTTTTAGAAGCACCAAACCGGTTTCTTTCCACCTGATCTAGTTCCAAGTTCCAACGAACAATCTCAACCTATTTTTCAGCTCATTTAGTCATTTGTATATCTAAATTATACGGTAAGAAGTGATGGATACAATATCGTTCAACTAATGAAATATAAAACATACTAGAGTTCTAGTTAACTATCATACAAACCATCATTCAGTTTTTCATTTATGTGCTGAATCTCATGAACTCAACCCCGAAACACTAATTAAATCGCGAGTCACTAGACGTGGTCTACACTTAGCCACCAACGGTTGAGCTTTGGGCATGGTCAGCCCGGGACCTTCGCTCATATCAACCATCTCGTCACCAACTCGTTCCCAATCAAAGCATTGTATAAGCAACCCCAAGGTCAACCCAATCATACGCATGGCTAGTCCCTCCCCCGGGCAACTCCTCCTCCCAAACCCAAACGGCATGAACCTAAACCCGTCCCTTGATTTGCCTTCTAACCCCTTGAACCTTTCCGGGTAAAACGTCTCTGGATCACTCCACAAGTCAGGGTCACGATGTATAGCCCATTGATTGACGAGTAGCATGGTCCCGCGAGGGATGTGATAGCCTCCAACGATACAATCATCCGATGACTCGTGAGGCACTAGTAACGGACCTGGAGGATACATTCGCATAGTCTCGTTCACAATGCAAAGGAGGTAGGGAAGGCTCGCCATGTCCGATTCTTCAACGAGACGGTTGGTTCCTACGTGGATGTCGATTTCGTCTTGAGCCTTCTTTAGGACATGTTTATGGTTGAGCAAAAGGGAAAAGGCCCATTCCATGGTTGCAGTGGTGGTATCGGTACCGGCGGCCACTAGATTCTGCTCATCAAAAGGAATACAATTAGTTCAAAGATTTCTAGGTTATGAGATTTTGTAATTTGTATATGACTTGATTTTGTTCTGAAGAGTGTATATTATTTTTTTTATTAAAATATTTCATTGGTATTTATGAAATTTTCATCGGACAAGATTGAAAAGTTCTCAATAACAAGTACAACTTTGCTACAAATGCAGCAATTGCTGTCGAAAAACAAATCTATTGCCGATGGATAAGGTTGCTATCGAAGAACAAAGTTAAGGTTACGGACGATAAACAAAGTTAATTAATAGTTACTTTCGTTTACTAGTTTTGTTATTAATTAGCAACTTTGATACCCATTAGTTACTATTGAAGCGCAATTACCACCGGTACGGCCTGTCAATAAACTGATAGTATATAATTAACACCATTTATTCTCGATTACTCTTTTACTTTTTTGTTTAAATTGAAGTGTATCAAATAAGAATAAAAGGGCTTGTGATCTTACCATCATTAAGCGTCTAATAAGTTCATCTGTGTAGTATTCTGGATCATCTTCTTTAAGCTGCAATAACACTTCGATCATGCTGTTCCTCTTCTTTTTTCCATCATTATCATTATTTCTCGCTTCTTGGTTTCCTCCATTTCTAAGTTGATCAATCAGTCCTTGAACGAACGAATCTCTCTTTTTCTGCAACTCAATCATCTTCTTCTCCAATCCCTTCACCCCCAACCACCTCAAAACCGGCAGATGATCCCCCAAATTCGAAGCACCCGACAACTCAAACGTCTCCTTCACTATCTCCTGAAACACCTTCGATCCCTCCTCCGTTGTATCCTCGTCGCCGAAAAACCTCTTCCCGGAGATCATTCTCATAATCAGGTTCAGCGTCATCTCGTGGAACACCGAAGTCAAGTTCACCGGAGAAGAACAGGCTGACGTCAGCTTAATAATCAGCAGTCTTCCTTCATCGGCGCGTATATCGTGAAACTCATTCAGCCGGTGAGATGATAAGATCTCCACGGTGGATATCCGGCGAAGGTTGCGCCAATGGTCGCCGTACGGCGCCCAGCCGATGGTGGTGAAGTTGGAGCCGAGGATTTTGCCGGCGAGGAAACGAGGGCGGTTGGCGAATACGATGTCGTTTTTGGTGAAGCATTCTTCGGCGGCGGTGGGGGAGGAGATTAGGAGGACGCGGCGGGATCCGAAGCGGAGGAGGAGGATTGGGCCGTGTTTGGCGGAGAGTTTGGCGAGTGATCTGTAGAGGGGTGGGGTGAGGAGGTGGAGGTGGCCGATGAGTGGAAGGGTGGGGGAGATGGTGGGCGGGACTCGGGAGGTTGCGGCGGAAGTGAGCGGTGAAGAGAACTCCGGCTAGGAGGAGGAGGAGGAGTACGAGGATGACGAGGAGATAATCCATGGGAAACAAAAGTACAAGGTTGTGGTGAAATGGGAATGCACCGAGCCACCGACGCACAATGATTGAAGATAACGGGTAAGCAAGGCCAGTCCTCTATTTTGACATGACTACAATTTAAAAGAAAATGGATTTAATAACTTTTACTTACTGGTAGTAGTATTTTCAAGTGAATATATTTTTGTTGTTAGTGGTTCATAGTATCTAATTATTCCTATCGATTATAAGTTCTTTTGTGACTATACAATTAAATTTTTTATAATTATTATTTTGAACTGTGTAGTTAAATCGGCCGTTTGTGTAACACCTGCATTAGTTTTATATCAATTTCCGACGTCTCAGGACGTACGCTTGGTTAACGTCTGAACTTAGGTCTTAGAAAATTTTTGTCTTTTATTATCATAAAACATGGTTTTATACTAATAGATTTAACTACAGACGACATTGTTTGCGTTGATACAAAACACAACATTTATTTCGGCACGAAAATATTTGATTACTCACTTTATTCTATCAAACCTATTACACCAAGCTATCCGGCGTCCTTTAACCTGTACCAAGCGGTTACAATTTCAAATGTTCATTTACCAAAACTATTTCATGTGTGTGGGTGGGTAGCTCTTCGTGTGTGTGAATGACTTTTCGTAGGCAACTAGTACGCTTCTAAAGTATGAAAGATGTGACGGGTTAGCTGCGGTATATCCTATATATAAGCATTGATGGTGCTTTGAAAGTGACTAGGAGTCGGACCAAGAACTGGCCCTGATTGGTGTATCAAAAACTATGTCACGAGTTTCAACTTATCTCCGTGGTTAAAAAACCTTTTAAAGATTCGGTAATCGGAAATGCATTTTTATTTAGAGAAGAAATCTTATATTACCCTCTTTCTATTTCCGTCAGTCTCTACTAACTGAATTTTGGGACTAAATTCCCTAAACTAAGAGAGACTGTAACATCCGTTTGTTCCAAAACCAGAAATCCAACCCGTTTTAAAATTTTCACATATTTTCGATCTTCCATTCAGATTTTGATTTAATAAGCATTGAGAATTTTTGTTACTCATCTTATCACAATTCGTGTGTTCTTCTTTTTGGTTTTATATTGGTCAAAGTGTTATTATGTGAAAGTCTAGGGTTTAAAAGAACTTTTGAGAAATCTTTCTCTTGGAATATAAAACAACCTAGTGTCTTCTTGGAATTTTAGTGTAAATAAGATCAGTTGTGACACGCGACACAACGTTGACCCGCCTGTTGACCGTCATTGGTCGCGCCATGCAACGTGTTGTACCTTGGTCGTCGCAACACGCGATGAACCACATGTAGCAGAAACATTTTTATTGACTTTTTTTTTAAAACCTCCTTGATTCAAATCCTCAATTAGCCTCCTATATTGGTGGAAATTTATTAATATTATTTGACCATATCATGGTCAATATACGTTTTTCTATTTCTAGAAAATATTATGCTAGCTTTTAGAAAGTGGTTGTGGTTTCCATATTTCTTTCTTTTATTCTTGTATATGTAGGATCATGTTCTATGAATGAAAACAAGTTTCTTCTTCCGAAGCCCTAATTTTCATGGCATCAGAGCAGGTTTCTTAATCTCAAAAAAACCTAATCGCCTTATCAAATGGCTGACGAGAAACAATCCCAAAAGGCCGCTGCATTTCAAGACTTCTTCCCATCTAAACATGAAAGTCAATTGTCAAGAAAAGGTTGGCACAAAGGCGACAAAACCGGCTCAAGTGACAGGGTCGAACATTGCAGCTTTTGCGGTAGAGACGCGCACAACCGAGACGGTTGCTTCAAAAGGATTGGGTATCCCGCATGGTGGTTGGGAAAGGGAAAGAAGGAACGTGTCAAACCAAAGGCTACGTTCGTTGAAACCGCCTCGAGCCCTATTCCGGGTCTAACGGACGACCAATACAAAATATTTGTGAAGCATTTTAGTGGAAGCAACGACACCTTCAACCCGAACTTGCCTCGAATTGCTAACATGGCATGTAGTTTTAAGCCGGAATGTGATTGGATAATCGACTCCGGAGCTACCGAACACATCACGTACAAAAATGGCTTACTTGAAAATATGACAACTAATAGTCACGAGATGCCGGTCACCATTCCAAATGGAAATAGCATTCCTGTGAAAGGGAGGGGTGAGCTTCTATTGAGGGGAGCAGTTAAAGTCAAGGGAGTTTTATTTGTGCCCAATTTCAAATGCAATTTGTTGTCTGTACATCGTTTGACAAGAGACCTACATTGTGCTATAACATTTTTTCCCGATTTCTTTGTCATGCGGGGATTAGGATCGAGGACCTTGATTGGAGCGGGTAGTTGCAATGGTGGTCTATACCGATTGGGGGGAATGAAGGAAGAAAGGAAGGCGATGATGGTCAGCGTTGATACTTGGCACAAGAGGCTAGGGCATGCTTCCAAAGATAAACTTTTGAATGTTAATTTTCTAAAGAGATCTTCGTTCAACTCAGAAAATAAAGTTTGTGATTCTTGCGTCAGGGCAAAACTTACAAGATTACCTTTTCCGGTTAGTTCAATAAAATCAAACGAATATTTTGATTTGGTTCACTGCGACATTTGGGGTGGTTACAGAACTCCCTCTCTCACTGGAGCGAGATATTTTCTAACAATTGTTGATGACTATAGTAGAGGGGTGTGGGTTTACTTGATAAAACATAAACATGAAGCAAGTAGACACTTGGTAGATTTTTATAATATGGTAAAAACTCAATTTGGAAAGTTTATCAAAAGGGTTAGATGCGATAACGGAGGCGAGTTTACTTCCAACTTCATGAATAATTTTTATGTTGAACATGGGATTGTTTTAGAAACCACGTGTCCACACACCCCACAACAAAATGGTGTGGTGGAACGAAAACATCGTCACCTACTCGAAATTGCTCGAGCCTTGAGGTTTGAAGCAAGTTTGCCTATGAAGTTTTGGGGGGAGTGTATTTTAACGGCCACGTACATCATAAACCGATTGCCTTCCAAAATCATTAACAACAAAACCCCTTTTGAAATCCTTTTTAAAAGAACCCCAGATTACGACCTTATGAAGGTTTTTGGGTGTTTAGCCTACTATAGAAACACCGACACGAAAGGGGATAAATTCGAGCCAAGAGGGAAACCAGGAGTTTTCTTAGGTTACCCGCATGGAACGAAAGGCTACAAGATCTATGACGTTGAGAGAAGCAAAATAATCGTCTCGAGGGATGTAAAGTTTGTGGAAACTGTCTTCCCTTTTTCGGACGCTAAATCAAAAGAAATTTGTGAAAATGGTGTGCATGACCATGTGCATGAAACAAATAAAGAAAGAGACTTGTTTTTAGATGATGAAGTAGGAAAATCCACAAATGAAACAAATGAAATAGGGACTGTCGAAAATGATGGTGAACAAGATCCCACATCAGAAGGTTTTAGTGACTTAGAAACTCACGACGTGGGCATGCAAGAAAATACTATTAGCATGCATGAAGCCATAGAAGAAAATAATGTGGTAGATGAAAGTGAACATGAAATCCAACAGACTGAAGTGACCAGGCCACAAAGAATCAGGTCTAGACCACGACATCTCGATGATTATGTTGTAAAGCTTCCCCCCTCGGTCGACAATGCACAACCGGCTACCGATCAAGCGTCCACTACGGTACATCCTCATGCCCATTATATTTCTTATAATAATTTTTCGAATTCTCACAAGGCGTTTTTAGCGGCCATCAGTTCACATGATGAGCAAAGACCTTTTATCAAGCAGCTCAAAATCATGATTGGAGGGAAGCTATGAAGAGTGAGATCCGCGCGCTCGAACAAAATGAAACTTGGGTTCTTCAAGATCTTCCAAAAGGTAAGAAGGCTATAGATTCAAAGTGGGTCTACAAGGTGAAATACAAACCGAATGGAGAAGTCGAGAGGTACAAAGCAAGACTTGTGGCTAAGGGCTTCACTCAAATGGAAGGGGTAGATTACCACGACACTTTTGCACCGGTTGCTAAATTGGTGACCGTGAGAACGTTACTTGCAGTAGCCGTCAAGCGAGATTGGATCATCCACCAACTAGATGTCAATAATGCTTTTTTGCATGGTGATCTAGAAGAAGAGGTGTACATGAAGGTACCTCAAGGGTTCTCAAAAAGGGAAGAAACAAGAGTGTGTAGATTAAAGAAATCTATATATGGCCTAAAACAAGCGTCTCGTAATTGGTATCACAAATTTACCAAAGCTCTTTTGCAACTTGGTTACCAACAATCCAAAGCAGATTATTCTTTGTTTATCTATAAGGTTGAAGACATATATGTTGTTGTTCTGATTTATGTCGATGACGTAATCATCGCCGGGAATAACATGATAAAGATTCAACACACGAAAGCTCAATTAGATGAGATGTTTAGTATCAAGGATCTTGGTGTGTTGAAGTATTTCTTAGGAATTGAGGTGGCTCGCACATCTGAGGGTTTGGTCCTTAGCCAAAGAAAGTATACTCTGGATATTCTTAAAGATAGTGGACTTGAAGGTTGTAGACCAAGTTCATTCCCTATGGAGCAAAATTTAAAGTTAGACAAAGGTGAGGAAGAAGAAAAGGTTGATGCTAACCAATATAGAAGATTGGTGGGGAGGCTCCTTTACTTACAAGCTACGAGACCAGACATATCTTATTCGGTAAATGTTCTAAGTCAATTTGTAGCTGATCCAAGACGAAATCACATGGACGCCGCTACCAGAGTACTTCGTTACTTAAAAACCACACCCGGGCAAGGAATTTTATTACCCAAAAATGGAGGGACTGGTCTGGTTACATATTGTGATTCAGATTGGCTTGGATGCCCATATACCAGACGATCAAGAACCGGGTACTTATTGCTTTTAGGAGGAGCACCAATTTCTTGGAAATCCAAAAAGCAATCGGTCGTGTCTCGTTCCTCGGCTGAGGCCGAGTATCGTGCTATGGCGAATACAGTGAGTGAAGTTTTGTGGGTTCGGTGGTTACTTCGTGAGCTAGAGACCCCTCCTGTCGGACCAACACCGTTCTTTTGTGACAATCAAGCAGCTAGACACATAGCCAACAACCCGGTCTTCCATGAAAGGACCAAACATGTTGAGATGGACTGTTATTTCGTTCGTGAACGTGTAGAGTCAAAAGAGATACAGCCTCTACACGTGGATAGCAAATCGCAAATAGCAGACTTGTTCACAAAACCCCTTGGTGCGCAACAACTACAAACTTTACTTATCAAGTTGGGTATTAAAAATTTACATACTCCAACTTGAGGGGGAGTATTGGTGGAAATTTATTAATATTATTTGACCATATCATGGTCAATATACGTTTTTCTATTTCTAGAAAATATTATGCTAGCTTTTAGAAAGTGGTTGTGGTTTCCATATTTCTTTCTTTTATTCTTGTATATGTAGGATCATGTTCTATGAATGAAAACAAGTTTCTTCTTCCGAAGCCCTAATTTTCATCCTATAATCACGTTTCTTCAACCTTATCATAATCAGTCATGTTTAATCACTAATTTCCAGTTGTGAATTAGCCATCTAATTGATTGGAATCAATTTAATTTGATATCCAAATCAATTAACTCATTATCATTAATTCCTTCAATCACCTAATTGTCAACCAATTCGTCTCCTCTACTATATTAAGCGGTTACCTGCATTCTTAGACATTTGCTCCACATTATTACTCTTTCAAATTCATCCATTGTTCTCTCGATCAAGAAATCCGAAGTCAACCGAAGCTGCTTTGACGAAGCCAATTTGGAGGTCGTTTCTTCATCGTTTCCAAGTAAGTTTTTCACCATTCTTTTCCTCTTACAAAAAGGTTTCATTAGCCCTCTGTCCATTTCCGTCCATCAGTTTCTAATCTAAAAGTCAATTCTTGTGCATATGAATCAAAGATGATTTAGATTGTGTTTGGCGCACTAGCTGAAAAGCTAGCTGATAAACTATAAGCTAGCTGATAAAAAATAACGTTTGGTAAAAATTAGCTGATAAACTAGTTGAAAAATATAAATTTACATAAAAGTACATGTCATAAATGTAAATAAAAGTATTTATCTATAAGTTAGAAAATTGTAAAACTGGAAATATTATAAAAGCTAGTTGAAACGTTACTCCAACTAGCTTTTCAAAAACTAGCTTATAAGTAATTAGATTTTTGATGTTACCAAACGAGGCTTTTAAAAAAAGCTAGCTTTTTAAAAAAAGCCCCGTTTGGTACGTCAAAAGCTAACTTATAAATTAGCTTATAAGCTTGCTTATGGCGGCCAAACACTTAGGCTCTTTTCTCATAATCAACTTATAACACATAATTGGATCTTCCTAAACTGTTATGTAAGTTTTATAATTTATATTGTCACTGTAAAGATCCATTCTTTTCACTAAAATTTGAATTTTTACAAAATAACCACCTAAAGTGACATTTTGAAAATTTTCCCTATTTAAATGAAAGAGTAGTAAGGAGTTATGGGTATGTTGTTCAACTAGTGGAATATAAAACAACCTAGTGTCTTCTTGGAATTTTAGTGTAAATAAGATTACGTATGACATTCAAATAAGATTGTAGCTTATTTGAATGTCACTGGGACTAACGGGGATTCGGGGGCAGGGGCCCAGAGAGAAGCGGGGTTCAAGAGGCAGCGCCCCTAGCATTATACGCTCCTTGGGGTCGGTTCTCGAATCAGATTCTGAAATCACGATTTCAGATATACGCTCTCAGTCATATAGGCATATAGCGATCATAATCAATTCAGAAATCTTGAAAATCGAATCTTATTTTATCCGGTTATTCAATTGATATACACTCTAATTTGTTTGATCTGAAAATGTTACACACGATTTCAGATTTATCCAAGCGATTCAACAAATTACTAACATGTCTTAGTTAACTATCATAAAAGCATCATTCAATTTTTCACTTGCTAGACGTGGTCTACACTTAGCCACCAATGGTTGAGCTTTGGGCATGGTCAGCCCGGGACCTTCGCTCATATCAACCATCTCTTCACCAACTCGTTCCCAATCAAAGCATTGTATAAGCAACCCTAAGGTTAACCCAACCATACGCATGGCTAGTCCTTCTCCCGGGCAACTCCTCCTTCCAAACCCAAACGGCATGAACCTAAACCCGTATCTTGATCTGCCTTCTAACCCTTGGAACCTTTCCGGGTAGAACATCTCAGGGTCACTCCACAAGTCAGGGTCACGGTGTATAGCCCATTGATTGACGAGTAGCATGGTCCCATGAGGGATGTGATAGCCTCCAACAATACAATCATCCGATGACTCGTGAGGCACTAGTAACGGAGCTGGAGGATACATTCGCATAGTCTCGTTTACAATACAAAGGAGGTAAGGAAGGCTTGCCATGTCCGATTCTTCAACGAGACGGTTGGTTCCAACGTGGATGTCGATTTCGTCTTGAACTTTCTTTAGAACATGTTTATGGTTGAGCAAAAGGGAAAAGGCCCATTCCATGGTTGCACTAGTAGTATCGGTACCGGCGGCCACTAGATTCTGCTCATAAAAAAGAATATAACTAGTTCAAAGATTTTCTTTTGAAGAGTGTATATTAATTTCATATTAAAATATATCGTAGATTACATAAAAAAAAATTAATCGCATAAGATGGAAATATTCTCAATAACAAGCATGTAAATTATATTAATGTAGAGCATACCAAACATTTGATTAAAGGTCGTTTATATATAATAGGGGAACCGTCAACAGTTAGCATAGTAGTTACACATCATCAAGAAATCAACCCAATAATAGTAAATGCGGCAATTGTCGTAAAAAAAACAAATCTAGTGCCTATGACTAAAGTTTCTATTGAAGAACAAAGTTAGAGGCGATGAACAAAAATAATGATAAATTATAAATTACAAGGATAAAAGTGGGAAATGGTAGTTACTAGCTCTTCTACCCATTAATTAGAGTAAATTACAAATTACGTCATTTATAATTATTGAAATTATGGATTTTAATCTTTTATAAAACTAATTATATGAAACAACCTTTAAAGTGATTTTCTTTTAGAAATGAACTTTTTCAATAACTGACATCCAAATTAACCGTTAAGTGGGCACATGATTGGCACATGTTAGGGTAAAAGGGTAAATTTACCCTTGAAAAAAAACCCACACACCTATACTCCTTATTGTCGTGATAAACCCTTAAAATTTGATAAACCATTATTTCTTTGAACGACGATTCCATAAACTCACCCCCTGATTAAATGTTTGCTCTTCCAAGAAATTGAGAACCATGGAAAAATCGAGCATTCGCTCGTCACTCCTTCTAAATGAAGTTGAAGCTATGTACCGTAAGTTTATGAATTTTGCTCCTTTGAATTTAGTTTTAAGGAATAGAGATTCAATTTTATGTTACTGTTACATCATGGGGCAATTTCAATCATCCTGATCAAGTATTAAAATCGATTTAAAAAAAAATTGTGTCCATGTTAGTTTTAAGGAGAACGATTCTTTACGTAATTGTAATGGGGAGCGGATCGAGATGATTGGAATATTGCACAGAGATGAATGGATTGAGAGAGAGAGAGAGAGAGAATGGTTAACGGTTTACTGAATCGAGATAGATGAATGTGTTAGGGATTTTGAATATAGAAAAGAGAGATAATGGTTCCAAATTTTGAAGAAGTAAAGAACCCTAAAAATTGGGTCTTTGTAAGGGAAAGAAGATGATGGTGAGATTATTGCTTTTTAAAAACAAAAATAAAATAAAAAAACAATCAGTAGTATAGGTCGTGGGTTTTTAAGGGTAAAATTACCCTTTTACACTACCATGTGCCAATCATGTGCCCACTTAACGGTTAATTTGGATGCCAGTTAGTGAAAATGTCCAATTCTGAAAAGAAAATAATTTTAAAGGTCGTCTCGTGTAATTAGTTTTGAGAAAGATTAAAAATCCATAATTTTAATAACTATAAAGGATGTAATAAAAGGGTGTATTATTGTACAAATGTGCAATCTGCACTTTCTAACTTATAACTTATTGTTTGGTATGATGGGCTCCAAGTTATTGGGCTTGGGCCCAACACCATTGTTAACCTAGTTACTCCTCAGTATATTTGTATGTCGTGTAACTGTTTCCTTTGAGCAAAGAAATATATCACTAAGTGGACGTAGGTCAATTTAGACCAAACCACTCTATATCGTGTGTCCCCGTTGTGTTTTCTCTCGTGACTTCGAGTGTGTGCGTAATATCATATTTATGAGTGTGATTTGCGGTCCATAGAAACCCAATTGTCCTGGCACTTATAACTATAACAACGTCTATACTTTTTATTCTTTTTTGTTTAAATTCAAGTGCATCAAATTGTGTAACAATAAAAGGGGTGTGATCTTACCATCATTAAGCGTCTAATAAGTTCATCAGTGTAGTATTCTGGATCATCTTCTCTAAGCTGCCATAGCACTTCGATCATGCCGTTCCTCTTCTTTTTTCTTCCATTATTATCATTAATATTATTTCTGACTTGCTTGTCATTTTCCACATTTCTAAGTTGATCAATCAGTCCTTGACTGAACAAATCTCTCTTCCTCTGCAACTCAATCATCTTCTTCTCCAATCCTTTCACTCCCAACCACCTCAAAACCGGCAGATGATCCCCCAAATTCGAAGCACCCGACAACTCAAACGTCTCCTTCACTATCTCCTGAATCACCTTCGATTCCTCCTCCATATCGCCGCCACAAAACCTCTTCCCGGTGATCATTCTCATCATAAGATTCAGCGTCATCTCATGGAAAACCGAAGTCAAGTTCACCGGAGAAGAACAAGCTGACGTCAGCTTAAGGATCAACAGTCTTCCTTCATGGGCTCGTATATCATGGAACTCATTTAGACGGTTGGATGATAAGATTTCTACGGTGGATATCCGGCGAAGGTTGCGCCAATGATCGCTATACGGCGCCCAGCTGAAGCTGGAGTAGTTGGAGCCGAGGATTTTGCCGGCGAGGAATCGGGGGCGGTTGGCGAATACGATGTCGTTTTTGGTGAAGCATTCTTCGGCGGCGGTGGGGGAGGAGATTAGGAGGACGCGGCGGGATCCGAAGCGGAGGAGGAGGATTGGGCCGTGTTTGGCGGAGAGTTTGGCGAGGGATCTGTAGAGGGGTGGGGTGAGGAGGTGGAGGTGGCCGATGAGTGGAAGGGTGGGGAAGATGGTGGGCGGGAGGTTGCGGCGGAAGTGACCGGTGAAGAGAAATCCGGCTAGGAGGAGGAGGAGTACGAGGATGACGAGAAGATAATCCATAGGAAACAACTACAAAAGAGGAGGTTGTGGTGAAATAAGAAGATGGAAAGTAATATGATAACCAAATCATAATATATAAACTATGATAACTAAACGTATATAAGTCCAAATCGAATATGAATTCAAACCATTGTACTAGAAACAGGGAATCAAGTGACAATAGGCATGACGGGAAAAACATCATGAAAACAATGGATTTCTTTTAATAGTTTTATAACTGTAACTCGAAAATGATCTAATTTTATAATACTATATTACTACCTTGATAATGATCCTTTTTTTATTTCTAAACTGGAGCCTGAAAGCAACCTTTCCCGGTTTCATCTTGTTTGGAAAGAAGATTGGGCCGGTGATCTTCTTCTTCGGCAGATATCGAAAGTGACCTTTTTGAAAGTTATATTGGGCTTGCTTGTTTAAAAAATATATATATAACTAAGTAGTATATAAAACATGTATTACACGAGTTAAATTTAGGTTTATAATATTAGATAAATAAAAAACAGTTAAAAGACTTAAAAAATATAAATATAACGTAATTTATTATAAAATTAAAAAGTTGGTTTGGGTAAGAAAGATAAGAATTAATCTCAGTAATTAGATCTTGATCTAATAAAAAAGGAAGGATGAGTAATTTGGTCTTAGCCATCTTTGTTAACGATATTTATAAAAAAAATATACCATAAAAATGAGCGTTTTTTATCTTTAAAACGCGTATATTGTTGCTATATATACAATTAAAAATAATACTCTTTCGATTTTTTGATATAATATGAAACAATGATCTGAACATTTTGACATTATATGACACAAATGATCTGAACATTTTTTACACAATATTACACAATGATGTGAACATTCTAATACAATATGACACAATGATCTGAACATTTTGATACAATCGGAAAAGTATTTTGTTTATTTCTATATATAACAACATATACGCGTTTTAAAGATAATTTTCTGAACTTTATCATTCTTCTAACACTATTTTTATATATATTTTTATCCAGGCGTAATTAATTTAATAGTGTGATAGAAATAGAAGTGTACCATAACTTTTAAGTCGTAAGTTTAATAGCTTGAGCATTTTACTTCTAACTTTAACGTCGTATCGGAGTTCTTTGTATTTCCGTTTTCTTTATATGACGTTTCGTGTATCCGCGTTATTCCGTAACACGGGAGTTGGTGGTGTGATAGACAAATAGGTGTACCATAATTTTTAGGTCTTAAGCTCAACACTTTAAACATTTGAGTTCTAATTTTAGCATCGTTATACAGTTTTTATATTTTCATTTTCTTAATTTTATTTAATGTTACTTGTACACGTTATCTTGTGATAACACACATATATCACGAATAGTTTTTTTTTTAACGGCAAATTTGAATCACTGACCGAATCATTACCCATCATCTGATCATCTCCAATGCCCATCAGGATGAAACTCATCATAGGTGAGAAAACCTCCTGACCTAATCTTGTCCCCTATTTATTTTTTTGTTATAGGTGAGACTTGAACCTAAAACCTTAAGGTGGGCGATATGGGTGCTATACCCCTCATTTCTACAAACCAAATTCGGTAAACTCAACCCATATTTTCGGCAAGTTTTTGCAAAGCTTTGTGTGTGTGTGTTGTGTGGTCCTCACTTCAAAACAACCAAATATTTTACCTATAAATTTTATACAAACCCATTTCTTCCACAAAACATCAATTCTATAAATTTTTTCCTCTCTCCACCCATTGACTAAAAACTTTATTGAATTTTTTTTCTATAATCATACTGCCCAACTTTACACTTACACTTTTAGGCTACTCGTAATGGATAAGGCCCCATAAGGCCCCGAATGGGGCATTATCCGCCATGTGGACGGTGACTGGACAATGGGCTTTATGGGGGCTTTATGGTGTAGTGGATAATGCCCCCATAACGCCCCATAATCATTTGATTTCTCCCCTCTCTCGGCGTTACCTGGCTAACGCCCTGGAATTTTTTTTCGTCCATAACGCCCCATAACGTCTAACAGTGGCGGATCCAGGAAATAATATCAGGGGTAGCGGGGACTAACGGGGGTTCGGGGGCAGCGCCCCCGAAAAAAAAATTTAGGTAGTTAACGGGCTTTTAATCATATTTTTAAGGGGCTTTTGATCATATTTTTAAGTAAAAGCCATAAAATTTCTTCCAGGGGTTGCGAAAAATTCGTTTCAGGGGTCGCGAAAAACCGAAAACTTATAAAAAAAAAAAATTTGCACGTCGGGGTAAAAGTTCAGGGGTAGCGGGCGCTACCCCTAGACCCTTAGTGGGTCCGCCACTGACGTCTAAGCGTAGTGGGGCGGAGCGTTATAAGGGGCGTTATGGGACGTTATGAAGCCCAAAAACGTCCCATTACAAATAGCCTTAATATCTTTACATAGATCACTTTAACCAATTAAACTATAATCATTGGTATATTACCAATCGGAATAGTACGTTTATAAATAATTGTGTGAACTTTAGAAATAGACAAAATTATAACATCCGTGGTTTTGAATTGGTAGCATTGCATCGGTATTGAAATTATTTGTACGGAATGAATTAAGATTTAGACGCAATAATGACGAGAAGAGAAGAGAAGGAAAGGTAGAAAAGGACAGCATGTGCGCAGAACCCATTACCCTATCATAACTGGACCAGTCGACTCCTTGTTATAGGGAGCTACACCTACACCCACACAAACTAACAAATATTCTTTTTATGCTCCCCTTAAATTATTCCTTCATCTTACACGCTATTTCTTAAGTTTAGAATCACTACTCCTTTTCCCTTTTTTTTTTTTTTTAAATAGTGAATTCATTAGCATGCTGGTTTACGACACACTCAACTTAGCAAGGAGCCAGGAGAAGAGAACACACAACAAACATCAAACAATAAAAGGAAAAGGGGCTTACATATCAAATTTGTCAAAAACTTCCCACGAAAGCGTATCCCATTTACATCTATTTTTGACCCATAAGTAACTAAGACACTTGACATCTTTAAACATTAAAGAGATGATCATCTTATTTCCTTCAAACGTCGCCTCGTTTCTCCCTTTCCAAATCACCCAACAAGTGATAAGGATAATAGCGTAGAAAATCATCTTACCCTTCCTATCAAAGCGAAAGTCCTCCACCAACTTAAGGAGGTCTTCGAAATCAAAGGCAAAAATAGGAGGAACCTTACACCACCCGGACACGAGGTTCCAAATCCTGGCGGCCACATTGCACCCCATCATGAGATGATACACCGACTCCACCCCATCATTGCAAAGGGAACAATGAGGGTCCGAAATAGTGACTCTTCTTCTAGCGAGCGCTTCCTTGGTTGCAATACGATCCTTAAGAACCCTCCAAAATAAGATATTTACCTTATTCGGGACGAGCTTGTTCCAAGGCATAATTAGACCGTTAGATCGAGAGTACCAAGGAAAAAGATTACGAGTACAAGCCATAAAAAAAACACCGATGTTGTCTCCTCTCCAAGTAGCGTTATTTTGAAGGTGAATAATTAAAGCCTTCAAATCAACACCCACATCCTTTAACCCCTCCACCACCTTACTGATGCAAACCCACGCCCCCCCCCCCCCCCCTTTCCTTCCTAGCTGGCATGAATAAGTCCGAATTGGGCTTCACATGCAACCCATAAACAACCTTTCACCAAAGTCGATTTGGTTCATTATGAAAGCGCAAAACCCACTTAGCTAAAAGGCACTGATTCGACACATAGAAGGGAACCAAACCGAAACCCCCTTCTTCAACCGGCTTACAAACGTCATCTTTGCACACCCAATGAATACATTTTTTTCTCCAAATCTCCACCTCCCCCCCCCCCCCCACCCCCCACCCCTATGAACCGGGCTCAAATCCCTCAAGTTTTTGAAGGATCTTAGAGGGCACTTTATATATGGAAAAATAGTAGGTTGTGAGACTTTCGAGCATCGCCTTGGCAAGGATAATTCTACCACCAATAGAGAGGTTTTTTCCTTTCCACCTTTATAACCTTTTCTCGAAAATTTTGATGACCTCCTCCCAACTCTTAATTAAATTCATATTTGCTCCCACCACTAGGCCAAGATATTTGAATGGGAAATCACCACTCGAACAAGAAAACGCTTCGGCTTTCTCATTAATCTCACACAATATCGTCGTCGGAAAAGAGAAGATGCGATATATTTGGCCCACCATTAGGAATTTTAAACTCGTGAAAAAGACCGTAACTCTCCACCTTACTCATAAGCCAATGGAAGGCCTCCATGACAATGTGGAAAAAAAAACAGAGAAATGGGATCTCCTTGCCGAACACCTCTCTCGCATTGGAACTCCCAAGTGGGAGAAGCATTCACTAACACTGACGTTCTCGAAGCCTTCAAACACCCAGAAATCCAAGCAATCCACCGCCCGGGAAACCTCATTTGGGTCATGATGGAGACCAAAAAGTCCCACTCCACCAAATCGTATGCTTTCTCAAAATCGATCTTGAAAAGAAGAGTGGATAACTTTCTTTTCTTAGCCCAAAAAACAATTTCGTTAACAATGAGCACTCCATCAAGAATATTTCTCCCCGCTAAAAAAGCCATTTGCGGTTCTGAGATAATGCTCGCTAAAGGCCCTTTGATCCTATTAGCAAGGACCTTAGAGATAACCTTAGGGATAATCCCCACCAAACTTATCAGTCTAAAATCCGATAAGGAAGTCGGGTCTTGTTCCTTAGATATAACCTTAGGGATAATCCCCACCAAACTTAAAATCACTACTCAATAATCTCATTTGTAAAAAAAATGTTTTGAAAAGATAAATTTTATTCAAGAGGGAGCAAACAAGATTACAAGAAGTTTGCAAACACTGTCTCATTTGTAAATAAGATGCTCCACTTGTCACATATATTTCTCACGATAAACAGAAACACTATATTTAAAAGGTTATTTATTGTTACACCTAACTCACCATAAAATATATCGGAACATGATGATCATCTAGATGCTCATGGCACTAGTTAAAGTTTAAATACCTAGTAATGCCTTTTATTAAATGATAAATAAATGTCTTACAACCAAAAACACAAAATAAAACAATTCAAACCAAAACATTCAAATAACTAATTAAGGTCATTTATTTAAGTCCAACACCCTAGCATGATCAACCAAAAAGCTCATGTCTGATTTCCCACGACATGTATAAAGTAAAGGTCAACTAGAAAGTAGTTGATAAGTGTAAAAGCATGAACAGATTGATTCTATGGTCAAGAAAGAATGAGACAGAAGTTTTGATCATTAAAAGTGTTGAATGATTACATTAGCCAAAGGAGTATACAACGATTAAGACCTGTGGGAGGTTGGACAGCACCTCTCATCTCAACACATTGATCTAGACAACTTAGACCAAAACCTTATGAATTACAAAGACCAAATCTTATTTATATGCGTGCTGATCTGCCCGAACTGAAGCTCACCCGAAGTCATCCAAACTGACACGAACTGCCACTTCCTGTGGATACGAAGTGTGACTTCGGGTCTCACTTCATGTCCAGTTCGCGACCCTGCGAACTTTAGTCTGGTTTGACAATTCGAACAGTAAGAGCCACACAAGGTTCATGTTCTAACAATAAGTAAATAGATATTATTGTTACCATGTGCACGGGGTCGTTAACGATACACAAGCGGATAATGATTAATGATTAATGACTAACGAATTCCAACTTCCACACACAAGCTTCACACACATAGAATTCGCACATTGAACATCATAGAATCACATACATGTTTGAAGAGAAATAACGTTCAATGATTTGAAAATATAGATACATGTTACACCCAAAAATAGAAAAGTAAAAATGGGCTATGACTACTCACATGAATAAGAGGTCGAGCGTTGAGAAAAACACAAAAGCAAAGGAAATTACAAATCCCGAGGTTACCCTAATTGAGACGTATGAGCTAAATGAATAAGAGGAAACGAGATGACTAAATTCTACGTCTATATCTAATTGGGGATTTATGTTTATTAAATTGATTTATAGGTTTAAATTGTAAATTTGTAGGAAATTGGTCCTAAAGTTATGTGTCGATTTTGGAATAAAATAAACATAGGTTCCTCATTTGTTAATTCCTAAATTACAGGGTAAGAAGTATAATTGTCATAAGTTTGTCTAAATGACAAAATCTACCCTATAGTTCCATAATTACAAAAATAACCCTAAAGTATACAAAATTGCATATTTGATGCAGTTTATGGTTTCTAACCTAATTAAATATGTTTATGAACAATTCAAATCATAATTCTACAACTAAATCATTACCAAAACATCCGGATAAAATTTACGCGAGAAAAGTCTTGATTAAAACGGGTCCTTTGATAAAGCTTCAAACTTTATGATCAAAATCTGGTTTTGTTGCATTAGAAACATCATAATATCATTAAAAATCATTTAGGATGACTAAAGATCATTAGAGCATGGATTACTTTGATTTATGAAGAAATCCCCAATTATATATATTGATTATACGTTTGACGTTTCGTAGAAGGCTTCAAAAGAAAAGCCAACAGAGGTCTTTTGAAGTATATGTAAAATAGAAGAAGTTTCTTGAAGAAAGTTACTTGACAAAATCAAAGGAAGTTTGGGAAATTGGGCGGTCAAAATTCGACCCGTTGACTTTGGAATTCTTAATCGAGAGCTTTTGGGACGAAATTGAGAGTTAGGAATCACCAATTACGAATTCTAGAAGAGGTTTTGAGGGTTATTTATAGTGGAAAGTTTGTGTGGAGGTCGAAATAAGGATGATAGTGATTATCCAATTTTGACCCATTACTTAAATGATAATTCTAGTAATTTGATTCGATCTTGGAAGTGTTTAAAAGTTCCAGAGAGTCCCCAAGTTGATAAACATGATAGAGAATAATTATTGAGGGTTAATCAAGATTAAAAATCGAGATTATGATGAGTTTTGGGGCCACAAAAGACAAAATAGTCGGATTTTTAAAACTCTAAGATGAGCTGGAAAATGAGTTTCATAAAACAGCATGTGACACCAATTCATGACACCCATCCTCGTGCGCCACAAAATATCTTTTTATTTATTTTTTGTTTCGCTTTGTTTGCGTTCATTTTTAACTCGGTTAGCCATAATATTTTTCAACCGAATATATAAAATCTATAAAAACATGATGGAATTGAAAAATATGAGTTTTGAAATTTAGGAGACTCCCGGTTACGACGATTCACGAACCGAAGACGCGTAAAAATCGCGTATTGTTTTTTTTACAATGCGACAAATCTTAGTTACCAACATATAAACCAATATTTGACTTTGTAAAATAATATTTGAATATTTAAAATATTATTTTTGAGTTAAACGAGGCTTCCGATTAAATACTGAACCTACACGAAAATCCGTAAATTGCTTTATTTTGATCTACAATAATCCAATTATTATAAAGATTAACCAATTAAATATTTTATTTTGTAAAATGATTTTGGATCCTTTAAAATATTATTTGAGAGTATAATTTAATAAATATTTAAAATTCCTTCATAAGTACTTAACCGAAAATCGAATACGTGCGAAATTTCAATTGGGGTCGGGTTTTTGTGAAACGAAAAGAGATGAATGTTACATTTATACCACTCTCTTCTCTCAAATATATACAGCTTGTATATCTTTATGTAAATCCTATATTACAATTTGGAAAAAGGTATCTTTGACCCGTATAGAAAGTTATATGACTTGTATAACCATCTATTTATAAATATTTGACCCGTATAGATATCTACTTGACTCATATTGCAAGTTGTACGACTTGTATAACGAGCTATACGACTCAATCAAATACTTGCTCTCAAACAACTATACTTTTTAGTGTACCCACTCTTAAACATGAATCCAAATGATATGAAGAAGAACATGTAAGGTCACATGGAACCTCTACAACCAAGCTACAAACGTCCCAAACAACCCAATATTCAAGCAAGCTCCGAACTGAAAAGTCCTATATAATGACGTTTTTTCAACCCCATTCAATTGCCACATACATTTTCAGGGTCGGTCAAGTGGCCTACTTTTTTCCAGAACAACACCGTCCAAGTCACACCTAAAGTGGTAGCGAACGAGGGATGTAGAGGATAGCAGCAATTGAGAGGTAGAGTGTGGGCATGGATGCATTAGACTTCTATCAAAAGAAGACCTAAGGATAAGAGTAATACATCCACCGGAGCGTGTGGTGTGGATGACATGGAATGAAGTGTGGTGCAGCAACACCATACGACGTCGTAGTTTTGCTTCCAATGTGGCTCCTGTCCACCGCATTCCCCCATTTAATCACAACTTTATTTCTCTCACTCTTTCTTCTCTTTTCATTTTTTTAATATTAAAAAGAAGTAAAGTGTGATCATTAAGGTATTCTCAATGCATACACCATAGAGTGCGGTGATGCTTACTTGGACTGTGGTGGCCTATGGGCACGCCAATGAGTGCTCTGCGACGCCACACAAAATCAAGAAACCGCGGTCACTGAGCATCGAATTCATCCTTCGTCCCTCTTCTCTCTGACTCTCTCCTACTTATCTCATCTCTCATACCTTTTTATTTTTATATTATTAAAAAGTGTAGAAGTGTGGTGTTGGTAATATGGAGGTAAAGTGTGAAAGTATAGGGTGATAATGTGAAAAAAAAGGTGTGGGGTTGAAAAAATATGGTGGAGGTATTGGGGATACCCTTTTGGGGGTAAAGTGAGAAAGTGTGAGCTGATAATGTGACGGTAAGATAGCAAAAAAAAAAATAAAGTGTTGAAAAAACGAAGTGTGAATATTACAAACATCTTAACCAAATCGAATGAAAAAAGCAGATGTGGTAGATGATTATGGCAACGGTGACATATATAGTGTTACAGAGGGACAACGAGTTTGGGGTGATCACTATGCAACTTTGTGTTATTCGAAAAAAAGCTTATTTCTTATAAAAATAAGTAGCCGTTGTGTAATGGCTTTAAATAAAAATGACTAAATTACACAAAAAATATTTTATGTTTTACTCAAATTTTGAATTAGATCATCTAACTAAAGTAGTTATACAAGATATCCTTTATGTTTTATACTTACTTCAGAGAAAGTTATATGTCACTAACGTGGTTAAAATTATATGTTAAGTTAGTGATATTTTTATCATTTTACAAGTGGTGGGTTTCCTAGCTACTTAATGGTGTTCTTGACGAGTCAAACCTGAAGTGATATCCAATATAGCC